>CM057814.1:19623274-20163274 GCA_030067965.1 Latrodectus elegans
ATTGCTTACGTAAGATTGATTTATCAGTGGTATATGTTGTTGTTGTTTCTAATCCAGGATGTTGTAGCTAAGATAAACCATCTCCATAAAACCATAAATCATTAAAACGTCTAAAAATAAAATAGGATTCTCCAAAACCTCGTTCACAGTAAAATTCAGACTCTCAAGAATATGTCTTGGGGAGGTCTGATCAGCCTTGCACCAGTGACACTCCAGAAAGACTTTCTGGCCATGTTGGAAAGAAAGAGACTTAATTTGGCCATTAAAAGAACTTGTAAGAGCAGCAGTGATAGATTGTATTGTATTTAAACATCCGACGAATTTTTTTCCAGAAGAATATTCCATCCATAGTGTAATGGACCAATGAATAGTCCGCATAAATGTAAACTAAAAGAAAAAAAAACTCAAGATCTGCTGTGAAATATATGCATGCAAAAAAGCATTCACACAACGTCCATCTCTTATTATTCAATAGGAACTAGAGTCAAACAAACTTCAAGAAATAAAATCCTACCATTTTTTCTTGTCTCTTAGATTGTAAAATATTCTTCGTTGTAAGCAAAAATCATAGTCGTATTGGTATACTCTATGTTTTTTAACCAATTCAGAATTGCTAGCGTTCTTTGATAAGAGTATCGTAAATATTTGGACTAAATTATGTTTGATGAAGACGCAAAAGCAAGCGATCAGTTGTATCTGTTAATTTGTATAATAAAAATTATTTAACTGAAAATATGTAGAAGTAAAAATATTATTTATAAAATAAATTTATACTTTCAAAACTAAAATAAGATATTTATCAACCAAGAATTTATTTAAATAAATTTAAACATTGTTAAGCACTTATTTGTGCAAAAATGTAATTTATTTAAAAACAAGTTTATTATGTTTTGAAATTACATTTTTATTGTTCTTAGTATTATCACGAAACTATACAAAAAACTATATCTATTCCTGGATCAATTGAAAAACTTCGTCTCTAAATTTTGTGATATGTTCTTGTGAAAATAAAATTAAATTTTTTAAATTTTCAACGATAAAAAATTATTTCATTTTTTTTAAAAATGAAACTGCTTATTTTTCTTATTTTAAAGATAAAATAAACAAAAATTTCTTATATTATTGGAATAAAACGTACCAATGTTTAAATTCTTTTCTTTAAATAAAGAACTCAAATATTGCATTCATACCCCAAGAAACTTCTGGAAAAAAAGATGTTTATTTACATTGTTTGAGAAATGTTGCAGCTTTCCACTAAATGTAGATATACATTTATCTCGTGACAGCTCTTTGTAATAAGTTCAACTTTATTGCAATCGCTTGGGAGTCATTGTACGAGGAAAATGTTATCTAGTGATAGCGTTATCGTGGTGCTTAAAGCAACTTTACTAACCCGAAACCAATCTCTTAAGTCACTTTGAAATTGAAATTTAGGAGCACAGAGAGAAATTTCCGAGAATGCAACAAATTAAAAAATGTATTTCTTAAATGAATGCTAGCCAAAACTAGAAAACATTTTGCTTCTTTCTTTTTCAAATCCTATCTAATTTTTTATAAAATGAAATATCACCGAACCCCATTCTTAAATTGTAATGTATATGGATGCTAGTGTTTAATTTTGGAAATTAACTAATATTAAACTTATATTATTTTTCGTTAACCTATATTATTATCTCATTAACTTATATTATTTCTCATTACTTATATTAAAACTGGTGGAAATCGGATCTTCTACATTATAATAAAACACATAGTTCTTACAATTATGTAATATATCTAGAGTTATAGAGTAATAATAATTTTTGTTTATTAATGTGTGGTGTTTTTTAAATAAACACAGTTATTTCCGAATAGCAGCACATTGATATTTTTTAATTTATTTAAAAAGAAATTTCTGACGAAAACGAGATGACATGGAATATTCATCATTAAATTTAATTTATTAGCACTGTTTTCTGAAAGTATTTTTTTTTATTTTCGCTTCTATTCACAATCCTGAAAGAAAAAAAGAAACAATTAATATCAAATCAAAAATAAAAAACAGTTAATCAATATCATATTAAAAAAGAGAAACTGCTGAAAAACTAATTTTCAAATTAATTTTGGAAATATTTTTATAGAATTTGTCTAGAAAAATTAAATAGCTATATTTCTACTGGGGAGAGAAACCTAAGAAGATAATTCATCAAACAGAATGAAATTACTATATTACTAAGAAAACCTCTGTGGAAATACATTTCTTGGATCTCCAAGACTTGATAAAAAAAAATAAAGAGCATGATTTGATGAGCATCATCTAAATAGCATTAATTAGATCTTTTTTTGTGTGTGTTAGTTAAAATATTAGTTAATATTGTAATTTTTTACTATTCTCTTTTATTTCTGCACCTTTTAATGGCTAATAGTGTATACCAAAATAATTTATCTTGAGTTCTGATCTGTGAAAAATCCTCAGTTGAGCATAGATAGTTATGCTAGTAACTTTTCGATAAGTTTTCACAATATTTACAACGATTAAGCTTAATGAATTGTTTGTGTATACAAAGTGGTGCATAGAGAAAATGTTATGGAGAGAAATAGGAGCCTTTATCTTTATCAAATAAGATAAAATTAAAATGGAGTTTAAGTGCAAAAACAACACGAGTTTAACAATAGATTTATACGTCTTTAACTTACACCGGTTTTATAAAATATAATAGTACAATTTGGGAACGATAATATTAATCAGTACTTTGAATTTCGATTGTGCTGTTTATTCTTCTAATTTTTTTATTATTTACATCCATTCTTTTAAACTTAAGGTTGCTTTATAATGTGAATTAAAAATTATTTACTGTGAGGACTTTAAAACCAATGATTTGTAATCGTAAAATAAAATTAAATAATGTAAAATAATGAAGATAGATAACTCTAGATGCACTCATCAAAGATTAATTACATCTCTATATTTAAATTTTAAAAAAAATGATGTATCAACTGATATTTCAGAAAAAAATCATCAAAATATACAAGATTTTTTTTTTTTGATTAGAATACTTCGTATATAATACACTCGTGTCCATAAAATTAAGGATAATGCAAATTCAGGCAAAGAACGAGACAGAACCAAACCAAATGTGACTTATTTGTAAAGTCTATTTATTAATCAAAAGGTGCTATATATTTGACATCATTAAAATTTGCGATTTTTAATCCCTGAAGCAAATATCTAAAAAAAGAACCTATTTACTAAAACCAATATAACATGGTTAGTTTAGAGGTTAATACATAGTATGCCAACCAGACGATGCAGTACAACGCGTAGGCATGCTGAGTATCAAATTATCGAAATGATATTGGGAAATATTACACCTCTCATCAAGCAATGCTATCTAAAGTTCCGATATACATATGGGCGGGGGTTGAAGGGCTGCAATTCGTCGGCCAACCATGTCCCACACATACTCTATTGGATTCAAGTACGGTGCATACTGACCAGTCCATACGGGTGATACCCTCCGATTGAAAGCATTTGTCTGCAATGTTTGCACTGTGAGGACGGGTGTAGTCATCCATAAACAGAAATTCTGCTCTCATGGCACCCCCAAATACATGTACTTGTTGTTCCAGAATGACATCGCGATAGATGTGGCCTATCAGGGTTACATTTTGAACATGCAGGTTAGATCTGGAATCCAGAATAATTCCTTCCCAAACGAGAAATCTTACACCACCATAACGGTGTCGTTCAGTGGAGTTCTTTTGGTGGTAACGGGTATCTGGCCCTCTCCATATGAAAATCCGGCGAGAATTAGACTGAAAGCTAAACCTGGACTCGTCGGAAAATGTCACACAAGGCCACTGTTGCAGTGTCCACAATGCATGCTCTCTACTCTAGGCTAACCGCAGGGGACAGTGAGTTGCAGTAAGTGGAACGCATTTGACCGGCTTACGAGCATATAGACCAATGTGCCCTAACTGTCTGTACACGGTCTGCCTTGAAACTGTCGTATCAGTAGCTGAAGAGAGCTAACGAGACTGATCTGATGCTGTGCTCCATCTGTTTCTTTTAGCAGTGACTACAAATACCGATTCTCATTCAGCGCTGAAACTCGAGGGCGACCTGTGCTATAACGTCTACTCTCATTACCATCATACTAGAACCATTGCCAAAGCTTGGAGATGACACTGTGGACGATTCCAAGTTCCTCGGATACTTCCAGTACGTTGACATTCCAGACCGTTGATGATTCTACCACGTAAAACGTCATGCAAATGCTTCCTTTGTGCCATAACTATGTAGTTATTTCACTGAATGGCTTTTAAAAGACTTTTGAACAATTTTACTTCTTTGAAACCATTCCTTATATACCCCTCTCTTACACTCTCGTCATTGTGAGGTACTATCGGCGATCTCTGGTGGTTTCTTTTAAATTACATATTAATCTTCAAGATAAGGATAATATTTCTGCATGTGAAACTTTTATTTTAGAGTTCAATTTCTGTGTGATTCTGAATTATCCTTAATTTATGGACATGAGTGTATATTTTAAAAAGGTACATTTTTAATAATCAGATGTTATGCAATTATGTCACATTTAGATGTAACGTAATCATTCGTGGGTTATATCTGCGGATAACGATAATTTCTTTTTGAAAATAAATTCAAAAGATCAGTTGAAGGCAAGAAATATATTGAATGAAAACCAGTAATTATGAAACATTTTGAGAAAAAATGCTATTGCGCAATTTTTTAAAACGTGAATTTGAAGATGTCACATAAGGTAATGCTGGACATTGTTGTAGGAGAAAAGTCTTATTTCTTGAAAGAAAAATTAATATAAATGAAAGAAATGTAAGATTTTGCCAACCATTTCTCTACAAGACGATCAAATAAGTGAAACAAAACAAATCAAATTACAATAAGAACAATAAAGAACTCACAAAATGAAAATTTCCAGTTAGAATGTAAACACATAAAAAACAATGTGAATAACTTATAAAGATTTTTACAAACTAATATTTTCGAACATATGTTCGATCACTAGAAAAACTAAAATTTAATTTCGTGTGTGTGATTTCACTTTGACCTTATTTTTTTAAGAAATTATCAAATAGTAAGAGAAAAATTATTAAATTCACTTATTTCAATACTCTTATATTTTACAAATAATGTGTACAAAAGAATTCATCATCACACATAAAACTCAATAATCTGTAAATTTAAGCTTTAGTCATTTTTCGTGTTTCATCACAAACAAACAGAATTCTTCTTAATAAAAATTAGCTATCTTTGAATATATCTAGTGAGCTTACTGATATATATATGAAAGCGTTACGTTTCGCAAAATGCAAACTTGTATATATCTCATTTTAAAGAGAATTTATTACTGAATTCAATACAAAACACAAAATTGAATTATTTGCAATACAAAAAAGTTAAACGATAATAGTTATTGATATACATTAGATAGTGATTACTTTAGTGAGTTATCAGTACTTAGTAGAGTACAATTTATTTTTGATTACAGATTCACATCGACGTTTCATTGAGCTGACAAAAGTTTTAAACTCTTCTTTCGTTATTTCAGGATGCCAGGAAACAATTATAGCCTCATATCGAAAGAGTGGTTAATAGTATCCTTTTATTTGATGGGTGCCTCATTCGGACAAGAATTTTCAAACGTTACCACAAATTTTTGATAGGATTGAGGTCAGGACTGTTTCCTGGCCATAACAACAATTTAATACTCTTTTTACGAAACCACTCTTTCGATATTTTGGCCGTGTGGCAAGGAGCAGAATCCTGCTGAAAAGTAAACGAAACATTGTTGGGAAAGAGATCTCTGATGGAAGGTAGAAGTTTTGGTTCTATAATAGTGTCAATGTATTTTCTGGCATTCAGTGTTCCATCGATGAAATGAAGGCGACCAATACCATCTGTTGACATGCATGACCAAATCATAACACACTGGGTTCTTTATAGTCGCTTGAATACAGTCAGAATGTAGTTCTTCTCCTATTATACATCGTACATATTTTCACACATCATTACCGAATAACGATAATTTAGTTTCATCACTGCATATAACTTGTGACCACTGATCATCTGTCCAATTAATGTGTTCTTTTGCCCACTGTATTTTTTTTTTTTTTTTTTTTTTTTTTTTTTCGTTGCTGAAAATTAAGATAAGGCTTTTTCCGTGGAATTCTACCTCTCAGTCCAACATGTGTTAATCTTCTCTGATTGTTCTTGAACTCACAGAAATACCAGCATCATTCAAATCACTTCTGATGGCCGCTGATGACATTTTTCGATCTTGGAGACATAATCTTTTTATTCTTCTGTCATCAATAGATGTGGTGCACCTTTTTCGTCCTTTTCTTTCCTTGTTTTTTTTTTATTGAATTTGTCTCCTGATATCGTAAACAAAACTTTCGGACTCCAGATGTAGTCACTGAACCACCCACCTTTCTTGCAATTTCAGCATAGGAAAGACCACTTTCTCGTAACACAATAATATTACATCTCTCTTTAGGTGCTCAATCTACTCTTTTATATGATGTCATTGCTTCTTGACTAAATATTAAACATTTTTACCAAAACTCCTATTTGTAATTGCAGTGCATAAGACACAGGTCCTCCTTCTACAGAACAATGCAAAATAATGAATTGTTTCAAGTGTAAACATGATGTCAGCTTCTACTGGCAATTACTAACATTTGATTGGTTCTCAGAACAAGAACAGTGATTGGCCAGGAAACCTAGACATTACAAACCACTTCATAACTGCGTTTTTTATTTATATTACAGTACATATAACTTTTTTATTGCAAATAATTGAATTTTGTGTTTACATTGAATTTAGTAAGAAATGCTCTTTAAAATGATACATACGAGTTTGCATACGAGTTATCATTTTCTATAAGCATACAAAGTTCAAATACATAAAAATCTCCAAAAGTGTCCACAATTTTGGCCACCACTGTATATATATATATATATATATATATATAATTTAGATATCAAACTCAAGTTTTCTAAAACATTTCAATGACTCAAATTTTATAGAATTTCGAAATGCAACCAAAATTTTAATCACAGCGTTTTTTCAATTTATGAATATTTTGTATTACTGTATCTTTAACAAAATATTTGTACATCATTAAATAATATACTCATTTATACTATGCAATTAAATGCATTCTTCATTTCTAAGCACATGATATTTCTTCAAATAAATTTCTCAATTACATTATTCGCCTTTATTTTAGATCAAAATAAAACTTGGATTATTTTTGATTCAGATAAAATTGAATACTATTTTTATTAAAATAATATTTTTTACGTTGAAATAAAATTGAATAATATTTTAGAGTGAAATAACCTTTTTTTAGATTGAATTAAAATTTTTATCTCAGAATTTCGCAAATATTTTGTATAAATATAAATTTAACAAAATATTTGTAACTCATTGAATAATAAACAGTTGAAATATATTTACACTCTGTAATTTTTCAATTGTTGAGGAATTTTTGTTTTTATCTTTTTGTTTGCAAATTAGATACTTTCATTTCGAGAAGAAGAAGACAACTAAGGATGATAAACGTGGCCGTTGTTCTTATGTTTTCTATATGTTCTGGAAAACTTTTTGAGACACAAGAAAATTATATTTATGTATATAATTTTCTTTATATGTTTATATATAAATATAAATGTTTTTTACCACAAGTTTATAGTCTCATACAATTTTAATTTCTTTTTCTCTTTATTGTAATATGCAAAATATTAATACTAATTCATCAAAAATTATTGTTTACATTTCGCAAGAGAAGTAGCAACTCGTCTTTATTTTCAATTTCTCTTTAGAATGTAGAGAGACAATTACGTCCGCGAAGAAATTATGACGTCATTGCAAGTATTTAATTGTATTCTACAATTCTTAGTGTTCTGTAACTCTTAATGCGTGATATTTCTTAAAAAACATTTCTCAAATATATTGTTTACATTAATTTCAGATTGAAATATACTTGCATGGGGGAAACAAATGCAATTTATTCAGTTATTCTACAAATGAAATTTATATGTTTATTATTGGCATAATTTTTTCTGGTAATATCTGAGTTCTCATATGAATCAAATATTATATATTCTTTCTTAACAGTTTTAATTTCATTAATTTCGTGTTTAAGTTCTGTTCGACTTAAATCGCAAAGTTAACAATGCAACTAAATTGGGAATATTTAATTAGAAGTAGATTTCTTTGGTGTCAATTAATGATACACAAAAAGTTTTATCAATATCTCAAAAAAATCAGCTTAAAAATTAATTTCATACAACCTTTCTCTTAAATATAAGTATGAAATATAAGTATTTTAGGTACTAAATCTTATTTACGTGGTATAACGGAAATACCTGGCAGGGGAAGGCACAAGTTTCCTTGAAAAGAATAAATGAGCAGTATATGACTTCTTTTTTGACAGTGGTTTCGTTGTGAAAAATACTTATCTAATTGTATTTTTCACAAAAGTATGTTAAAAATTTTGAATTATTTGTCTCTATCCCAATATAATTCATTTAAGTCTATAAACAATAAACTTTATTTAATATAATAGTTCATTAAAATGATAGTATACATGATTTTATGCAAAAGATTTTTATGAGTTCAAATATTATTAGCATATTTTAATCACCTTAATAAAAGGAACTACTTTAATTGAACTAATCAATCACACAAAAAATTTTTTAATTCAACTATATTTTTAAAGTTTAAAATACTTTTAATAGTAAATTTAATAACTCGATGATATTTTTATAGTTTTATATAAAGAAATCTTTTGAATTATTTATTTTTTAGAAATATTTTAGATAAAAGAGACCATTATTGTCTTTAGGTGATTTTTTCTCCACCAAGCCAATGATGATGTAGGTATCGGAATTTGGTCTTCAACTCTATTTGGCTCTTTTTGATACATAGTAACCATGTAAGAAAAAGAAAACAGAATTAAAATATTTTTAAATCGCTAACCTTAACTATACATAAAAACACAATTAACATTACGATTTTTTTTTTTTTTTTTTTTTTTTTTTTAAAAATAACATAACTAAGTAGACATTTAGCAAAATATGCAGGAAAAAAACCAAGTGGCAATAATTTTATAATATAATAATAAAGCAAACGAACAAGATTTCCCAAATAGATCAGATTTTAATTAAAATTCAAGTTAATGACATTAAAACATAAGAAAAGAATCTTAATTGTAAAATATACACTTCATACTTTCCTTATAAATTTTCTTATTTAGAATTCTATTTAATAGCACGTGTATTATGAAAAGTATTTTAAAACAGAATTTATTAGTCTTTGAAATACAAAAAAAAATTATCATTAAAATTTCATACCCCTAATGATTATACAATAAAAAATCTTTTCACAGTAACAGAAAATTACGATATATTTAAGAATTTTTGAGATTTTTTGCAAATAAAATTATAATAAGAACTATGACTTAAATATTAGAAATGCTAAAAAAGAAAAATTAAACACATCCATCTTTAAAATAAAATAGAAAATATGACACAGAAATTAAACATTGTATAAAAAGTAAACAATCATTCCAATAAAATTAGGGTAGGAAATATGAACATAGAAAATTAATTCTTAAAAAAGCTTATTTAATACGAGAATTCTGACAAAATATTACAGAATGGATTATAATCCCAATTAAAAATCTCTTACGACATGAAATTCGGCAGTGTTTTCATCAAGGAGAGAAATAGTTAAACATTTAAATATAGCTCTAATTTGTCAGAAATTAAAGGAATAAAATTATTACCTTATAATATTTATTTTTCAATTACATCTTGATCCAAAATCGCCAAAAATAATTTACCTTTAATTGCAAATGGCGGAAATTAAAAGTTATAATTACAGTCAAATAAAAATTCATACAGTGTAATATATAATATAATCTCAGATCCAACGTTAATATGCTTTTGGCGATTAATTATTTTTGAGAAAAATTTTTGAGGATTAAAAATATCACCAAATTTGTTACATGTTTGATTACTTTCTGTCCTAAGATATATAAAATAGTAATACTCTTATAAGCCACATTTTTTGCTGTCGAAAAATATAGCTGTAAAAACTTATCAATTCGTTTTGAATTTAATAATAAAAAATTTTTTAATATTATCATCACAGTTCTCGATTAATAATAAGCTCTGAAATATTTTCTATAATCCTTATCTTCTTATCCTAGATCTGATAATATATTACCTGATAATACTTCTAATACGATATCATCTAATACTTAAGCGTATAATATTAGTTATTATCTGACAGCTGTTTAAAACTACTTTTAAATAATTTATCTTTTTTCCCTTTGCAACTTTCATTTTTTTTTCTATAATCAGAAATAAAATCCTGAGAAATGGTTACAATAAAACTTTATTTTATTTTTCATAGTTGAATACGCAAATATTCAGTTTTCAAAAGATGTGCACTAAAGCTTCGGTATATGAGCCATTTACAATGTTTACCTACCAAGCTAAAATGAATGTATTTTAAAAATACATAACTGATCAAGTGCAGATAACATGAAAACTTGTACTTATTTCAAGTCAGTTTTAATCGGCATAATATTTTTAGAGGATTTACTGAAGTATTTTTCATTCTGCCAATTTTGTTTGGATTCAATGTTCATATTTTCTTATCGCCTATTTTATTTATAAGCTTGAAAGGATATTTTTTCCTAAATATTTCACTGGAATTACTTTTAACATGAATCAAATTTTACCAAAAATTGTTCAGGTTCTTATCAGGAAAATACAGCGACTGTTCTTGCAGTTGTCGCTTATTTGGAAAAATTGATTACAAATGGTTTGAAAATATTAAATGGAATAAAAAAAATAGCAAAAATTAACTTTATATTAACAAAACTGTAAAAATATAAATACATTTTTTTGAAAGAGTATGAATTAAAAAAAGATAAAACTCTATTAATTTTCTAGTTTTGAAATCAGTAAAGAAATTGGTAGCTAACAAATTTGAACCTTACTACAAAATATTTAGAATTTTTACTCAAAATATTTTCATTTATTTAATAATTTCATCAAGAATAGTTTTATTCATACATCTATTTATTAAAAAAATTTTAAAAATAGAATTTCCATATTATATTTTAAGAAATATATAAAAATACCATTTAATTTACGTCATTTAAATACACAATATTAAATTACGACACAAAATTAAAGGCTCGAATGGGATCTTAGATATTTAGAAAATTAGTTTTCTTTATAAATGATTTTTTAAAAAAAAAAAGCATTATTCTTAAGATATTTCAAAAATAAGTCTTATTTTTAAAATTTTATCTGAAAAGTAAACTTTATTTTAAAGATTTTACCTAAAATTAAGCTTTATTTTAAAGATTTTATTTCAAAAATAAGTTTTATTTTGAAGATCTTACCTCAAAAATAAGCTTTATTTTAAGACCTTATCTAAAAAATAAGATTTAATTTTAATTTGGATGTCGAATGGTGGTATAGGGATCTCAAAAATTAACTTTATTTTCAAGATCTCTCTACGACTATTCGAAGTCACTAACAGCTACAGTATTAATGACCTTGTTTGAAGAACGATAAAGTTAATTAGAAATAAAGTGTAGAGTGAGATTTTATCAAATTGTGCAGAATATTTATTCCTCCTAAGAGTTAAAGCTCTAATTTTCATCGTGAATCGGTATATGAATCTAATAAAACTTATAAATTAACATATGTGTTCATATGCTTTTATGTCAAACTTCAATCTTCGTGTTTATGGACTCAATATTTCACATTCTTACAAACTTCAAAATCACCCGTGTGGTGACCGGGTGAAAAAGAATAGTCCCAATGTAACTCATGCATGTCGTGAAAGGCGACTAAAATGGGTACCCTGTGTTGGGGGGTATAGCCCGGCACCCCTGTCTCTAGGGGGTTTATAAATATGGAGGCCTGGTTCTCCAGGTTGGGGGTTGGGCGTGGGGCTAACGACCCAACCCTGTGAAATTTTAATTGTTGCGAAGTCTCATGAGAAAAATTCTGGACGGACCTTTGGAAAACGACTTGGAACTAGACACAAGGACTTGAAATTCGGACAGTGGAACGTGCGGTCATTATATCGAACCAAACGATTACAAATGTTAACTGAGGAAATGGATAGTTACCAATTGGACCTAATTGCTTTACAAGAACTTAGATGGACAGGACAGGATATCCTGGAGAAAAAGAATCATGTCTTCTTCTATAGTTGTCATGAAAAGAAACAAGTTTTTGGCACTGGTTTTCTTTTAAATAAAAAAATCAAACACTTAGTAATAGACTTCAAAGCGAGTTCTCCAAGACTCTGTAAAATAAGATTGAGAAGTACTTTTTCAAACTATAGTATAATAAGTGCCCATTCACCTACTGAGGAGAAGGGAGAGGATGAAAAAGATACCTTTTATGACGATCTGGAAATTTTGCTCAATTCATGCAACAGGCATGATGTCAAAATTATTTTAGGAGACATGAATGCTAAGATTGACAGAGAGACTGAATTTCACCCTATTATTGGAAAGCATAGCCTTCATAGTGAATCTAATGAAAATGGCATAAGATTGATTTCTTTTGCTGCCGCTCGTGAAATGGTTATAGCCAGCACTTTATTCGAACACAGGAATATTCATAAACTCACTTGGAAATCACCTGATGGCAAATCGACTAACCAAATAGACCACGTGCTCATTGATTCAAGACACATATCAAATATCATGGATGTGAGATCAATGCATAGAGCTAACATTGATTCAGACCATTATCTCATTGTCGCAAAAATTCGAAGTAGAATATCTAATGCTCGAAAGGTAAGAGGAGAGTTTCTGATTAAATTTAATTGTGATAGACTAAAAGATCCTGTAACATTAAAGCGCTACCAATTGGACCTAAATAGAAACTTGAAGGAGGTTAATACTGATGGTGACATTAATGATAAATGCCATGGCATTAGAGATGCCTTTAGGGCATCAGGCACTGCTATCTTGGAAAAATCCGAAAGAAGAACTTCAAGTGATAGGTTTGACGCTGATTGCAAAGTGGCTACTGCCAACAAAAATAATGCTTATAGGAACATGATTCAAGGAAAACACACCCGAAGAGCTGTTGAATCTTATAAAGAAGCAAGAAGGGATGAGAAAAGAATCCACGGAGCAAAAAAATGACAATTTCTGCGGGATCTATTAAAAGATGTTGAACATCTAAGAAGATCCAATGAAAGCAGAGCTTTCTTCCAGAAAATTATTGTGGGTCGTAAAGAGTTTAAACCTAAAATTTCATTTTGCAGGTCTAAGTCAGGGATCATTCTAACAAGTACTGCTGATGTACTCCAAAGATGGAGAGAACATTTTAATGATCTGCTTAATCAGGAATTGCACTCTAATGAACCCATTAATCCTGCTGATATCTCTGAAGTTGAGATTCCACCTCCTACTTTTGAGGAATTTAGAAAAGCACTGGGAAAGCTTAAAAACAACAAGGCAGCAGGTCCTGATCAAATTCCGACAGAGCTTTTGAAATGTAGTAGTGATGTTGCACTTGATGGACTATATGATCTTTTAATTGACATATGGAACCAGGAGGTATTACCCATAGATTGGAAGGAAAATATTACTTGTGTCATTCATAAGAAAGGAGATCTTTTAGAATGCTCTAATTACAGATGCATTAGCCTTCTGTGCACAGCTTATAAAGTTTTATCAGGTATTTTATTCAACAGATTAGTCCCACTGGCTGATAATATAATTGGAGACTACCAATGTGGGTTCCGGAAAGGGAGATCTACTGTGGAACAAATTTATAACTTAAGACAGATTCTGGAAAAATGTAGCGAGCATGGAATTGACACACATCACCTGTTTATTGATTTCAGAACTGCTTATGACAGTTTGAACAGAAATGCAGTAATTAATGCAATGATAGATTTTGGTATTCCTGGAAAACTAACCAGATTAGTAAATCTAACTATGCAGGAATCTGTAATGAAGATTCAGATTCAGAGTTATCATTCAGAACCATTAAGAATTAAAAATGATATAAAACAAGGAGATGCCCTCGCCTGCTTATTATTTAACTTTGCTTTAAAAAAAGTCATCAGAAATGCAAGCATTAATACTAGAGGTACCATTTTTAGTAAAAGTTTACAAATCCTGGGCTTTGCAGATGATTTGGATTTAATTGCTAGAAATCCTGATACTCTTAAAGAATCCTTTCTGGCATTGGTACGAGAGACAAATAAAATGAATTTAATAGTCAATCAAAGCAAAACAAAATATATGTCATGCATAAGGCAAAACCATCCTTGCTCTGTATTCACCATAGGATCTTATGATTTTGATGCTGTGAACAGTTTTACCTACCTTGGATCTGAAATAAATAACTTTAGTGATTTGGGACCCGAAATAAACAAAAGGGTAATTGCAGCAAATCGTGCATCTTATGGGTTAAAAAATATCTTACCTCCAAATATATCAAACACAGGACAAAAATTTTACTATATAAAACTATTATTAGACCCATTTTAACTTATGCTTCGGAGACTTGGGCCATGACACAGAAACATAAATGCGTTTGGCTATTTTCTAAGGAAAATTTTGAGAAGCATCTATGGTGGAGTGGAGACAGATGGGGTATGGCGTAGAAGGTATAACCATGAATTATACAAAAGTTTTAAGGACATTGATGTTGTCAAATGCATTAAAATAGAAAAGATGAGATGGGCTGGCCATGTTATTCGTATGCCAACTGAGTGCACCCCTAAAAAAATCTTTCTTGCAAGGCCAATGGGAAAGCGTTCCAGAGGTAGGCCCAAAATCAGATGGATTGATTGTCTTGATAGGGACTTTAACACTATTGGAACATCTAATTAGAAAAGTGCTGCTGAGTACAGGCCAAGATGGAATAAGCTCATTGAGAAGGCCAGAACCCACACAGGGTTGTAGTGCCATTGTTGATTGATTGATTGACAAACCTCAAAATATCTATAAAGGTAATCTAAATTAAAAAATATCAAAAATGCTTATAAGCTAAAATGTGCTATTTTAATACGCTAACAAAAAGAAATTTAAAAGAATTTACTTATAAAGATTAAGAAAATAGAACATTCGATAAAGCAAAAAAAAAAACATTTTGCACTTATTTGTAATGATATTCTTAAAATCTCTTGTTAAAAATTTAAAAGCATTTTAAAATAAAAATGATTATAAGAGTTTTAAATTTATCTTTAGTGTATAATATTTGTACCTTTGAATGTTATTATGTATTCTATTTACTATTATGCTAAACAAGATAAGTCAATATTTCATTAAAATTTAACATGTAAATTTATAAAACTATATGATGCATAGAAATTTCAATGATTTGATTATCAAAATATATGGGTATTTCTGAAAAATAATGTGATTTCAAACAATTGTTCTATATGATTCAAGAAACATTTCCTATCTGTATTAAAAAAAATTAAAGTAGTTTGATATTCAATAAAATTGCCACTTTTTCAGAAATGATCATATTTCATAATAATCTCCAAATTAAAATTCAAAAAAATTATCCCGCAGAGTTCATAAAACACAATACCATATAAGATAATATTATTACAAATAAATTTTCTAAGCCAGAAATTTTTAGAGTGATAATCAATCATTAATTTTCAAATTAATTCAGCTAATTAATTTTTCAGAGTGACGGTAAAATTATTACAAATTACTACTTGATTTTCATATAGAGAAATAACCCAATAAAATAATAAAAAAGGAAACCAATTAATAAACTAGAAAGCAAATATTAATCGGTGCAATTATTAGGTCATTGAAACATGAATACTTAAATTTCAAACTATCACAATTGCTTTAGCATTTATGTAAAATTTGATAAAAATTAATATAAGTTGTTGATTAAAATTTCAAACTAGAAGAGCAATTTAGTAATAAAATATCATAAAGGAAATCATAATCCACTCTGAAATTTGAAATGTTGTTACAGAATTTATAACGCAAATTCGGGATGTAACATATGACTATGAAACATAGGGCTTATGAAGATTCTGAAACATTTCAGACCACAAGCGATGGTTAAGATCAACCAAATATGAAGCATTTTTGTATCTCTGATAAATTGTTGGGCTGAATTAACCCAAAATTTGAAAAAAAAATGCTTGTCACAGATGCTCTTATCTTGTTTCAAGTGTTACTCTCCCGCATTTTCTTGTTATCGCTGAAATTTCCCTTGTTGAAAACTAACTTTTTAATACACTGCCATGAGAGACTGACTGACTTCTTTTCATTCGAATCAAATTTGTTACAATTGATTGAAATTCAAAGTAATTGTACTTCAAATCAACACTCTATACAAAACAGCGCGTCACATATTTTAAAAAGCAGATGCGAAACGTTGATGAAAGACAAGTTTCCAAATGCAAACCCAATATTTATCTTAGAATATAATTTGAATCAGGAGTAATTCTGATTGCGCTGTATTAATTTTCTGTTCGAATTTTAATAATCTCTCTCATTCAACGTAGAATCAGTAATCATTTATTTATTTCAATAGTAAATTTTAAAAATATGCAAATCTAGAGTATATATTTTTTGTTGTAAATTCTCAAATGTGTTTGAATGCAAAAGTAATGATTAAAAATAATATAATGAGAACATAAATAAATAAAATTGTATTAATGTTGAGGTTTGTGTAAACTTAAAAATTGCAGTAAAGATATAATAAATAATTGCAGTCTCACATCTTAGAGAAACTTTTCCCTTGAAATAGACGGGTAATTTTTAATATAATAAAAAAGAACAATGTGCTATCTTTTGTATTATATCTGTCCAGTCGAGGGTAAAATGAGGAATTTTAGCTACTTCTTAAAATATAAGATTAGCATTCCTAATTTGATAACTGAACAGTAACTAATGGAAGTAATGAAGTGCAGTTCACATGAAAGAATTGAATCAATCAATAGAAATAAGAGGAAAAAAGTGAGGAGGAATATAAAAGAAAAGCTAGAAATAATGACTTAAACATGAAGACATCAACTGAGAAATGCTGAACGTGGCAAGAGAGTAGGCCAAAAGCTAGAGCATTCAGCATGACTAAGAGAGATGGTTTCTTCAACTAAGTCAGTGGTGGGGAAACTTTTTTAAGACGGACCATTTGTAATAACTAGACGATTGTAGCGGGTCAAAGAATAATGCTTAATCGTTAAGAACTTTATGTGTTGTATAAACATATGCATATATTATTACACACACTTATTATTTTAATAGTAAAAAGCAAAAGGTAAGAAAATTATAAGTACAAAATATAAAATGAATTTAGTGTAGTTCTTGATGTGAAGTATTATCACTTTATTTTCTGGTGTCATTACTGGTTGATGGTGCATGAGAAAAATGAAATTGAAACTGTTTTATCAAAATTTCATCATATTCCGGTTCCATTTGCGAAGCAGGAATTCTTAAAACTGATGAAAGGTGCTCATCTGTAATTCAGTTTCTTAAAGAAGTTTTCCTAAGCTTCATTGTTAAAAAGATTTGTTCGCATATATAAGATGAGCCGAACATTGTCATTATCTTCATTGCATGAGTAATTAGATTTGGGAAATTATCTGGACTTAGATTTTTATAAAATTCTACTAATGGTACTGTATGAAAAGTTTGTTTCAGGAGAGTATTACAGTTCAGTTCTATTAACTCAAGTTGAAATTTTGCATCAACTTCTTCGTAATTAATGGGGTCACAAAAAAAACTAAACTCTGGTAAAGTAAATAAATATTTCCACATCCATTCTTCTTTAAAAACTCGACATTCTGAATCCACTTTTCTTTTTTTAACATTCATTTTAGACGTTATCTACTACGGAGAATAGCACACAGAAACGCAATTGACGAAAGCTTACTACTAACTAATGTTCTTGCGCGGGTGTTTGTTGAGGCAGTGGGAGTTTCAGGGATTACACAAATAATTACTCGAGTCACAGCGGGTCGTTGCAGATGACTGACATAGTCGCTAACTAACTGATCTTCGGGCGGCCTCGCTTTTATTTATACCTACCTGCAAGGATTGTTCGGGAATTGGGTTTTTCCGGTTCTTTCGGAAAAACAGAACAATGAATCGAAAATGCAAGAGTGTCTGGAAGTTTCGAGCGAAAAGGAGTCACATGTTTTAGTCGGATAGATTTGTCCAGAACACTATTGTGTTTTGAATATCGCCGCAGGTAGTTTTTATGCGGGTTGTCACATTACGAATTAAGAACGCGTTCAAACATTCTCACGACGGCACTCTTAAACGGGCCGGATTAAACATTTCCGCGGGCCGGACTTGGCCCGCGGGACGTAGTTTACCCATCACTGAACTAAGAGATTGGCCAAAGCGGAATATTTTGGTGTGCACAAACAGGTTGATTAGAACTCTGCTTCTAGAGGGTGCCTGTTGTCTTCTTCTCAGGCAAGCCAAAAGTTAAATATTTAGATATGAAAAAATGATAAACTGATATGTTAATAATAATAATTCGATTATGCCAAATTTATATTAAGATAATTAATTGAACTAAGCACTCTCTTTAACATTTTATTTGTGTTTACTCGGTGATATACCCTTATACCTAGCATATATACATATATATATATATATATATATATATATATATATATATATATATATATATATATATATATATATATATATATATATATATATATATATATATATTATTGTTATTATTATTTTCATGCTAAATATTCATTAAAATAAAATCTTTTTATTTTGATTTTCAGTATTGTTTATTGTTTTTCTCTGTTAATACAAAAAGTAGAATCAATTGTTTATTATAAAACGATAAAACTAAATTAAACTTTAAATTTCTTCCTCTTATCATTTTCTTATGCTATGTTCTACAGAATTTCTGATTTTTACTGTTATGAAATTTTGTTATGATATGACATATATTAATACAACTAACGCTTATTCCCCAGGAGCTTTAACGGGATTCTGTGTTTGCGTAACATAAAAGAAGAGAGTTGAGTAAATTTAATTATCCATAGTTTTGACAATTGTTACAAAATAGTACAAGAATAGCATTTTTTGGAGTCAGAAAATTTGTTGAGAACAAATCTTAACTATAACTATGAAGTTGTTTTTGTCGTAGGAAAGAAGAAGAGTAAGTTCAAATGAGAATTAATAAAGAGAAGAATGCAAATATGAGCTCTGCAAAGAAAATAAATGAACCATGAATATGTAAAATAAAATTATATATGTTGGATAAATAGAAGTTTGAATATTTTATTCTAGATAGAAAGCATTTGTTAATGTAAATAAAATGTTTGTATGTGGTCAAATCTTTCTTTTTTGTGAGAAGCCAAATTTTAAGTGTTGAACCGTAATAAGATTTGTTGTATTTTCTGGTGAGTAAACAGACTGCGGTAGAATAAATGTTTGACTAGAAAAATGACTTTAAAAATTTTTTTTCCTCGTATTTAATTGGCAAACTATATTATTTTACTCTATGTGTTAGTTTCAGATATGCAAAATAAAACAAAACAGTAATTCAGATCAAAATAACTATGGTAATTTTTAAAAAATATAATATGAAGTGCAAGATTTAAAATAATATATGAAATGTAAGATTTGAAAAAAATTTAAACTCGGAAATATAATATCAAAATATTTCAGAAGATTTTCTAATAAAGAACGTTTATCTTATTCTATCTTTTAAACTATTTTGAATAACAAGATAAAGCTTTTAATAAGATTAAACGGCGACATGTTTTGAAATATTCTTTTTTTTCTTTATCACATTCAAAATATATTCAGTAATATATTCAATTTCCCAAAAACTGAATACTAAGACTTTTATATCTGTTTCAAGTGTTTTATTTCTCAAATTCAAATATATTAGTTTCAAAGTATTCAGATACACATGGCATAAAAAGATAGTTTAAACTTTTATTTATATTACTTCACTTCAATAGATGCCGTATTTTTTCGTTATTTATTGCATAGTCACTTTCCATTCGCTTTCTTCAGTTGTTTTTTTATAGTTTACTTTATCATACTTTAAAATGAAAACTTCCTTTCAGATTTCCTCGACGTTATTTTAGACATTTATAAAAAATTTATCTCACCACCATGTTAAGAATAGTATCATTGAAGTATAGCAGCTGATTTTGTCAATTGTCATTTGTTGGAACAAATTGAAGTGAAAAGAATGCTCGTCTCTCTAAAGAAACAAATATCTGCAAAATAACTGCGGAAATGAATCCTTACTGACAAAAGCAAGAGTTATTCCAAGCACTATTTTACTTTACAAAATGCTGAAGTACTTACTTATGAAACAAAAAAGTGTACTTTAAATTCAGACGATTAAATATATAAGATTATATTCAATAAACTTCAATTATTCAAAAATATCGGTTGTTTATATTCATCATATAATTTGCAAATATTTTTAAAAAAATCTATTATATTTAGATTTGAAAAGATTTTAATTAAGTAAATAAGTTTGAAGTGCTACCTTAATTAATCAAAAATAATTCATTTTATCAAAGAATGAAAGGAAGACACTTAAGTGTTAATAAAACCATAAAATAAGCATACGAAAACTATAAACATTTTCTAACTAATGATTATTTAAATACACTAATACGAAAGAGAAAAGTTAAATTGATTTAAAACTGCTTTTCTTACTACTAATAAAAATGTGCCTGTAACTGTATTCTTTCTTTTAGAAAAACTTTTTTATTTGATTTCGATGAACTAAGGGCTGAAATAAGTAATTCAATGGCTATTCATTATTGTCATCCATAAACTGATATGTTTATAAATATTGATGAATTTAATAACTGATATGAGAAAATAACAATATATTTACATGTGATATCTTTCGAAAACAAAGCTAATGCAACTAGATCTCATTTGTTAATACCTTTTCAGCATCGTAATACAACATAGTATAAACATTAATAATTAGTTATAATATTTTTTAAAACAATATTACAGTTTATATATTGTATCGGTAATCAGAAATGCTGCTTCAGTGGGGTTTTTTTATTACGTATTCTTAAGTTATTCTTGCAAACAAAAAGAAATGGCTTTATCATATCAAGTAGTTTTTTCATATTTCAAAAAAGATCTGCTCTCAGAATTTTCAAATGTTGAGATTGAAAAAAAATTATATAAGGACCATTTTAACATTTTATTTCCATTTTGTCTTTTAGAAAATAATTGAAACCACTATAAAGAAAGATAATAGTTCTCATCATAAATATTTTATGAATTGTAGTACCATAGGATACAAAGATAAACTTGTAAAAATATTTAAATTAGAGGCATGTATTTCAACTCAACATTTTCTCAAACAGATTAGATAATGGCAACACGGGAACTACTTTACTTGCATGGCCTTACGCCAAAATAATGCGCACATATGAACTATTTGCATATAGAACCAGAGATCGCTATTAATTTGGCATTATGTGACTTTATCTTTTCCTTAGGATTTTAGTCACATGCATTCCACAAGATGAAGAATATTTCCTCGAATGTACCTTTTTACTTAAAACGTTTTATCTTGTAGATCTATATGTATTTATTTACATATAGTTCAATTTCAGGTCCAAAATCTTAAGCGCGAAAATTTTAACAATAAATATTTTCTTATTCTTATAATATTAACAATAGAGAAAAAAATCTTCACTCAAACAAAGTTTTTGTTTAAAATATTCGCAATTTTAACATAGATAATTTGTATGTTTTCTACAATTGTTTTCGTTACATTTAAATTATTAATTTTAATGAAAGTGTAGTACCATGAAATAATTTTGTTTTTCTGAAAAAACAATAATAGCTCTATTTAGTTCTCGATGACCATTTGTCCCAGAATTTGTAGTCAAAGATCGTTGCAAGCCTTCTTTTCTTAAACGAGGGTCACTCTGAAATTTTTGAGATACAACTAGATTTTTAAAGTTATACTTACAAAATTTTAGGTGTGTTCAATGTAGTCTCCTCCATCATCAATGCACTTTTGTAGACGAATTTTCTATAGATTAAATGCCTCAAGTTATTCATTTCTTGGAATGGATTAAAAAATGCTTTTATAGAAAAATCTCTTCTTCTGAATGAACGTCCACGTAAGTTCCTTTTTAGATTAAAGAATAACCAAAAGTCGCATATAGCTAGATCAGGTGAATATGGTGGATGTTCGATCACTTTAATTTGTTTTGTTTTAGAAACTCAACTGTTAATCCGGCTGTATGTGAAGATGCATTGTCATTGTGAAGCATTATTCCCCTAACATTCAGTTCTTGTAGAATTTCTTGAAGACATTTAGTGGTATACCAGTTTGCTGTTATTGCCTTCTGTCCTTCCAACTTGATGGCTTTGACCAATCCCGTACTTCTGAAGAAAACGGCATACTTCACTTTTTTCAGTGCGCGTTGTTTTTTCATCATTGTCGGCGTGGAATCATCTTCAAAGACCCATACTTTAGTTTCTTGACGTGTTGGAACGCCAAAAAACGATATGTACGTTTCATCACTTATTACAATTTTAGAAATGATGCGGTGGCCACCATCATTTAGCAATTTAAGAGATTCTTTAATGATTCTGACACGCTCTTCCTTTTGGTACTCAGTTAGATTATGGGGAACACAATGGCAAACTGCTTTTTTCATACGTAATTCTTCATGAATGGTTTTGTGTATGGCTGCGGATCCAATGTTAAGTTCCTTCTGTATCATTTGATAGGTACAGCGATTATCATCCATTAACATTTTTCGTATAGCAGACACATTATCTGGGATTACTGCCGAATGCGGCCTACCTGTGTGTTCTTCATCCTGAAGAAAATTGCAACCTCTTTTAAATTCTCTAAGCCATCTGAATACAGTAGCACGAGCTGGAGATTCATCAACAAATTCTAATATCAACTGTTGAACGCATTCTTCTTGATTTAATTCTGCTTTAAAATCGTAGAAAATCATAGCGCGAAAATGTTCTCGCGTCAACTCCATTTTCTCTTCTGTTTAAAATTTATTTTACGCGAAACAAGTTGAAGTAAATAAATAAAAAATCATCTTCTGTGTTAAAATACTTTGTATCTTAAAATTAAACCGTTTTTTTTATTTTGTAAATTCTCGTCTGCGTGTATCCCAAAAATTTCAGAGTAACCCTCGTATCACAGACTCTTTCTTAAATCTATTTTATGTCCAAAACGCTTAACATGGCAAGCTTAAATTGATAAACAGGACTTTTTGAGAACATCAGTATGAAAATGAAGCAATTTAACTTCTCTAGCTTATCCGAAAAAGTTAATATATTAAATGCATTGGTTGTGTTTAATAGCGATTATTTTTAATATCATAAATTGAGTCCTAAAATTTCAAGAAATATTTCATAAAATCAATCAAAACAAAAAAGTAAATAACTTTTTATATAGATATGATTACTATTATGTATTCTTTTTATGAAACATGTTTTTTTATTATTTTTTTTATTTTGCTTTCCTTATAATATCCTGGGTCTTTCTATCCCTTTTCGTATTGCGATTGGTAATCTCAAAATTCACTCTTTTTATAAAACTCTAATTGCAATTTATGTTATGCATTTTCATTTCAAACTTGCTCATGAGTTTCCAAAAAAAACTGAATAAAAGTTGCATTTACCTCAATTTAATGGCGCCTGAAAGAATGTAGTTTTATTTATGAATATATTGAATGTATACAAATTTAATATATGAGCACATATTACATTAAAAAACTAAAGCAAAACACATTTTGAATCAAATCAAAACATCAATTAATGAATAAGTTAACTATTTAATAATTAGCATTATACAAAATATTATAGGTTAACAAATAATACAACAATAATTTACTAAAATAATAATATTACTATTTCTGAGAAAATATATCAACTTTATCATAAATTAATTAATAAGTATTGTATTAATTGATGCTATCAATTGGCAATATAAAGCAATATTTTTAATATCACATTAGGTAAAATTTAATGAATTTTCCTGGAATATTTATAAAATATAACTGTGTTACAGAAATGATAGTTTTTTAGAAATAAAATTATATTACAATCACAAAAAAAAACAAAATTATAATAACACATAAACCCAAAAAGACAACTAAATTATAAACATTAACTTAATATGTAATACTGGATGCCAAAAGACGATTCGTGTATGCTGATTGCAGAATTTGTAATCAATGATTGTCCAGATAATATCTGACGCTACAGATCTACCTGCATATGGTTTCGCTGTCTGCAGAGCATATGAAATATTGATTACCCAAACCATGTAGTTAGTGTCCCCCGAGAACTATTAGAGACACTGATTGCCTGTATTAAATGAAAGCAGTGATATAAAATATATAACGCTGCTATTTATAAATCAACATGTGAAATAGAATGTACTACATAATGTTTTGTAATTTACTTCAAACTGATGCATCGATGTAATTTTTACAAATTCAATTCATTGCTATTTTTAGCATCAAATTATTTTCAAAAATAACAATTAGTTTGAGCTCTTACAATTAGTATTAATGTCTTCTTTCATCATTTCAAAGAATTTCATTTTATTTTCCACTTTTGTATATTATATATTAATTAATTCTTCTTTTAAGTATCTTATTAATAGAAATTTATAATTCCTAACCGCGCGCGGTTGTTTTTATTATTAAATAGATTTCTCTAACTTGATCAATGATTGATGGATTTTTAAAAAAATAATCCTGAAGCTAATTATACGATAAATCAGATATGTCTTATCCTGTAATTGTTGTTGTAACTAAATATTGTCTCTCAATTTTAATCTTACTGTATATTCAATAAATAAAAAAAATAGATACAATACAATAATTCTTCATAGCCGAGTTAGATAAGAAATAAAAAAAATTATAAGAGTTTTCCAAATACTGTTGAAAGCTTCAAAAAATATTATAAAAAAAAACATTTATTGAGTAAAAGCTTTTTTTTTATTTCGATTGATTAAAAAGTTTTTAGAATTAGAGAAGCAATTGAAAAACAAAAGGAAGTTATACAAACGATTAAAATTTTGGTATAAATATTTTACAAATACATCATTTTACATTACAATTGTAACATATGATCTTGCATAAATCAAAAGTACATGAAAAGAATAAAAGATTGGAATATACAAATGATCAAGATTTCAGAACATTTCATCGATGAATGAGGGACAAATAACATAAGTACTATAAGCAAAAGGAAATTAATGCAGTGGATTTCCCATTCATAAATTGCTTTATAAGGTCAAATAAGTCTACATAATTTTATGCATTAAATAAGAAGAAATAATAGCCAGCAAATGTCGGAATTCAATGGAAAGAAAATCATTGACAATTGAGAGTGTGGTTTATCGTTTAGAATCAAAAGGCTTCCGATGGTCATATGAACGGCACACAGGATTTTAAACCCCTTCCGTTACTGATAACCGTGAGGACAAGATTATTGACTGGTTGGTTTTTCAAAACTATTCAACCGCAGATCGAAAAATTAGTCAGGAAATGTACTTGTTTGAAGCATGCCCAGTGTTCTTCCATACAGAGAGAAGATGTTATGAGCTGTTCAGGGGGTTCATTACTTCAGCTTTCCTTGATAATGCGTCGTACAGATGATGACTCTGGTACTCCCAACCATGAAACTGGACATAGGAATCGCACAGTGTCTTCTTCTCAGACAAGTCCTGTCCAAAGAGAATGCTCATCACCAAGTTCCATTCAATATTTTCATTCAGTCTTGCACCTGGTAGAATGGTATGAATAGTTATTTGATACATGACACTTGCATCCTTAATTCGGATGAACGAAAATTTGAATGGTGTTTAGTAAAGTGTTTGTACCTAAAAAAATCAATGGTTTTGTCCAATCTTTGTGACTTGCGAGACGCTCTTTCAAACGATAATGCAAGAGTATAAGTTTTACTTTATATTCTCATCTTCTTTGATGGATGGCATTCCCTATTTGTCCTGATCTGCTAAACTCCAGAGGCACAGTAGCTTTACTCCGCTTCCTGAAATATTAAATATAAGTCATTTATATTATATAAGATATTTATAATGTAAGTGAAGCATCACTTGCCACTAGCATTGAGCGAGGTTTCCTTCTCGTTTGCAATGACTAGGCTACTCTGTGGGTTGTACAAATGTACATGTTAATCTGTTGGCATCCAAATTTCTTCCATTGATATCGAGGGAATTACAAAAGGATGATGCCAGCTAGGTAAGACTTCATCACCTGACTGTGGTTCAGATTTACAAGGCGCTTTACAATAAGTGAGTACAACAAACCCGTTAACCTTAAGTACAGTTTGGGATTCAACTGCACCCCTATGTACTCTTATGTATTGAAAAATTCACATGGTCTCTAAAATTATCACCAACTAATGATATCAAATCATTATTTGCTGAAAGTCTGGCCCACTACACTTCTCCAACAACTAATGTTGATAAAATATTGTATGGATTTTAAATATCGTAAAATGCGTTCCCAGTTTCCATTAAAATTGCAACATCAAGTTTTACTTAAATACATTGCATTTTTAATATCCAGCATTTTATAATACATATTCTACTCTCTACTTAAAAAGAATAAAATGTTTGTGAATAATTTATTCAATCCATTTTTAAATAAAGATTATCTCTTTAATAAATCTATTCAACATATTAATATTTTGCTTTAAAAATAGCTATGCTGTTGAGAAATTTTTTCTCTTCTTTTGATGCAGACATTTTTCTATAATTCTATTATAAAAATATAAATGTTTCTTTTAAAGTGTGTGAACAAAACGTCTACTTAAAAATAAAAGCATGAACAATTTTCTGCAGAAAAATTCCATCTAAAGAATATTTGTTTCTTACTTAAGAAAGTGCTTTTACTTTTTAAATGTGTAAAAAGTTTATTCTGTGGTATTTGATTAATTTTATCGTAAATATAATATACAAACATTTTTACAGAGCATACTTTATAATGGTGATGAAGCTTTCATTCACATGTAGAAAAGATTTTTTTATGATTACTTTAATCATACCATCTTATGAAATAATTATCAAATACTCACTTTATTAAACAGCTGTAAGATAAATTAAAAGTCATCATTATTTCTTTAAACTTCTTAAGCAAAGAATAAACAAAGAAGCATTCTCAAATTTGCCTTCATAATTTTGATTGGTATATTTTGAAGTTTAACGTAACACTAAGCTTCAAATAAATGTAAAAAAAAGAAAAAAAATTAGTCTTCAGAATTTCAAACTAGGTTATTTTATATAAAAATTAGAAATTAAAAAGTGTGTTTAATAACAAAAGTCATTTTTATTAAAAACATATAACAAAAATAAATTGTATAAATTATTTAAAAACTGAGGCGATGTAAAATAACATTCTTACCTTTCACTAAAAAAAGTAAAATAACAAAATATGCATTTCTTTTCTTTTTATTAAAAAAAGGAAAAAAAAGAAATTAATCTACATATATATAATTAATCCCACATCTTTATTTCCTTATTAGCCCAAAAGTTGTGAACCGTTCGTATAATATTTATAATATTATAATAAAATTATTTATAATATAATATTATAAGTAACTAACTTCATTTTGAACCAAACACACACACAAGTTAAAGCACTCAATATAACTTTTTTGCATCGGCTTTCATATCATATTCCTAGTCGTTAGAGCAAATACGTCATTTCCTGAATATTTTCTACTAAATTTACATTATCCTTAGTTAAAAACTATTCTGAAATTTTAATTCCTGTGCATTCAAACATATTTAATCTTCCCTGAATATAGGGCAAATCTATTTTAAAGAATGAATCTAAACATGCTTGAAAAATTTTTTCTTTTTATATAAGCATTGGAGTAAATGAAAACAAATGTTATCCTAAACTATGAACTGTTTCTTTGGATACCATTTAACGAATGACAATACCACATTCGTTTCAATTTTAAATACAGCTGTAATCCACAAATTGAATAATTATTCACTGAAACTTCCACTAAATTATACCTGTGCTCATTTCTTAATGCAATGTCAGTAAAATCAAGAGATGTGGAAAACGGAGATGGATTTTATATGTTTGCTTTTTGTCTGAAAGAGTATTTGTGAGTTCATCAGATTTCCGAATATGACCCGCTACCAATGGAAAGCTTTTACTACTTTGGTAATTAGACTGTCCATTCAGCAGAAGGTGATGTCACGTAGAGACGTATATATTTATCTCTCAATTCACAGTATAAATGCAATAAATAGGAAAACAGTCCTTTCATATAGGTGCTTCAAAATATGTTTCTTCAAACATGAGAATGCACCACATCAAATTGCTTTGTGTAATCCATCTTCATTTTAGGCAGATCTCCTCTATCAGATGTGCAGTTGGTAGAAAAACATTTTATTTAATATCTTTGTGATAAATATGATATCATTCATTCCATTTGTAATACCTAACAGCTACTACATTTGACTTTCTCATGCATCTCTCAAGACTATTTGATGAATAAGATTCCTCATGAAGATGTTTCAACTTTGGTCAACTTCCTGAACGTTATGCTTCAAATGCAAAACATCACAACACAAAGTCCACAACCTGTCGTTAAACAACATGTTAAGCACTAAATAATGCATGACATCTTGAACTTTGTCATGTTCCCGATGCTAACCAAATGAAACAATTTTCCTTTCGCCCTTCTTGATAAAATTAATAACTTCTCCACACTTGTGACATTTAATCATGATTTGTATATCTTAGCGAACTGAATTGTTGTTTCTAATTTTAATTCACAGACATATACTAACAAATTTTTCTAACTTTGCTAAATCTATTTTGGTTAAATAATGCTCAATAGGTCACTGCTTAAAAAGTGAGTATAAAAATTATTTACATATTCCATTTAAGATATTTATTTTGTTACATTTTACCATTTTCCCGTACAAAATCCATTTCAGTGATAATTTTAGTTAAAAATTATTAGCTAAGCCATATCCATGAAGTTATTAGCTAAGCCATATCCATTAAAATATTTATTTTGTTACATTTTACCATTTTGCCGTACAAAATCCATTTCAGTGATATTTTTAGTTAAAAATTATTAGCTAAGCCATATCCATGAAGTTATTAGCTAAGCCATATCCATTTAAGATATTTATTTTGTTACATTTTACCATTTTCCCGTACAAAATCCATTTCAGTCATATTTTTAGTTAAAAATTATTAGCTAAGCCATATCTATGAAGTTTTTAAGATGGCTTTTAATGCGTTATTAAAATTCTTTCACACCATCTGATCCATAATAAATGCAGCAAATTCTATAGCAACCCACTTACCAACTATTTAAGCTGCACAATAATGTTTATCAACGCAATTTCTGCATAACTTCACGCTTTCCGTGTTTTAAATAATTTTTATATTTAAGAAGTTCAAAGAAGAAAGTGTTAAGACAAATTACGTTAATAAGTAGACAAATATTTGATTTTATCCATAAGTTCTGATATTCTTGCTGAACAAAAAGTTTTTAAGCAGATTTCTAACTGTTTTTTATTTGAAAAGTACGACTACATCATATGACCAATTATTTTGTTATTTGCATCATCATACCAAAATTTATGCATAATGCATTCCACTCTCTTACATTTCTCTCAGTAAACATTTCATCTTATTAAAAAATGTGAAATAAGAAAATAGAAATTACAATATGATATAGTACATGCATTTCATAATCATAGTATATATTATGTAGCATTTTAAAAATTAGTTACAAATAATATGATAGTTACAAATAATTTTATGTTATTTGTCTCTTGGAAGAAGAATAGGAAAAACTAAGTATGCATTTGAGTTTTGAAGAAATATAGAAATATTCGGGAAATACATCTTTTTAAAAAATCAATATCCTGTTTCTGAGAAGTCAGATTTTTATGTATCATCAACAATGAATAGAAAAATTATTCAGCTTGGAGCAATAATTTATTACCATTAGAAGAAAAATGTTGGTTAAAATAAATATGGCCATTCATCGTTAAGAAAAATGAGAAGGATATTTTTCACCGCAAATGTGGTATTGTATACTTATATCCATAAATATTGTTTCGCAAAATTCTATTAATTTTATATCAATGATATTTGCCTTTCTAAAAAAATTTTAATTCAACTGGGTTTAAGCTAGAAAAAAAATATCATATGCATAACAAGTAATATTTCCAGTATCGCAAAACATCGCATACTATTTTTTATAAAATGAATAAGACACAACAGAAAATATTAAGTGACAGATTAAAATTTATCAATGAAACAAATTCTTCTCCATTTGCAGGAAAAGCAACATCATGCATTTTGTCCCTGGTAATCTACATTTCTGCTTCGGACTTGAAAAAGAGGACTTGAGTTTCCAAATCTTCTTCTTCTTGTTTTATAATTTTTGTTCGTTCACGGTTTCATGGATATGGCTTAGCTTATTAGCTAACCATACTTTTATAGAATAAAAATTAATTAAATAATTCATCAAATAAATTAAAAAGACAAATTCTTAATCATGGGAGAAAAATTGTAAATATATGCAATACAGGAATGTGAAACTTTTAATATCATTTATTACGACCGTATGAGTGCTTCATGGAACTTTAATGTATTAATACGATCTGATAATGTCCTTCAAAACTTCTACTTAAAGTATAATATAGATACAAGTAAAAATTATATGATAATGATAAAACATCATTTTCTTTTGTTATTTGGTATTTGATTTACAAAGTAAAATGATGTACTTATTTGACTATTATATCTAATTTAATATATATGCTAATATGCGGGATTTTTATTTAATAAAAAGTACAGTTGTTAAAACTTAGACAACTATTTCAGGTAGTTTCCTATTTAGACTAATATTATTTAATTTGTACATAATAACTTATCTTCATTAAAAATATAGCATCCCTAAAGTTAATACAAAAATTTACTAAATTAAATATTTGAACTTTCATTAACAGCGAAGCATTTACAATGTTTCTCAATAAAAAATAGAATGACCTGTTTAATGTCCTGTTCTTAATCCCTAAAATTTTGAGAAAAATTTCAGAAATCAAACTCTTAATATTTTATTATCTAATAACTCGTTTCATAAATTTAAATTTACCTATACTGAAAAAGCAAACAGATTTCTTACTTGTTAACTTTCTTAGACGCAATTGTATAACTATATGAAATAAAAAATTGCGATAAGGAAATTTTAGAAATAGTGCAAAATGTAACTAGACTTACATTATTATTTTACTTACCATAAATAAGTAAATTCCATAATATAAATGTACAGATAAATAATATACGTAATTATTCTTTATAACAATTACAATAAAAATTAAATATTATGTATCATTTATACGAAAATTTTCTTAAAAACACAATTATTTAAACTAAATTATTCGTATTTTCTGAGATAAAAGATTGAAGTATGGCCTCTTAATTATAAACCTTCTCAAATGACAAACCAAACAACTCAGCTGCCACACCCCCTACAAACTTCATCAAAGGATGGAAATTAGATTGTTACTTCTTAAGATGCATAGACCCTGTGTTTGTCTAGGTGAAGAATAAACTGATGTGGCTCCTATCACAACTGTCCTTAACAGCACAAATGCAACAGAATAATAATGATTAAGTTCCTTACAATTTGTTATAAATTAATTTCTACAATTACATCAATCATAATCAAAATAAAAATAGTAAGAGTCTAATGTTTAATCTTATAAATAAATTATATATATATATATATATATATATATATATATATATATATATATATATATATATATATATATATATATTTAACTATATAGAACTAAACTTTTCTTCTTTAAACTTTACAATCACCTATCCACTTTTACCTTCTATAGCCTTGAATTAAGATGGCTTTTAATGCGTTATTGAAGAAGGGCAACCCATTATACCAGCTTATGCAGTAAAAGTTCAGGGCTATATTCCACAGTTATTTTTCAATTAAAAATTAAACATGAATTATAAGGAAAAAATTTAGAGGATGAGTTAGCCGGAGTTACTGTGCAATTTGACGTATTAAAAAGAAACCTTAGACAACCCATGTTGTTCATGTTTGACCTCTTCAATTCTCACAAAAAATAATCTTAAAATTAGAAGAAGGAAACACGCTTTAAAGTCATAATAATATCTAAATATCAGGATTAGTTAGTACACAGTTGATTCTGACCAGAGAGATGAGGGAATAGAATTAAGAAATATGCCATATTATTTCCGGGACAAACTCATTATGATAAAAATAACAATTTGATCATTTTTCTTCATAAAGTGCTCCAATTCAAATCCAACCATAATGATTTTTGGGCTAAAACAGGATTCTTCGAAAATGCATTCACATACTCTACGCGATAATCACTTCTACATTTCATTACATTATTGAAACACAAATGATTGTGGATTGAAATCAAAGATAAATATAACAGAAGACAGTGGGTATTCCAATGTGTTGGAATATACGTTTATGTAGCTACCTTCGATGCTGATTGTTGTACTACAAGTTGCATTCGTTGTGCTGATTGCGAAAGTGATAAGGCACGTACATGTGCCGATACACATTGCAAACACTAGCCTTTACTAATCCTGTGCGACAAGAAATCTCTAAGCATTCCTGCAAGTCAAATATTATTTCCGAGAAGTATTTATCCATGTCTAAACAATAAACGTGCTATCCCCGCAACCATAGCCAGATTTAGGGCTAAGCACCTCAAGGCAATAATATATCTCCTGATGGCCATCGAAGCAACAGGTGTTCTCACTGCGCAGACATTGAATTCTCTCCAGACCATACCTTTGGTTTCCGTGCCATATTTTAGTAAAACTCTTCAGAACCCATCTTCATGCCTCATCGAATCTCACACTCCTTGGAAGTTATAGTTGTGGTCAGAGCTGTCTTGGATACTTTTGGGTCAATTTGACTAACTACTTTACTGGACAAGGCAACAACAACAACAATTATTACTTCCTAGTCTATCTGTTTCATATTCACTGTATTAGTAAACATATTTATTAACCACAACATAAATCAAAACTATTGGTAATAAATGTCTTTGAATTAATTAACCACTTTTGCTGTAATCAATAGATAATAAAGTAAGGTAATGTAAAACGAATCGAAAGAATTATTAATTCGCATAAAAGAAACAGAATACCTTAAAAACATTTCTAAAAATAGGATTTTCTTGTAAAGTAAAACCACAAGTATCTCTGATTACTATTCTTAAATTCAAATTTATACATCGTAACAAATATAAATTTATATATTGTTAATGCATTAAATTACTGCCAAAATAAATTTCAAAACGATATAATTCTAAATAAATAAATTAAATATTGTTCAGATTAAAATAATTTTATAAAATGGTTTGAAAGTGTTTTCCTGTAAAGATTTCTATTTTAGAAATTTTCGCTAACAATTTTATTTAAATATTGCTGTATAAGTCAACTCTGGAAAGTGCAAAGATGGAGAAAATGGCGATGAAACTTTACTCGCCAAAATTTGAAGGTTTAAGAGAATTCATTATTTTCGCGTTATAGGAACCTCATTAAGGGACACTGTGTCAGAACATCCATGACCAAAGATCTAAAGTTGTTAACGTGGGCATAAAATGATAAATCTGTCCTTTCTTAGGATCAAATGGCTTACCGAAGTAGAAATACGTCATTCTGTAAATAGTCTAAAATTACATATCGTCACCTTATATACCGAAATAATCTCTTTTTTTTTATTCTAAAAGTCGTCACTTTAGAGATATTCTCTTTTTCTTTATTTCTCAAAGAATGTTTCTCTTTTGTTTATTTACGTATTAGATAAAATAAGAGAATAATAGAGTGTTATCTAATCAAATTTGTTTGTAAGTCAGTTTAGAATTTTCCATGTTATATCTTCACATTATAACATCAACACTTCCCTTAAATAGAATGTATTTTGTTAAATTTGATTGTTGGTTATAATAGATTTAAATATTATAAAATTTATCATTTTATAAAAATTTGGAACAATTTAATAATAACAATCTTTTAAAAAAATTATTTGTTCAGTTTTCCTGACTTTTTCATTTGGCAAAGAATAAATTCAATACCACTTCTGTGTCTTTAGATTAATTTATAATTAAAAATAGGCGTGATTTTCGTTTTGTAGATTTAAAATGACGTGAGCATTTCGATTAAGTGTTTGGCATCATAACATTGAATAGTTACTTAGTTTATTAAATTAAAATATTAAAAAAATTGCTAGAAAAATCAATTAATTTTAAATAAAATAAAAGTTAAAAAATTAAATTGAGCATCAAAATGTATCAATTTTGTTATGAAATAACGAAAACATTACTAAAGTAAGTCATATCCTAATATATTTTTGTTTTAAAGTTATTACCCATGTTTGAAAAATCAAATATTTTGTGCAGTATTTACAACTCTGATATACGTTATTTAATATACTTCATTATTTTCCTACCACATAGTGTCTAAGCACGATATCATAAATTATTTCAGAAATCGCCAAAGTTTTAGAAAAAAATATATAATATGCAGATACAATTTATAGCACTTAAAATTTTTTTCAAAAAAATGCATTAGATTACAACCATATTTCTATATTTTATTTTTATTGCTATCTTCATTTTATTTCATAACTACAGATAAAATTATTTTATGTTTGTATCGACTTTTTCAATAATATGTAGTAAAAATGTAGTAAAAATTCCTCCCCAGTAAGAATTAATCATTACTATTATTATTAAATAAATAATACGAACCATTGTCTCTCATTTTTTTCCCGTTTATATCCCTTACCATTCTAAATATATCGATTCGCAATCCCAAATATATCGATTCATCTCCCGATATTTAGGAAAAGAAATTATAAATGCCATTTGCATTAATCGATGGTTAAAAAAGAAACTCGATTATTTTTGAGCCATTGTTTAAGCGTGATGAAATTTAATTGCAAATATTATAAGATACTTTATTAAAAAATAAAAATGTGAAGCTACCTTAAAATGTATATTCTTATGCATAAAACCTGTAATTAATATTTTCGATGTGTATTAATAGGCTCTGTTAAAGTATCAATTCAATAAGTACTTATAATTCACAATAAAATGACTTGTGTCTCCTTCAATTTATAATCAACTCCATTGATTATACAGTCTAGACGACTTCGATTACTTCGTTCTTATCTGTCTGTGTTTATCATATCTTGAGTATGTCTGGTTACTAATTACTTTAACATATATTTAGAAGATTTAATAGATATCTCTATTGTATTAAAAGAAAATAATGGAGTAATCGATGCTACATAGAAATATTTTTACACGAGGTTCATTGTAGCTTTCTATAAACTCCTTAATAATTCATAATAATTTCTAAAACCATTGTTCACCTCCATTATTATTTTATTGAAATATCGATAATTATTTTCAAACAAGAGTCAAAATGCGATTTGCTATATCAATGTAATTTGGAATCTTAGATTTAGATTTTGATATTACATCTTAGATTTGGATATTAAATTTTTAGCACAGATGCCGTATAATCCAGGATGCCAAATTCTGAGTTTGGTGATTTTTTGGCGGATTTTCATGTTTATTTGACAAATTTGTTTTTATTACGTGACAGATATGATGACCTATAAGAGTTCTGCAGAAAATTCTATTTTGGCAAACCTAGTACTTATCTCATCGCGTACGTCACAATACGTCAACTTGGCAAGATTTTTTCATCACCAAAATAATTTCAGAATTTGAAATCCTGGATCTGTGCCAAATCTTTTAGATTTTAACAATGGTTGCATTTAATGATGTCAGACATCCTAAAAACGTAATTTGATGCTTATAGCCCAATGAACCGCCACAGGTTTTCCCTTTCAAAAATATGGTTTACAGCTATAAAATACAAGAAATTGAAATTCAAGGAATTAAAGAAGGGACACACATGTAACTTTATTTGCTTTTTCTGAGTAATTAAAATTAAACATTCACTTGCAATTGAAATACGTTTCTCTCATCACACTAATATAGATATAGATTTCTTATAATCAAAATATAAGAATTGGCTTCTTAAATGTATAAAATTTTTAACATGATTTTAGGAAATGAACAAAGAATATCAATAAAAAATTATATATCACATAACTTTACTTAATGATAAAATGTATGTTTTTTTTAAATTTTATATTTATATAATTAGGGCCACACACACAACATTATATCAAAAATATCTTTTTGTTGATACATAAATTTTAAAATTATGTTATCTTTTTTAACAAACATTCAATTGATAGAGAACAAAATGTACTGCAATCAATGGTCATAACATAATGCTATTTTATTTTATTTATGAACTAAATATAAAAATTATATTAAAAAAAACTAGAAATAATGTGCTAATTATTAGTAAAAACTAGTTATTTAATATTTTGAGTGTAGTTGTCAAATTAATAAATACTAGATAATTTAACAAACTGGTATATGATTTACCGACAATTATCATTTATCTTAATAGAAGTCAATCTTTAAACTTTATGAAGAGTTATATATCATTTTATTAAACTTACGTAATTACTCATAATCATTCAAATAAACAAACTGAGTATGCCTGCATAAATATCAAATATATATATATATATATATATATATATAGTGCAAAAGTATTTGAGCTATGTTTTTATATTTTCCCTTATATAACATAGTCATTTTTGAGTATGAGGAACAAATAGAAGAAGTTAATAGATAAATATACAAATAGCTAAGAATTATAAATTGGCACCATGTTAAGAAGTGTAAATATTTTTAAATAAACTATTAAATATATTTATCTAGTATATTATAAAGAGTGTCTTTTTTCACTAAATTTAATGTCCTACAGCCAGTGAATTTCAAATATATTTGATATATAATACTGTTTGTTTTTACATTAAGATAATTTTTTTCAAATATTATTTATAGAAAACTGATGACTACATAAAAGAAAAGTTCTTATATCTTTTATAAGAATATTATTTTTCATTTAGAAAGTTTTTTATTCAGATAATTTATCAAAGATTAAATTAATTATACAAAAATCCTTTAATACATGAAAGTTAGAAAAATATTCTTTAAAAATTCTAACAACTTTATCTAAAGAAAGAATAATTACTAATAGAAAGTTAAGTGGAGTTTTTCTACAAATTTCTGTTTTATCTTATTATTTTTACTATTATAAAAAATATATTATAACAGTATTTCAGATACCTGACGTGCAATTTATAATGTCTTTATAATGCCCTGTGATATAATTACACATTTAGAGAAAATACCAAATAAAAAAGTCCAAAGAATCTGTTACTTAAATTCTAGAATCTATTCTATTTCAAATGACTTTTTGATACTTTAAATTATTATAATGACTTTTTACTACTTCAAATAAGTTTTTATTACTTTTGATTAAACTATTGTAATTTGCATAGATACTGATTGTAAGAAACTCGAATCTTGAAAAATTTAATAATTCTGATTATTACAAAATTCACGTAGAATTAATTTTGTTACAATTTTATTTTTATTTAGATTTTTTAAGTGATACAATACTTTTAGTAATACGTGCATCTTTTAAGCTTTATAGAACACATGAAAAAGTGTATACTTTGCAACAAAATTTCAAGGATTCGTTCTTAATTTGTGTGAAGTTGGTAAATAGCAAATTGTAAACAACATGTGTGTGTGAGGAAATCATTTCCACTATAAATCCTATGTAAAAATATCCTTAATTTTTAATCAGAATTTTCTAATGAAATACTAGAGATCTTTTTAAGTTTCAAATGATTGTTCATATGATTAAAATATTAAAAAAATTTGTCTGAATCCCATAATATTTGTTACGACCAAATAACCTTTCAATGAAATAAATTAGATAAAATATCTGCTTAAGAAAACATCTTATATTGTTTTCTGAAATATAAAAGTTATAGTTTAAAATATGTTCGATAATGGAATCATCGAAGGCATCATCATCTGATTCGATTTAAACTAAATGCTGTATCAATCTAGTTCTAATGTATCTGATGATGTATTTTTAGGATATTACCTAATAAAATATATTTTTACGTTTAGTAATTTTTTTTTCAAAAAATGAATAATTTAAAATTATTACTAAATTTTAATTATGTATATTTTTTAATTAAATGTTTTTATTTTGTAAAAGCAAAACAAATCAAGAATCATTATTTTTTCCAAAATACCGAAATATTTATAATTATTACTGTATTTCATTTGCGTATATTTTATAATCGAAATGTTTTTATCTCGAAATTTTAAAGCACACAGCAAATCAAAAACTTCCATTTAAATTTATTATTTCAATATTTGGGATAATTTAATCTATTTCATTTGATTTATATTGTATTATCTATTTCATTTGATTTTTCGCGCCTATAAAATCGATGCATTTTTTCAGTGACACACAAATTATATGATGATTAAAGAATATACTGTAAACTACTTAATAATTTTTTATGATACTTAAAAACTCTTATTTTATATTAATCTGGTAAGAATAATTAGTATTAATAATGTAAGTCTTTTAGTAAATTATATTTATAGTTCTTTTAATTATTCAGTTTTACGTCCTTACATATATTTTAAAGAATTCAATTTTAATTTCGGAAAAAGAATTAATTCGATTTTTTCTTTATTTCTTCCATTAACTCTTTTCATTTGAATACAGTTATTTAAAATATTAAATTGATAAAAATATATATTTTCCTCTCGTGAATGTCAATATTTCTAAATTATTCATGGCAATAAGCAGACATCTGTGTATCTTGTTAACTAGAGACTTCCCTCTTCCCAGAATTTGTAATCTTACTAATCTTGTCACGTGACGTTTGTTCCGTTCTAACAATCCATTCGAATGTGGAGTATGACCAGAGGAAACATAGTGTTTATGGAGCTTTTATTTCCCCTGCGTCTTTAATTAAAATCGAACAAGTCTTTCTCTCCGGTGTTCCATGAAAGGGCAGCTTCCTTGTTTTCGAAGTCCTTATGTAAATGACATTTTGACGCTCTTACCTATGCTCTCATTCTCACTTCACTTATAAATGCAAGTAAATTCACGTACGGTTTTTCTTTTTGCTTTCCTATAAGTGTTCTCCCAGTGTTTGCTGTCAGAAGAAAATTACTTGAGCCTGTAAGCTCCTTTGGTAACTTTTGAGAGGAGAATGTCATTGTAATGTAGAACTTATCCTAAAATTTCGTTTTGATCATATTTATTTTACTGATATAAGAACAGAAAACAAAAACTTTTCTTTAAATTAACTTAAGAACTGCTGACAGCTTTATTTAGATATAAAGAATATCGTCTTTAATGTATAATTTATTTTAAAATTGTTTTTAAAATGGTTGCAGAGTGAAAAAATTGAAGAGTACATTAAATTTTTATTGATTGCATCAATAAGTATGACAGATAAAGCTTACAAAAAGTGAAAATAGACTTTTAGATAGAAAGAATAAAATATAGTACATCGAATAATCTCTTAAATGTTTGGTTCATATAAAGCAATTAGATCACGCTGTTTTTGGAACATTTTTACTTTCAAGAACCTTTATGAGAATTATTAAACAATGTGTTGTTGGGAAATATTTTTGCACACTGTTTTATAAATAAAAACACAAGTAACAACATTTCTTTTTAAGCTGCAATGTGATCAAATAGTTGATCAGATTTTCTTTGTTGAGTTGAGCTGTTGTTTCTCTGCTAAGAGTGACAGATAACAAAAACTAGAATTTTAGACTAATGTTCTAATACGAGGGTCACTCGGAAATTTTTGAGATACTACTAGGTTTTTAAAGTTACACTTACAAAATTTTAGTTGTGTTCAAAGTAGACTCCTCCAGCATCAATGCACTTTTGTAGACAAATTTTCCACAGATTAAATACCTCAAGGCATTCATTTCTTCGAATAGATGAAAAAATGCATTTATAACCACATCAATCTCTTCTTCTGAATGAAAACGACGTCCACGAAAGTTCTATTTTAGATTGAAGAATAACCAAAAGTCGCACATAGCATCAGGTAAATACGGTGGATGTTCGATCACTTTAAATTGTTTTTGTTTAAGAAACTCAACTGTTAATCCGATTGTATGTGAAGATACATTGTGAAGCATTAGTCCCCTAACATTCAGTTCTTGTAGAATTGCTGGAAGACATTTATTGGTATACCTTGTTTGCTGTTACTGTCTTCTGCCCTTCCAACTTGATGGATTTGACCAATCCCGTACTCCTGCAAAATACGGCATACATCACTTTTTTCAGTGCGCGTTGTTTTTTCACTATTGTTGGCGTGGGATCATCTTCAAAAACCCATACTTCACTTTCTTGACGTGTTGGAAAGTCAAAAAACGGTATGTATGTTTTATCACCTGTTACAATTTTAGAAATGGTGTGGGGGCCACCATCATTTAGCAATTTAAAAGTTTCTTTACTGATTCTGACACGCTCCTCTTTTTGGTGCTCAGTTAGATGATGGGGAACCCAACGCAAACTACTTTTTTCATATGTGATTCTTCATGAATGATTTTGTGTATGGCTGCGGATCCAATGTTAAGCTCCTTCTGTATCATTTGATAGGTACAGCGATTATCATACATTAACATTTTTCGTATGGCAGGCACATTATCTAGGATTACTGCCAACGGTGGCCTTCCTTTGTGTTCTTCATCCTGAAAAAAATTGCGCCCTCTTCTAAATTCTCTAAACCATCTGAACACAGTAGCACGAGCTGCAGATTCATCACCAAATGCTAATTACAACCTTGAACGCATTCTTTTTGATTTAATCCTGCTTTAAAATCGTAGAAAATCATAAAATCGTAAAATGTTCTCACGTCAAGTCCATTTTCTCTTCTGTTTAAAATTTATCCTACACTAAACATGTTGAAGAAAGTCAGTAAAAAATCGTCTTCTGTGTTAAAATACTTAGTATTTTAAAATTAAACCACTTTTTTTTATTTTGAAAATTCTCGTCTGCGCGTATCTCAAAAATTTCATAGTAACCCTCGTATGAAACAGCCAATTTACTTTTTAAGAGATTCTTCGATTGCAAAAATAACAATTATGAGAACTTAGAAAAAAAGACAATTATCAACGAAATTTTAATTAATTAAAGAATCAATTAAAATTACGTTGAGCTTAGACATAGTTCCTTTCCTTACATGAAACTATACAATACTTCAACTATGCTTTTCTGATAGGGGAAGGCACTGCTTAATCTTCCTGAATATTAATCTGATTTAAGAAGATTAATTAGGATTGTGTGACACCACAGAGACATATTGTAGTCATTTGCGCGTTTTTTCCTGTGACACTAACTCTCAAAAAGCAATTTTTATTGTTATCAGTAAAGGTGTCGTGGGTACATTTGAAATAAACTGAAATTTCTCGCGATCAATAAGTTTTCAGTAAGTAATTTATTTGAAAAATTTAAAGAATTACCAGGACATTTTATGTTTTTCTTCGATATAAGCTCCTTTCCACATTTTAAATTCAATTTTGAAAAATTTCGGTTTCATTTACATATTAAATCAGGCATTGGTGCTAACTCTTACCAAAACTCTGGAACTTCATTTCACTACCAAATATTCACATAAATAAATTATCTTCCGATTTCGAAGAATAACATAAAGAAATACATGAAAATACAATAATATTTATAAGTGTAGACGATTTAAAATCTCTTCAATTTTGATAGAATGAAGTGAAAATAACGAAACTTTGAAAGTAATTTCAAAATTATAAAAAGAAATCAAAACTAATCAATACGAATATTCCATCGATTTTCTTTGCATTGAACATCAATGAAATAAATCAAATAAAACTTAAATTACATATTTGTGGAATTATTCATTAGACTAAGAGACGAAAATTTTGAGAGGGGGTATACAAATGCTTACTTTGTGTACATACATTTTAAGTTCTATAAAAGAGAAAAACTTAGAGTAATATATGTCCCGTAAAATCAATATCCCATTTAGGTCAGACTCAATTTTTTTTCTGTTAAAAATAAATAAGAAAGTTATTTAATTTGAAGTAAAATTTTATTGCCATTTATCAGTGAAATAATACATAAAAACGCAAAATCAAATATTTAACATTTAATAAGAAAGTTTGATTATATTTATCTTTTACCTGAAATGTTTAACAAATTATTTTACTTAATAGGTAATGTGTTTTTATAGGTTTTCGACAAGCATTAAAACTGTTATTTACAAAATGTTTTACTTTTTTCAAGCAAATGACGTTTGTAATTTTAACTTAAACTTATTGAATCTTTAATCATTTTTAACGAAGTAAGTAAATAGTTGCCACTTTTTTTTTTAATTTTAAAAATAAATTTATCATTTCTAAAAAATGGTGTATGGAATTCTTACAGTTAGCTTGTGATATTATATGCTGCATATTCTTTGAAATTATTATCTAATTTGTTTATTCTGAATTCTGTTCTTGAGAGATAGCTTTTATTTTTTCCCATATCTGCTTTGTTTATTTTCTCTTGCTGTGAATAATAAGAAATATTAATGAGACCACAATTTAGAAAGAAAAGTATTTTTCATTCTTATAAAATCCTGTACAGAATATTTTCGAAATGTATGAATATATCGTAATATTTGGGATAGTCTAATGATTAGAAGCAGTTATGAAGCTTTATTCTCGAACAGTTACTGAATATTTTCTTTCCAGGGAAGTATTTCAGTAGTTAGTTAAGCACACATTCAAGCACAGCAAGAGAGATAAATTGGTTATCTTTATAACAAACAACTCTACAGATACACAGAAAGCAGAAATGCAGCTTAAATTTCATCTTAATGAAGAATTACTGTTATCGTAATGAACATGGTCTGGCCCCAATAGGGAGTAGCTATACAGTAATATACTGATGTTATAATTTTAACGTTTATATATATATATATATGATTGCTTCATATATATTGCCTTAGTGGGAAACTTTTTGCATAGAAATTCATGGACTATAAGAGGAATTCATGAACTACAAGAGAAATTCATGAACTATACGAGAAATATATGAACTACATAAGAAGTTTATGGACTACAAGAGAAATTTTATGAACTACAAGGAATATTCCCATTCAATCAAGACGATATATTTGCATCCAAAAAGTATAAAGTATTCAGCATTCATCTCCCATTACTCAACAGCGTTGAATGGGTAATATTTCAATTTATCAATCGATCATATTAGTACCTCATTTGAAACATTCCTCACCAATAAAATCAAAAAGCAAGTTTCAATAATATTTAATTCAATAACGTATTATTTGTTTTCGTTTTAGCCGCCGAATGAAATCTTTGGAAATGATGAATTGATTTTCATATTGTGATTACATTTTTCCAATTTAAAAGAAGAATTGTTTTTATATGCATTAATTCGCTTACAGGGTATTTTAAATTTGCTTCGTTGTCTACTTTTTTCCCCTTCAAATATTTCGAAGAATTTAATAACTTATATAAATCAAGAGGGTCATCCGGAAAGTAAGTTTCTCGAGGCCCATAAAAAGAAACAAAACAATATTACCCAGAAAGATTTATTGCAAAAGATAAAAATTTCAACATCTTTTCCACATAAGAACCATCAGAATGGTTGCACTTGTCACACAGTGGGTTAATTGGTTGTTGTTGTTACTTATGACACTTGGACAAACCAAGCTCGCTATGTCTTGGTTATGGGAGTTTAACTCAATGGGGTGCGTCTTTCGTTTAATCAGAGCACACAAAGGTGAAAGTACGTCTTTGCTTTTTTTAAATCCTCCGATAGATGGCAGCACCAAAGGATTCACTCCCTCAATTTTGGCATTGATTTGAAGGGGGAGAAATTCTCTCCAGACCATTGCACCCATGGTAACTGCTCAACGACCGACCACAGGAATTTCGATTCCATGGATTTAACGAACACGTATATCGCATATACTCAGTGGGTCTTTGACTGCATTGGGAATCGAACCCCACACACTTAAAATTTTGTATTTCAGCAGCATAGATGTCTACCACCTGGGAATGGAGCCAATATGCCACAGCTGTCTGCACGTCTTCATCTGTAAAAAAGCGACAGGAGTTTCTTCAGATGCAAGAATAAGTCGCTGGGAGCAAGATCGGGACTATAAGGTGTATGGTCATTCACTTCCTACTTATACCTTACCAGCAGTTTCTCGTGTGGAATGCGCAGTATAATAACAACCCTTGTCGTGGAGTAATAAAATACCAGTACTGAGTATCCCACGCCTCCTGTTCTAAATAGCTCGTAGCAAGTTTTATAGAGTTGCACAGCAATGATCAACTCTTGCATTCAGTGGAAAAATACATAAGACATGCATTATGAAAAAAAAATCTGCATGAAAAATGTAAACTCAATCCAAGGAGGAAGGCTTCAGATAAGAACGTTTAGGGCTCAATTAGAAGAAAATGAGTCTGATTATAGAAAATTCTATCATGCAGGTGTTTGATGATTATGTCAAAATATATTTTACAAAGATTCAGAGACTACTAACAAAAGTAAAAGATTTTTTAACCAAAAAAAATTAAGTGTACGTTAAGTTTGGTTAGAGCATTTAGCTTTTTTTGTTGACATAATAAGGTTTTTTTTGGTTAACATAAGAAAGGACAACAATAAGCAGAAGTAGAGAACATTTATTGGCGAAGACGATGACTCCACAAAGGAACAATAATGTGCTCTGCTTTATTTTTAAAAGGAGATCCATTATACTGGTATAGAAATCCCAACTTTTTCTAAGTTTTACATCGGAGTCTTATTCGGGATTTGAACCCGAGCCCATTCGGTGAGATCCAAGGATCATAATCACAAAACAGGCCAGTCTGCGATATAACGAGCTATCTTAGTGAAATGAATTTACAATTGCAAAGAAGTTCAAACAAAAGAAGATTTGATTGGTTTGTTAATACTTTTAAAAGAAATTCAAAGTTAATATCATCAGAGCTAGTGATAAATGAACTTAACAATTTCAAAACTTTTTCTCGTGAGTAGATTGAAAACAGAGGAATTATGAGAAGAAAAATGTTATGCTAAAATAATATAACTTCTCACCAAATTTTCCAGTGCATAAAAGCCATACTTTGTGGAGTGTGATCAACTGACCTGACTAGATTAGCCATGTTGGTCCTTCATTTGATTTATTGTGCTCTTTCCATTTTTATTTTATTCTTTATGTTTTTTTAATGATTTAGATTCGTGTTTTAAATTTTCTTTGTCTACTGGTTGTTCTGTCTGCTTAGTATATGTCAATAGCCGCGTCTATTTGCTTTATTGATCTTATTTTATCATTTATTTCAAATGTTAAAAAAATTTCGATTATTATAAATACATTGTTCGACAACCCTGGCTTCAATGCAACAACAAGAAGGATTTTTCAGAAAGGGTCGAAACTCTGAAAACCGAGAGAGGCAGCAACGAACAATAAGTGATCTGTATTTCAAAATGACTTGCATAATATAGAGCGAGAACATTGTTGGATCAACAGATTATAAGACCACCGGATGGGATACATGCAGCAATGCGTTTCGGCACAGAGGCAATGAGAGTACGGATGGTGTCCTGAGTCACTGTGGGCAAAGAAGCAGTTGTATGCATTGCAGGGCATGTTGGCTGATGCGAGCAATGTGCCTTCGAGGCGTTGTCCAACTGATAAAGGGCATTGGGCACCCCTGAATGTAGCGGAGCATCACCAGCAGCAGAACATCATCCACGCAACGTTGGTCTCCCATTGTGCCATAAATACGAAATAGATATGCAATGGAATTGCACGCAATGACACCCCAAACCATGATGCCGAGATATCCAGCGATGGAACGTTCCACAATTGCTGAAGGATCGACCTGTCTGCACGTCACCGTCACACTCTTAGGCAGTGACTATCACTGAAAAAACAGAAGCAAGACTAATTTGATAGGATGATCCTATGCCACTCAGTCGTCCACAAAACTCTAATCTGACACCATACCAGACGTTGGCGTCTATGCTACTGGATCAATGGTAGTATTCATAATTCGAATGCCATGAGCGCCGGCTATTGGCAACCAATCAACGTCAAATGGTTCTGCTCGTTATGAGAGCATCAAGTGTGTCTTGCACATGCTGCAAAATTTCAGTAAACATGCTTTGCAGAGCTGTCACCACCTCTCGTCGGATGCTTCGATCCATGCCTGCTGGTATCAGTTTGATTGCACGGGCACCCCGCTAACGTTCATTGTTCCAACCATCTTCACCATAGCTGGTTCACTGTGGACACATCCAAGTGTCTGTCAGCTGCCATTTGCCATAAGGATCAACCTACTCTTCTCATTTCTATCACTCTTCCCTTCGTAAACTCCTCTGTTTGGTGGAACTGATTCCGTTGACGATAACCTGCAATTTCTGTAATTACAGGCTTCCTTTGCGACGAAAAAAAAATTTAATGATTATTCTCCAAGCAGCATTGCCCACTCTGCCGGTTCCACACCTTACATCTTATTTTACGTGCTCTGGAGAGCTACGCATTTCACGTCATTTGTATAACTCGGTAAGATGCGTCTACACCAAAATTTGCATAATTTTCTGGCCACTCCTCCTTGGTGACGCATTTTGAATGCCTGACAGTGTATTTTGGTAATACTATTTAATATTCTTTCGATCTGCCGAACACACACTCACACACACACACACACACACACACATATATATATATATACTCTATTAAAAAAGATGACTAGGTTTTTGCAAAATATTAACTTTAGATTTGCTAATTAAAAAAAAAATTCTGTAAATTTCACAATTTCTACAAAGTCAAAAAATTTACATTAATTTTATGAAGTTTAACAGAATAATTTTTTGTATTTAATTTGCATTATAGTTGTTAAAATCTATCAATTATTCATATCTTTGTAGAATACTATTATACACATTTAACTATTAAGATGCTCTTACTGTTAATATCAAAAACTGCTTCTTATATTTTATCACAGTTTCGAAATAATTTAAGCCGAATGTATATCCTGAATTAAATTAATATATATATCATCATCAATGAATTTAAAAAAATTCGAAATAATAATAATAAGCCATATATGCATAAAATAAGCCTATATTTACCATCAACTAGAAATTCCCTGCTAGAATCTTACCAATCTAATCACGTGTTCTTTGTTCCGTTTCCTTCCGAATATCGAGCGTGTCTCGAGACGACACAGTGTTTATGAAGCTTTTAATTCCCCGATGTATTTAATTAAAATCAAGCATGTCCTGGCGCAAGATGTTGCATAAAAGATGGCGCTTCTCTTTTGCTTATGAACTTGCTGAAATGACAGCCGGGCGCTTAGACTCATTGTTCATTCTTGTCTTCCTCTCCACACTTGCCCCTTATTTTATTCTAAGTGTTTTTTCTTTATTCGTCCTCCGAGGGATAGAAAATGTTCATATCTTAAGTTGTTCCTTGCATACTTTCTATCAAAAGGTAATTACTTGTCTGAAAATTCTGAAATAGCAACACTCGGCAAGAATGTCACATTGCCAATATGACACACACATTGTTACGTTCTTGCTTAAAACACATTTTTCTGATATAAATCTGAAACTATTGCACAAGTGAACGAATTTTGATATACGTATTATACGAAGCATTTATAAAAAGTTAATTTTTAAGACTCTAAAATAGTGATAATATATCCTTTTAGTAAATTTCCTATGAATTTTAAATAAACTCAAGCTATAATGTTATAAAGAATCATCAATAAAATTTTTTACAAAATTAATTTTTAATTGAGTGAACGAAAATTTTGCTTTCCAGTAATACAAATTATAAAATTTTACAAGTAATAAATGCAATTTCATTCAATCCAAATGTTTGATTTCATCATAGCAAATTTCAAAATTTAAACTCATCAAAATTCAGTTCTACAAAATGTACAGAAAATCACACTAGGCTAAAGTCATTAAATAACTTTGAAGATAAGAGGGTTTGATATAATACATTATCAAATTCACTATAAAAAAAATCTCTTTATCAGTTAATAAAATATAGTTATCATATTATATGAACTAAGACTTCTGTATAAATCACAAGTAGTGTGGTCTCTAAATTAGATTCTACTCAATAATCAGACCATCATATTAAATTGATTGACTCTATGAATTTATTGATGAATTAAGTTCTATATGTATGTAGAGTTATCTCAGAATATACTCCTACAACATGTTTGTTCAACTGGACAGCTGTCTCTCTGTAATTCAAATCCATATTCAAGTAGCCATGAGAGTAATATGGAAGCTGAATCCAGGAACAGGATTTCAATTAATCTATAAGTTTATTCTTGTTTAAATAGTCTTATATATTAAATGTTAAAAATAAAAAAAATTATATACTTTTTCTGCTAAAATAAAATTGAATTGTCATTTTTTTTCAATACATGTTATTAACGATTTTCAGAAATGCACTATAACATTGAGAGTTTATTTGCGATAAAATTGTTGACTTTGAATTTGTTTTATCACTTTAGTTTTTACTTTGTCTGTTAAATCTACGATTAATAATTAATTTTTTATTAATGAACTCGTAATGATTAATTTGGTGACTTTACAATGGTGTGTGGTGATGGTGACTTTACATCTTAGAAATTCTATGAAGAAAGCCTAAGATAAATTTTAGTTCAAATTTTTCAAAACAATTAATAAGTTAATGAAAATAATGATTGACAATTGTAATTATATTTTCACTTGAATTAAAGTTTTAAAAAAGTTTACTAACTTTATACCAATTTTTAAACTCATAACGTACTGTTTATAAAGTCTCTCATTTAAAATAATTTAAGTTTATAAGAACACAAGTATTATTTTCAAGGTTTGGTACTTAAAAAAGAGTAAAAAAAATTTATTGCAAAGAAATTTAAATGAGAAAAAACTTCTATTTACCTTAAAGTTCATTTTTATACAATAATTTTATTTTTATGAAAAAGAAAATAATTTTTAATTTTAAAAATCATTATATATTTAATAATGTTTAAAAAATTTCCTTTTATTTTCAATAATTGGAAACTGATTACATTAACACTAATGGCAAACAAATTTAAAAGTTAAATGTTAAACTTCTGAAAATTAATTCGACATGCCAGATTAAACATACACTATTTTATGATTCATTCATATTTGTGATATACGCTCTTTTTTTGTAAAAGTATGAAGAACTTATTTTAACCTTAACTGCCGGTAAAAAAACTATGATATTGTCAATATGAGCTGTTGAAAATTTGTATAGTCTAACCAACTACATAAAAAACTGTGAAATTATAATGTGAATTATTTTCTCAAAGATTGATCATATTGTACTTAATAAAACAAATCATCGCCAGAAATATTATTTCTGGTTCAAAAATGTTTCCAAATTTATTATTTTGTAAGAAACTAGAAAAGCCATAGATTTATTGTCTTTGACAGTAGAATGCTTATCATATTCATTTATATCTTTAAAGCTTCTTAACATTTTTTAAAAACAAGTAAGTTGGCTATCCTTGAAATTTTACTCATTTAATTATTAATAATAAAAGTACGAAGAACTTATTTTAACTTTAACTGCCGGTAATTAACTTTTATTTAATTACGATAATAATGATAATTAACTTATATATATATATATATATATATATATATATATATATATATATATATATATATATATATATATATATTATATATATATATATATATATATATATATATATATATATATATATATAATTATTATAACTAGTAATTATGAGAATATTAATTTAACGAACAAGATTGACATTAATAGGACTGAGAAGATAATGGTTAGGTGGATCAAATTTTTTATTCTTTAGAAAAGGAGAATGTATCTAAATTATTCATTTGTCTTTGTTATAAATTTTTGTTTATTTCAACACTTAATTTTATTATATAAACTCTATTTAATTAATTTTATTATATTCAACTCTTTCTTTTAAAAATGATAATCTGTGATTTTCTACTGTTAGATACTGTTTTTAGAGTTGAATTCCTCTCCATTTGTATCGATTTTTTATTATTTTATTTCATATCAATTGTTACTTACTTTGGCATTCAAACAATTGAAAAACCCAACTTTAATTTCTTTAAAATTTAAAAATCATTAATACATGAAATACTAAATAAAATAGCAATCTTTTCGTGCATTCTATTTATTTCTAAGTAAAAATATATGAAATATTTTCTAAACTTAGTATTGATTTTATTTTATGTCAGTTGAGATATTTTATACATTAAAATTATTAAATATACATCCCTTATTATAATAACTTTAGATAAATTCTAATATTTATTCTAAATTGGATATTATCAATTAAGTATTTAATTTTTTAATCAAATATTATTTATAGAGAAATTATATGAAATTTGTAATTTTTTAATTGTATTTTTATGAAAAATAAAGGTAAAATAATTTATATTTTTACTAACTAACTTAAAAAAATGTATTTAATTAAAAAGTCTAATTGTACTTTCAAAATAACTCATAAATTTATTTTAATCATTTATCAAAGTATTTAACATAAGATCAAAGTATTTAACATGTGATGAGGGTTATTAAATAATTGCTTGCTTTTGCTTACTAGAGAAGAAAAGAGAAAATTTGGAAAAAATTGTGCTTAATTATATCCGAAAGGCTCATATTAATAATTTCATATACAGTGACACTAGTATTTGCAAATTTTAATTTTTAATGTTATCTTAAAACCGTTAAACTTTATGTTGAGGTATAAGGAAAATTCACTGCTCAAAATATCATTCTTCTAATGAGAAAATCACGGAGTTTCAGTAGGAGAAGAAAAGGGAAAATCGTTTTGAATCCTGAAAACAAAATTGACTTTGTTTATTTCCCCTCTTTTAAGTGGTGTGAAAATAAGCTTTAGTTTTCTTATGACATTATAAACGCTGCGGAAAATATATTTATTTATATTGCTCCTGAAACAGTGCAATTTTCCACCAAAAGCGGAAATGATTTTGCCCATTTGACGGTTCTTGATATTAAGATGGGTTCTATTACCATCGCATAGGAGACATTATAACTTTAAACTGTTATCCTCTGATGGCATAAGTTTTTGAAGAAGTTTCTTCTGCATTTTAAATCACTTTGGGATTGAAATTTAGTGAATACCTCTAAAGAAAGATCCGAGTACTGCAATCTCCTTAAAATAAATGCTATGGAATATATCTCAGATCAAAATATTTGGAAGCTAAATATTTTGATCTTGTGTTCCAAATTGCTTCTTCAGAACATTTACGAGAATAAAATATTGATCTAAACATAATCTTTAGAATACATTTTAGTAACAAATGAATGTTTTATAATTTAGCTTTCACCATTTATATTATTAGATTTATACATTAAACATTTCAAAAAATTTCTCGAACCACGTGCAATTTCTCAGCCATTATTAATGTATTCTTCCTATTTACAAATGTTTTATATTTGGTGGAATTTTATTAAAAATAAATTTTAAATTAAAACATTCATTCTCTAACAATAACATGAAGTATATAAAGGGGTTTTGGGTCTTCATAGTGATAATTAATAATGATATTCTATTGTGTCATGTTTACTTTAAATATAATTGACCATTCAAAATTTACATTAAGCATATAAATAATAAATATACAAATGCTTGCCGCCCAACTTGTCTAGTGGTCAGCGTGCCTGACTGCGGATAAGGAGGTCCTGGGTTCGAGTCACGATTCCGGCATGGATGTACTTTCTCTATCTATCCTGTGTTTCTCCTTTCCTTGTATGAATGAGGTGTGAATGGTTGCGTACCCTATAAAACGGGCATGTGTGTACTAAAGAAGTCGGATTCCACACCAAAATATGGTTCAGTTGGAAAATTGGAGCAGGAAAATTTGTTGGATAATCATAAGAAACCTCGAATCATGAAAAATTCAAAAAATTTTCTTAAGACAGGTCTCTCAAACAGGAATCTGAATGTAGCTAAATATCTTAACTCAAATCACTTACATGAAAACCTGCATTAACATTCCACCAAAAAAAATTTAATAAAAATTAGTAAATTTCAAATGGCTGAAATATTTATTGGAAATAATTAAACTCGATCTCTTTAAGTGAACTTCGGTAATTATTCAATAAATACTTTTTTTTTACCTAATGTCCTTTGTGTGCATCGCTACGTGAAAACTTTGACTTGTGTGAATTCACATGGTTTTAGTTTTAATGTCTTGATAATGTTTGCACTTTCCAGAGAAAAAATATTAAAGTCTGCATTTAAATTGCGCTAATAATTGTTTATTGAAAAATAAAAAAGCAAGAACTAAAGCTTAAATCATATACACTCTTTAGCAACCTTATTTATTAAAACTAAAATAGTTTTAAATAAAATCTCATTCATAAATGCCTTGTGTATATCAATCTGTAAGCATATTTTCGATTTTGTTTCATAATAAAGGAGGAAAATTAATATCTCAATGCATACACTCATGTTCATAAATTAAGGATAATTCAAAATCATATACAAAAATTGAACTCTAAAATAAAAATTTCACATGTAGAATTATCATACACACCTTAAAGAATATTATGCAAATTACAAGAAACCATCAGATGGTGCCGATAGTACGTCACAATGACGAGATTGCAAGAGAGGGGTGTATAAAGAATGGTTGCAAAGAAGTAAAATTGTTCACAAGCGCTTTAAAAGCCTTTCAATGCAATAACCACATAATTATAGCACAAAGGAAGCATTTGAATGTTTTACGTGGTAGAATTATCAACCGTCTGGAATGCCAATGTACCCAACTGGAAGTATCCGAAGAACATGGAATCGTTCAGAGTGTCATCTCCAAGCTTTGGCAAAGGTTCCGAAATGATGGTAATGTGAGTAGACGTTACAGCACAGGTCACCCTCGAACTACAACGCCGAATGATGATCGGTATTTGTCAGTTAATGCCAAAAGAAATAGACGGAGCACACACTGGCCTACATGCTCGTAGGCCTGTGAGATGTGTTCGACTTACCGCAACTCACTGTCACCTGCGATTAGCGTGGAGTAGAGATCATGCATTGTGGAGACCGCAACAGTGGTATTGTGTCATGTTTTCCGATGAGTCCAGGTTTAGCTTTCAGTCTGATTCTTGCCGGACTTTCATATGGAGAGGGCCAGGTACCCTTTACCACCAAGAAAACACCATTGAACGACATCGTTACGGTTATACAGGGTTGCTCTTTTGGGGAGCAATTATTCTGATTTCCAGAGCTAAATTACATGTTTAGAATGTAACCATGACAGGCCACATCTATCGGGATGTCATTCTGAACAACATGTACATTTGTTTCGGGGCACCAAGGGTGCAGAATTTCTGTTCAAAGATGACAACGCCCGTCCTCACCATGGAAACATTGTAGACGAATGCCCTCAATCGGAGGATATGACCCGTATGGACTGGCCAGCATACATACCGGACTTGAATCCAATAGAGTATATGTGGGACATATTTGGTCGACGAGTTACATCCCGTCAACCCCCTTCCACATATCTACCAGAACTTCGGATAGCATTTCTTGATGAGTGGTGTAATATTTCCAAAGATCAGATCGATAATTTGATACTCATCATGCCTAGGTGTTGTAAGCCCTTTATTGCATCGTCTGGGGAGCATACTATGTATTAACCATCATAACAACTATTTTATATTGGTTTTTATAAATAGGTTCTTTTTTGAAATTTGCTACAGGGAGTAAAAATCGCAATTTTTATTAATTATCTAAGTCATATACTATGTTTTAGTTCTTTACCTTTTGTGTAATAAATAGACTTTACAAATAAGTCACATATGTTTTGCTTCTGCCCCTTTCTTTGCCAGAACTAGCATTATTCTTAATTTATGAACACGAGTGTAATTCCTCAAATAATTAGTTGAAATAGATAACAGAAAAAATAAAATATTATACTAAGGAAAATGACTTTACAGACATTTATAACAAATAAGCTATAGATATTATTTCGCCATATTTATTCAGAATTAAAGATTTGGTCAACACTTCTCTGAAAATAGCAAGAGTACTTCAAAATAAATATTCCAATGTTTAAATCTTTTCTCCCAAAAATGTTATGTAAGATTTTGAGCATAGCTTTCATATACTTACAGAAAAGAGAAAAGAACTATTTTTCATGTTTACCTTTATATTTCTGAGTAATATCGAATATTCTATTTATGTGGAATTTTTTGAAAACTATTTGAACTCAGGTGAATAGGAAGATCTTATGTTTCTTTGTACAAAAAACAGTATGATTTCATGTTATAAAAATCATCATATTAGGTGGTACTTTTAGGATTACAAAATACTCGAATAAAGCTTGTTTTCAAAAGAATTTAATTTTTTACAGTTGTTTATTCCTTTTATTTTGCAAGTGAATACATGCAAATAACATGAATATAACTATCACGGTGCTTATAAAAGTATGAAAACATTAAAATTAAATGCATCTATTACGGAGCATAGAAAGTTAATATCTTAAAGGTTATTAGTTGCAAAATATATTTTTTTATTCAAAAAGTATCTAATAAAAATATTGTGAATCTAGAACATTTTATTCCAAATTTATTAAATTACAAGTTCCTTTTATTCCAAATAAAGCTCCGAAATCAATTAAATTTTACGCCAGTTCATAAATTTTAAATCATAATTGAGGACTGAAATTCACTCTCTTTAATAATTTATATTACCACTAAAGATGTTTTAAAAATTCTTACTTTTCAAAATTAAAATAAATAATTAATTGAATATTAACTTATATTTCACAGTCTAGTAGCACAGAAACAATCTAAACAATAGAATTTTTAAAAATCTAATAATTTAAATATCGACTTTTTTTTTTTTTTTTTTTTTTTTGCAAGAGAGCTTTCATTATATTCAAACTCTTTTAACTTTGAATTCACTTTCGAATTAAGTGAATCCAAACAAGAATTACCGATAAATATTGATTTTACTCCAATTTTCTCATACTCTCATTCTTGCTTATAGCCATTTATGACTTGCACTGCTATAATTCGACACAAGATTGCAATTTTACGCTTAATGTTGAATTAATATAATATAGAATTTATTCAAGCACACCATTTTAGTTTTAAAAATGACGAAATTTTCAGTTAAGCAGAATAAGTGGAATAACGTAATATCTTGAAATATTTCTGTAAATATCACATTCAATTCATGGATCAGACAATACGAGTTTCATTCCAAGACTTTTGGGCTTCCTGTTATATTTACGAAATTTTAGGAGCATTCAAAATAGTCCTCTCCAACACTAATGCACTTCAAAATGAATTTTTGAACTACTGAATGCCTCAAAATGATTATTTTCTTTGAAACGATGAAAATATTGCATTTATAGCCAAAGAAATATCTCATCTTTGAAATGAAGATGAAGTTCATGTAAGCGCTCCTTTATAAATTGAGAAAAGTATCTAGAAATCATCACATAACTAGATATAATGAATAAGTTGAATATTGTGTCACATTGATTTTTTTTTTTTTTCAAAGATCTGTACTTTACTCTCGTAATATTTAGAAATGTCACAAAATAGTTTACTCATTTCATCACCAATCACATTTTGGAAAAAAACTGTGACCACCATCTTTATTACGTATTTCTTATCTTTTACTGATTCTGACATGCTTCTATTTTTGTTTCAGTTAAATTATCGGAGACTAAAAGAAAAACTTTTTTTTTCATGTGTTACATTATGAATAATTATTTTTTGAATGGTGATGGATGCAATGTTAAGTTCCTTCTGCACCATTTGGTGAGTACAATGATTATTATTTGACTAACATTTTCCGTGTGGCAGCCTTCCAGCGTGTTATTTAACACGGAGAAAAAATTGCGATCATCCATATATATATATATATATATATATATATATATATATATATATATATATATATATATATATATATATATATATATATATATATATATATATATATATATATATATATATATATATATATATATATATATATATATATATATATATATATATATATAAGCCATCTAAATACAACAACACGAAATAAACTTACGTTTCTAAATGATAACTTCAGAAGTTATATGCATTATTATTGATTTAATCCCATTCTAAAATTATAAAAAAACATAATAGAATGAAAATATTTTCGTATCAACTCCATTTTTCCTTTTCTCTAAAATTTATTCGAAGTTGAACTACTTATAATTGGTGAATACAAAAATCGTCTGATAGTATATAACAGTTATATTTTCCTATCTACTAATAAATGTTTTTCTATTACTTTTTATCTGCATTTTTTTCAAAACTTTCTGCGTGGCCCTCGTATGTATTTTAGGGGAATATATTGTAATGACTCCGACAATTCCGAGATGGTGCTGTGGAGGCAGCGAAAGGAGATTTACACACAAAAGATAGAAACGCAATATTTTCTTACAGATTTTTCAATGGTGGTAGGATGGAACTGTTGAGAATGCTGGAAGTGTGTGCCTTCGTTTACAAAATTTCGTGTACATTTTGAGTTCTGTGGAATCATAAAGGATAATAAATATATAGTTGCTAAATTAAAGGCAAAAATAATAATAAGTTCACGATACAAATTTAATGGAGAGTCATAACAATATACAAAAAGAATAAATCATGCAGATTGGTTAGACAATGTTATATAAATAAGAAAATTTTAATAGATATTAATATTATTATGTACAAAAGCCATGCTTTAATTAAAACAAAAAACGAAGCTATTTCTTAGGAAAAAACAAATTATAAAATATATATATATATATTGAAAAGTAAATGCAACACTGTATTATATATATATATATATATATATATATATATATATATATATATATATATATATATATATATATATATATATATATATATATATATATATATATATATATATATATATATATATATATATATATATATATATATATATATATATATATATATATATATATATATATATATATATATATATATATATATATATATATATATATATATATATATATATATATATATATATATATATATATATATATATATATATATATATATATATATATATATATATATATATATATATATATATATATATATATATACAGTGTTGCATTTATTTTTCAACCATAAAAACATGGCAAATTTATATTAGACAAAAGAAAAGAAAAATGTTTTTTAGAGGGAATTTTAATTTACATAATAAATAGTGAATAAATTTCAAAAATGTACTTTAAAATTTCTTATTTTAAAGTAAATGATTATTAAACATTATTTTTATACCTAAATAAAGAAAACTTACTGTTGAGCTATGTTTCACTGATTATTAATATGATATTATATACTTCTTCATGCCAAATTTTCATCTAGCAGATAACACTTTTGAGCAGATATAAACTTATATTAATAAATAACAAACCAACGACGGAATTATATATACCTTAAATTAAATATAGATCAAATTAAGTATTATTATTATTATTATTGCAATTTATAAAGGAAATGTGAACAAAATGAAATAAAGCTCTAAGAATCACATATATTAATTAAAAAATTAATAAAATTACTAGTTATGAATTTTAATTATGTTTACATCTGTACAATCGGAAGGAAAGGAGTGAATGAACAGGAAATAAAATTTATTCAGTGATAATTCAGAACTAAATAAAAATATTATTCTAAAATAAATTTGATCAATGTTTAATAATAATTTTATCCATTCATATTTTATTTTTAATATAAGAATCCTTTTACCGAATAATTACAAATTAAACTTTCATGGAGGAAAATTTCAAAATTTTCATTCTTCAAATGCATTTTAAATAATTGCTAATACATAAGCGCCAATGAATAATGCATAAGCATCAATGAATTCAAAAACCATTCTGGTTATTTGAAAGAATAAATTTAATGCAATCATTATTTAATATATTTATATTAAATAACGATTACCTTAGATTTAACAAATAGCATTTGTGCAAATCAAAGATTGTGCCTAAGATTTAGCAAATTAATTTTAAAAATAAAAATACTTGAAACATTATTCATTGGAAATACAAAGAATTTATCAAGAATTTTCTCTTGAAATGAAATAATTTATTGTTATAATTTTACATTCATCTTTTTGACTGGTTTCACATAGTTACATAGTAATTACCTAGTAATTATTTTACATTCATCCTTTTGACTAGTTATCACATAGTTATAATAATTACAATTTCGAGTTATTTTTTTCATAAAAAAAGGATTTTATTAATTTTAAGTTAGTTGTAATTAAAAATTAGAATACAAAAATTTCCTATTAAATAAAGGAATCCATAATTTAAAAATAATCAAAAAGTCGTGATATTAATGAATAAATTTACGCTGCTTTATAATTTAATAAAATTACATAATTTGTATTATTTATAATTTAATTTTGGATTGAAAATTTTTCTTTAATACATAAATTCTTTAATGTATAATTTCTTTCATACAAGTTCATTAATCTTCTAAAAGTTACAATGAGATTTTTCGGATAATATTTTGTATTTCTGTGGAAAATGCATTGATCTCTCTTTATATTACTTAAAATATAAACTGTCGAGTTCTTGGTTAAATTATATTTAGAATATAAATTATCTACTTATAAAAATTCTTATCAAACTCTGCATATACTAAAATTAGAATTGTAATCATCTAATAAGCAATAGATCGACAATGTATATTAGAAATCAGAAATGTGTTGTATTAAACTTCAGTTTCCCTGGTAATTAGTCTTCTCTCACTCTCAATATTATATCAAACTGAATGGATTGATGAATAGACGTATGAGTAAATAATTATCTCAGCTTAATATTTGGTGTATTAGAATGACAGAAGCGGGTTTACTATTGCAATTTCATTCGTTAATTTAAATCATATACATAGCGTGGTTTCCTTATAAGATTTTGAGACAAACTAAGTCTTACAATTTGCTCACAGGAGCAAAAGTCAAAAACTTTTGTTCCTATAACGAAATATGTAATTATTATTATTAATCTTTAGTTCATGATTTTTAAATATATTGCTGTTATTTTTGAGATCCGAGATAGCAATATTGTCCTTGAGAATTTAAAGATTGTAATAAAAGAAATATTTTTGCAGTATGAAAAAAAATATTTTCTGTAATTTCAAAACAAAACGATAAATTTTAAATTTTATATAAATTTATCGGTTATTTTTTAATGGAAAAATTTTCAGAGTTTTATTTATTAGACTTAATATTTGACATTTCAATATTAATATTAATATTAATTATCCTTAATACCTAACATTTTACTAACTGGGTACTTTAATTTTTAAGAGGACCCATATATATATATATATATATATATATATATATATATATACACACACACACACACACCAAGTGTATACAAATGAAATGAGATGATTTTTTTAAAAAAGAACACAATAAATTTGTGCGAAAACTGTTAATATTTCTTTATTCAAAATAATATCCATCGCTAGCTACACATTTTCCCATCTTTCGGGAAATTTGTGAATACCACGGCAAAAAATGATTGGTCTTTCGAGGCCAGCCAGTCATCAAGCCAAGATTTGACGTTTTCGTAAGAAATGAAGACCTGGTCACCCACTGCGTGTTCCAGTGATGCAAATAAGGGGTAATCGAAAGAAGCCAAGTCTGGCAAATAAGCCGCATGCGTTAAGGGCTTGAAGTGCCCTTAGCCGAGTGCCTAAACGATGTCCTTGGTCAGTTTAGCACGGTAGGTAGGTGCGTTGTCATCAAGGAAAATCACTTTGTGCTGTCGTTTCTTGTATTTCTCACGTTTTTCGAGTATAGCATCTTTCAAATTAAGTAATTGTTGCTTGTAGCGATTAGTATTAAGTGTTTCGCCGGGTTTAAGAAGCTCATAATAGATTGGCCCCTTATGATCCCAGAAAATACACAGCATTGTCTTGCGGCCGAAGCGATTCGGATTTGTGGTTGACTTGGATGATTGTCCAGGGTTAACATATGATCGTTTATGTTTTTTTCAAAATAAATCCATTTTTCATCGCTACTCACGATACGATGGAGATATGACTTGAGTTTGTAACGGGCAAGCAACATTTCGCACACGATTTTTCGGTTTACCTGATGACGGTCCATTAGCTCATGTAGTACCCAATTACTGACCTTTGTAGTACCAATTACTACTTATCTTGCCCATTGCTGTGAGACGACGGGAAGCAGTGCTCCCGTCAACATTCAATTGTTCTGCAAGATATTCTTGCGTTTAGTCATCATCTTCATCGAGTAACGCTTGCAATTCAGCATCAAATTTTTTTGTTGGCCTGCCACGCTCCTGGTTTCACTCATCAAAATCAACATTCTGAAACTTTTCAAACCACCTGCAACACTGCGCACGGCTCAGAGCATTGCCACCGTATGCGTCTACAAGCATTTAATGCAATTATGCAAAATTCGTCTTTAGGTGGCAACAAAAAATTATACTGTCCGCAAATCGTAGTTGGATTGCATAAAATATAAAATTCGATATTTTCAACACGGTAAAAGAAACACAATGCACACTGAAACTCGCCCAAATGTAAACTAAACGTGAGTATCAAAGGTCAAACTATAAAAATATCACGTATCATGGTTTCATAATGTTTGCATATATGCGTGGCGATATATATATATATATATATATATATATATATATATATATATTTCCATTTATTCTGTGTTATAAAATATATAAAATAAAATCCATGAATTGATATTATAATAGTCCGAAATATTGAAATTACACATTTCCCTCAAATATACATTTTAACTTAGAATTTTACACATTCCATAAAAAGTAGTTTCTTATAATGTCCATTTACGAAACTTCAATTTCTAAATAATATTATTTTTAATGAAAAAAATTAAATTTTATGTTTCTTTCTCATTGGTAAATTAAAAATTAATCCACATTTTTATCAATGGTTAAAAAAAGCTAATTTTAACAATTTTTCTAATGAAAAAATATTAAACTCTCGTGCCGTTTACTCTATTTGACTAATGGATATTGAAAGTTTTTTTTTTTTCAATGATCGGGGTATATCGGGATGTATTGTCCCCTTACTCCCAAGGAACCGCCAGAAACAGCGACCTCTTTGCCGCCGAGGAGTTGCCCCAGGTGCATCTCCGGGGGTGGGCCACCATTGCACCCTCATGCATGCCATATGGACCCATTTATAGGGAAGGCACCATTCATACCTCATTCACACACAAGGAAAGGACTAAGACAGTATATATAGAGCGAAAGTACATCCATGCCTGAACCGGGATTCGAACACAGGACCACCATGCCCGTAATCAGGCACGCTGACCTCTAGACAAGTTGGCCGTTTGGATATCAAAAGTAAAAATTTTTACTTTGTTGCCTTTCGTTTGGCTACATTTGGCTACTTTTACATATTTTTTTTTTTTTTTTTTTTTTTTTTTAGATTTAGGTGATAATGGGAATTTTAAAGTTCAGATAGCGCCAAAGTGTCGTTACACCAGAGAAAACGCCTTACGCTGGTAGTGACATAGCAAATCATTATTAAAAAATTGCACAATGTTAAGTTTAATGAACATTAAAATTAATTCATATCTTATTTTAATTTACAGATATTTACGATGCTGTGATAATATAATGTACTATCATTGTTACATTTTACTGATTATTTGAGTCTAATTTTACTCATTTGTAGCTGACAAAAATGTTAATGTACATATGCACTCAAACATAAGGAAGGCGTTCAATAAAAAATTATTTGAACATAAAATTTTAATAAATAAAATAATTTAATCAGATTAAAGTTGTTTATACTGTGAATTAAATGAGTCATGTGTGTATGCTTAAATTTCCATTAAACTTTTATTTATATTATTTAAATAAATTTACGAGCTAATTTTATAAGCACTTAACCATTTCCATTCGCCTATTTATTTATGCTTATTCTCTAAGCAAATTAGTTTTCATATTTATCTTTATTTATTTTATATGTCAAATATTATATTTATAGGAAACTTTTCATAAGTTACTTGAAGTCTGATAAATGTGAAAATTTGATATTCCCTTCAAAATAAGATAGTTTTATGATATTAGTCCTTTTCATAGTTAGTACTTTACAAGGTCATTTTGCTTTTGACTAAAGAAAAATTAGGCACTCAAAGGAAACTTGTTCCCAAATCAATTCTATTTTTCACAAATATTCATTTTATTCTCCGTTTGAATAAAAGAAAAATAGTGTTTTACTCATAAAAGAACATGAGCAAATAAAGCCACATACAATTACTAAAAAGCTTTTCATGAGTAGCGCTGTATAATATTATCAAATTATCAAGTGAAAAAATGGAGTTACATTTTCTAATTTAAAAGAAAATCAATAGATTAAATAAAGGGTTATTTTTGATGTACTAATTATCGAAATATATTATTTCGGATGAAAAAACGAGCTTGTATTTTATTTAATAAGTTTGATAGAAATTCTTACTTAAACAAACTCATGTAAAAAAAAAAATATGCTTACTTAAGAACTTATATTTAACTTTCCATTTAAACGGTGGCAAGAAAAGAAAACTTGTAATATTTGAAATGGTAAGATAAAAAAAGAAATGAACTCTTAAAACTCAAATAAAATTTGGTATGTATCAAAATTTAATATACAAACCAAATTCTTTTGAAAAATTTAACAACTAATATTTAAATTTAAATTAAATTTTTTCAAGGAAAATAATTTCCTTTTTATTTAATAATAATCAGTTTTGTAATTTCAAAACATAAATATGCCAAATGAAAATTTATTAAAATATAACTCCATTAAATTACTTTAAATAAAAAACTTCATCAAAAAAAAACAAGATTTTTACATGGTTTTAATAAATTTTAATTAAAAAATTACTTTCTTGATTTTCATATTACTTCACTAATGAAATTAAATTAAAAACATGAATAAAAACATGAATTACTTTTTATTATAGAAAAATATAAAAGTGCCTAATTGGATAACTTTTATAAAAAATGTACTAATATATATATATATATATATATATATATATATATATATATATATATATATATATATATATATATATATATATATATATATAAACGTATTTTAACCATTCACTTATTTAGATTTTTCAACTAAAATATGAAACTTAAATTGAAGAAAAGGAATCATTTTGCTTTTGACTAAAGAAAAGTAAAATTAATAAACGGTTTTTCGAATTTCCTTCGAAATGAAAATCTTTTAAAAGGTATTTTTATCATATATTTTAAATAAAAAGGGAAAATATTCCTTTTCTCGCATACTAAAATAAACCTTATGAAGGAAATATTTATTTACATTGCTCATGAAATGATGCAATTTTCCACCCAATGCGGAAACACTTTGCTTTCGAAGAGAGCTTTTGGTAATAAGTTTCCCTCGATTGGCGACACGCGAGGCCATTGTAGACAGAGCCGTTATCTGCTGAAACCGTTATCGCAGTTTTTGGAAAGCTTCTCCAACCTTAAGCCAATCTCTCGAGTCACTTTGAAAGTGGGATTTACTGAAAAGCAAGGGAAGTTCTTTGAATTCCAAGCTTTAGAGAAAAAGAAAATGCTCTTCGAATAATAGTAAGGACTAAAAAGTTGTTTTGCTTCCTCTTTTTCACACAATAATACAGCAAACTTTTAAATATATTGAGAAATAATGAAAAGTATAAACTATTCAAAATTTCCCAATATTCCTAGCAAATACCAATTGTTGAAACTAGTTCTTATAATAGCTTATACTCATACTTATAATAGAGAAATGTAATTTTGTCTTCTGAAATCGGCAACTGATTTGATTTCTGCTCGTTTGTCATAATGCGTTATTACTCGTAAATTATTAAAAATAAAAATAGTAAAATTTAACTTTCAATACAAACATCCGTAATTCATAGACATTTTATGTTATTATGAGAATATAACTGAAAATAAATCACAAAGATCTTTCAAATAATTTCTGAATTTATTTTGAATGCAACAAAAAAATGTGTCATAGGACAGGTTATAACAATAAACCTTGTAAATGTATATAAACAAAAGATTTCATGGGTACCTTATTATAGCAATCTTACCATATTACAATAATGTAACTACAGTCTTCCTCAAACTCTTTAGCCGAGCTGGCAGGCGAATGGTTAGCGCTCTTGCCTTCGGTTCAACAGTTCGTGGGTTCGAATCCCACCTTGGGAATGGATGTTTGTAGTGGTTCGGAATCCACTTTAAACCGTAGGCCCCGGTCTAATTGCAAAAAATGACCGTTGAGCGATAAACCAAACTTTATTCTTAAATTAATATTGATTAATATTATAAGCTAATTGAAATTCATCTACTTAAGATAACTTTTGGCTGATTGAGATTTATCATCAGAAAGCTCTAGATGACAGTTATATTCAATTATCTTCTTAATATTTATCAAGAGATATTAGAGCCTGGACTCTCTTATCTCTACTTTACTTTTTGATTATAAATATCATAAGAAACTTCCAATTAACAATCATTTCTCACAAATGGGTTATTAAAACCCATTTGTGAGAAATCAAACATTATTTTCACAATGGGTTTAAAATTCATTTGTGAAAATAATGTAAAACTTCAAATGGGGATAATCAATAATCATCAAATAGGGGTAGATAATCAAAATCAATGTGCTTTAACTTTATTAGAGACTTTTAAAATATGCTTTAATAACTCTTATATAGATTACATCACTATTGTTTTTTTTTTCTAACGGTGGGCTCTTGAGCGTCGAACCCTATGCCCCAATAAGTCCAGAAACTGCTACTCATTTGTCGTTACGCAGTGGGCACCTGTGAACCAAGATACGAAGGCGAGTAACGTTGCCCGCGCCATACCACCACAAACCCGTTTTTAACGTAGGCCACATTCATACATCATCACAGAAAAAAGTGCAGAGAAACACAGAGAGAATAGAGAAAGAAAGTAACATCCGTGTCCGAACCGGGGATCGAACCTGGGAGCCACAGCTCAGAAGTCAAGAGCGCTAACTACTCAGCCATTGGTATGCACATTACTATTGTAATATATATATATATATATATATATATATATATGTATATATATATATATATATATATGTATATATATATATATATATATATATATATATGTATATATATATATATATATATATATATATATATATATATATATATATATATATATATATATATATATATATATATATATATGTATATATATATATATATATATATATATATATATATATATATATATATATATATATATATATATATATATATATATATATATATATTATATAAAACTCATTTCAATAAATATCAAGAAGTTAATGAAGAGTAACACAAATACAAAAACATTGTTTGGATAATTCTCTTAAAAAATTTTATTTAATATCTTTTCATGAAATAAATATTGAATTAAGTCATATGAGAATAAATTTTACAAATTTTTATAAGAAATACTACAGACTTAAGCAATGATTTGGTTCTATATTTATTCCGTCAGGTTTATTTTATTAGATATAGCTTATTGTAAAAATTCAAATTTATAAATGGAGCAGTTACATGATTTTGTGACGACACGAAATTAAGTTCGTGTTAAAAGACAAAACTTGTACTAAGACTGGCATTTAAATTTCTAATTTCACACTCTTTTTGTTTTGCATTCAATTTGGTATATTTCCTTATATTTTATTCTTCTTGGTTCTTTCTACAATGTTAAATTCAAAACCATAAGATTATGTAAAGAAAACTTTACCTCGAAATTCAATGGTTTTATACAATGAGACAAATGTATAAAGGTTGCAGCAGTTTTTTGTTGTGATGATGCTCAACCTAATACTGTGCACAAACAATTCAGTGTCTACTTTACATACTTATCCTTATTCTTATAAAGTATTTTCTTTTCTTTTTTTTTCCATGTTTGGGGTATATCGGGATGTATTGTCCCTTATACCCAAGGAACCGGCCAGAAACAACGACCTCTTTGCTGACGAGGTGTTGCCCCGGGTGACCTCAGGGGTGGGCCACCATCGCACCCTTACACATGCCGTAAGGACCCGTTTATAGGGTAGGCACCATTCATACCTTATTCACACACAAGGAAAGAACAAAGACAGGATAGAGAGAGAGAGAGAAAGTACATCCATGCCTGAACAGGGATTCGAACCCAGGACCTCCCCATCCGTAGTTAGGAACGCTGACCACTTGACAAGTTGGCCGGCTCTTATCTCTTCTAAAATCATATACATTTTGTCAATAAAAATAGTTTCAAATGCATTCTGTTTCAACTCAGCTCTAGGAAGATTAATATGGTGTTGCTTAAAAATGTCTTTACAATACTATATTCAGATATTCACGTTTACTTTTTCTATAGAAAAGTTTCCGGGTGTAGAAACTTACTCATAAAATGTAAAAAGTTTCCAATAATAAACTGAATGCATTCTTAGAAACCTCAAATTTTATTTCGAATGCATTTTCGATACCTATATAGTAGGGAATTTTAGGAAAGATTATCTCGTTGATCATGCACAACAATAAGCTCAAAACTTACCCATGAAAAATTTCACTTTTTTATGTTTACATTACCACATCAAACTAAAGTTTTAAATTAAGTTACAGCAATCGTGTTGATTTGAAATGACAGTAAATTAGTTTAAGTAAACACATGTATATAACAGATCGAATTCTTTTTGATGATGGTCCTGAACTCTTGCAATGCAACTCCTAACCGACTTGGAACCTATTCCTCATTTTATTAAAAGAAAGGCGATCCCGCTGTATCAAAAATTTGTGCGTTTACCTGGCAACTCTTTATGGAGGATCTACAACAATGAGATCTCTAGAAATCTTAAGACTCAAATTGGCTTCATCCAAGCTGCCCAGAGAGAATCCGATGCTTTAAATTTGAGTAGACACTATTTAATTTTACTTCCTCCTACTTTTCCTATAGATTATCTGAAGTTGGATATAAATCTTGATCTTATTCAAAAAGTTGTTAAAAAAGAAATGAATGATTTACAACTAAGATCTTTAGCAATAGAGACTACTGAGGTTCGCTATCCTGAAAATGAGTGGTTGCATGTTTTCACTGATGTTTCTATGTTAGAAAGAACACATGGTGCAGGAGCAGATATGCATTGTGAGCTCTTCAGTTTTTATTTACCAATGGATCCTCTTTCCACTGCCTTTGATGGTGAAATTGAAGCTATTACAGTGGATGTCCAACAGCTATCGATTCGCAGTCACTTTTTTAAAAGAGCGGTCATTTTGTCAGATTCTAAGAGTGCGCTTCAAACTCTTTTAAATAATCAAAATAATTCCCAAAGAATTTTAGAATGTAGACCTTTGCTTAAGGCTCTGGCACACAAAATTTCTTTCCAGTGGATCCCTGCCCATTGTGGTACTTTGGGCAATGAAAAGGCTGATTCACTGGCTAAAAAGGGAGCCTTGATAGATCAACGCATGAATCGCCCTCTTTCATTTCATTCAACTAAATTGTTTGTTAACCTGACTCTCAAGAAGACTTTTAAACAAGATATGGTTCAACGTACGACGCACAAGAGATGAAAGATTTTGGGGGAGGAGAGAGCTGTTCCCGTTTATCCAAGAAAGACTGTGGTGGCCCTTTTTTGAGGTCTAACTGGATATGATTGTTTGCGGGACCATCTCTATAGGATTGGAGTGGTGGATTCCCCGGACAGTGTTTTGTGTGACTCTGGGCAACTAATTACTTTTGAACATTTAAATAATTGTGTGGTTCTTTCTCAATATGAGGGCATTGTTGAAAAGTATTGGAGAGCCCGGAAACTAATGGCTTAGGTGCTAATGTGTTCGGCATTTGTAAGAAAATATAAATATAACAGACTATTTAAATTAATTTGAAAAAAGTTTTCCTTCCTTTCAAGCAGACTATTTTTGATTAGTTTAAATCCATATGTTATCGAAATTACCTTGTTTAGAAATTAAAATATTTTGGTTAACACATTATGAGCGTCGAAATTAAAAAAAAACTGTATGTTTTTAAAACTGAAATTGTTAATGAACTCTCTAATTTGCCTTCAAAATTTTCAAACATGAAAACGCATATTTTATACGGAATTTTTAAAGATTCAAATGCTTTGTATTGCACAATGAATAACAGAACAAAAAACATTTATTGTATCTTGGAACAACTCTTGGGTTTCCAAAGGTATGTTTCTAGTTATCTTTACCTTTTTTTCTGTATCCTAAGAGACAATCTTCAATGAAAACCTCGAGCATTCACCTTGATAAATGAGTATATAAAGCAAAGATTTCAACATCTATCTCCTATTGACCAAAATGAATTTAGGATCTTTCTTACAAAAAAATATTACCTATAAATTGGGTCATCTGAAAATTTTTCTATTTCATCTTTTCTGAAAAGTATTTCATCATATATTTATTAACTAAAAATCCTTTATGATAATTTTTTTAACCCCAAAAAATTTTTTTATCTAGGGTTTAAATACAAATATCAGAACTGCTCTAGAGTGTTCATTTAAGCTATTTTTTTCACTTAGTGTGAATATAATATTAGGATTTCTTCCGGCCATCAGCAAAATATTAAATTCTAATAAACTTCTAAAACATTCTCTTTGAATTGTATTTTCAATCATAATTTCAGTGATCTCAAATTTCTCTCTCTCTCACACACACACATACTTTCACAATTATAATTTTTACAGCTCTTTATTTCTTTGTGTTCTGGTAAAACGAAAGACGTAACCTAAGTACTGACTTCCCAATGACTACCCAACGATATTCGACTACCCAGCGACATAACGAGCTTGGCTTGTCCAAGTATCATCAGTAACAACAACAACACAATTCTTTAATTAGATATTTCCCTGTAAAATTTAATTATGATATTAATAACAATATTAATTATATAAAAATTCAATTTTTTTTTCTTTGTTAGAACATTCATAGATCAGAATTTTTTCTTTGTAAATACAAAGAATATTCTAATTTATTTTTCTGAGATTTGTATAAATTTATAATCTGATTTCTTTTCTTTTAATTTGATGAATTATCATTATGTCATATATGAGACAAATCTTCATCGTTAAAATGAATCATTCATTTATATATATAAATATATATATATATATATATATATATATATATATATATTCTTTTTTTAAAAAAAAGGGGGAGGGGCATTGCTTTGACAGTGAAAATGTTAAATCAATAATCATTTTTTCTTCAGTTAATGCATGACTTACACGTTTAAAGATTCTTTCAATGAATTTCCAATAAGCACTAAAGAAAGAAAAGTCATAAAAAATAATTGCTTGCACAAGTTACGAGCGATTTTCTAGTACGAAGTACTTCAAAGTAATAAACATTTAATTATAAAATGTTGGAGTTCAAAAAGAGTGCGTTTTATAATCTTAATATTTATATAGACCAAGTTTTGTGAATATTTGCATTTTTAATAATGCTAAAACTCAAACATAAAGAACTTTAAAAATAAATTGATATTCACTTCTAGAATATTATATTACAATTTTCATCTAATTAATGAAAATGTTCACTTTTATAATGGCCATTATTCCTATTTGATAATTTTTTTATTTTATAATCAAGTTGAAAAGCTGTATCTGTTACTTGATATTTTAACAAGAATTCAATTTTCAAGCCAGAAAGGATGATATTATTATTATTTAAATCAGAGTATAACTAAAATCTAAAAACTATATAACTATTTGAATTATATATTTTGTGATAACACATGCTCTGTTTTATGATATTTTTAAATTCTGCAAGGATACCTCTACGGATTTTATTTCTAAATAACTGACAACTGTTTTTGCATGTTTTAAAAAAACTTTTTTTAAGATTTTGAACAGAAAGACTCAATACTAGAAAAGTTGAAATTGGATTCTCCTTTATTTTAAAGCAAGATTGTCTCAAAAACTTCATATAGAAATAGAGAAGTTTTTTCGTTTCTCTTTAAAAAATAATTTAAGAAGTGCAAATTTTAAAAACTGACTATTTTATTTTTCCTATCAGGCTGTAATTTTTCTATATAAATTAACTTTAAAATAATCACATTAATATATTATGTATCATTTATTCAAAAAATTATAATTTTTTAAACAGTACGAATGTGAATCTGCTAAATCACTCACAAAATATTTTCGGTAAAACTCAAATATTAATAGTTAATCAAAGAAAATCAATTTAAATTAAATCCTTATTTTGATGGAAATAGATGAGTACTTCGATATTTAATACTAATTAATATTATTTCACTTATTATTAATTTTAGTTATTTTAGTTACATGTTGAAATATAATAAATTAAAATAATCTTTTAATCATAAGCCACAAATAGTTAATTTATAAAAAGACAAAAGCTTAAAAATCTAGACAAAATATATGAATATATATTCTTAATAATAACATTAAATACATTTCACGAATTCGAAAAATAATTTATTAACTTTGTCAAAATTCGTTATTTTTATTCAAAACGATTATGATTTAATAGTACTTGCTGTTGTAGCATCATTAATATAATGTAGCCCCACAAATATTTGATGTTGTTCTCGTGTGCCACAGCTAGGCTGGCCAATTAGGGTGCGCTGTTCCAATTTTCCAACTGAACCGTATTTGGTGTGGAGTCCAACTTCTTCCATACACACACATGCCATAGGGATCCGTTTATAGGGTAGGCAACCATTCACACCTCATTTACACACAATGAAAGGACAAAGACGGGATAGAGAGAGTACATCCATGCCTGAACCGGGATTCGAACCCAGGGCCTCCCTATCCGTAGTGAGGCACCTGACCACTATACAAGTTGGCAGGCACAAATATTTGATAAAATAGCTTTTGTGTGAAGATAAAATAAAAAGCATCCAATTAATTGTCATGGTTTTGTTACACTTTTATTTTTATATTTAATCAATAAGTATTAAATAAATCGATGTGTTAATATATACGATTGTATGTGTTTTGATGAGATAAATTAGGACTGCAAAAGGACTTCAATAACAAGATAATTTTCTCCAATTAAATACTTGTACCGAAAAAGTTATCCAAATGAGAAATAAGAAAATTTGTTGGAACCTAGCCAATCTAGTGAATATTCATGAAGAATTGTTGATATTTTTCCGTCGATTTGAACCATTGCGAATGGCCTACATTTTAAAAGAATGCTTAACTTATCCGATTGCCGTGGGAAAATTGTTTTGTTCTCAGATCATCATTATATTTTTTATCTAGTCAAAACAATAATATGAATTATTGATTATCGCTTATTTCAGAAGCAGAAATTCGAAATAGGACTTACATCCTTGGAGACTCACTAAAAGAAACAGACTTGTTGAGGTAAAATAAAATGTACAGAGTTATATTTTGAATCAACTTAAAATTGAACAACCATTTAAATTTATGCGTTATTTTTGTCTGAAAATAATAGACACAAACTTTTTATTTTGCATTACTATATTTTCATAAAATTTAAAACAAATCAGCAAAGAACTCAAAATTAAATAAAGGTTTAGTTCTTGTTATTTCTACATTAATTTTTCACTGAGTCGGTAGGAGAATGGTTATCGCCCTTGCCTTCGATTCTATTGTTCGTGGGTTTGAATCTCGTCTTGGGTTTGTTTGTTTGTAGTGATTCGGAATCCGCTTTTAACCATCTAATTAGCACTCGAGTGTAACGAATGAAAGTTGAACAGCAAACAATCTCCCCAATATTTCTGTTGATATTACTTAGTTTTTTCTTTTTCTGCGCCTTCAAGGATTTATTTCTTATAACTTCTATTTTCTACGGAGAAAAATGAATTATGTTCAAAAGTGTAGAAAAAAACCTGTGAACTAAAAACAAATGCAACCAAAGAGAGCAATTTTTCACCAATTATAGAAAATTGCATACCAAATACATATTTGTTACTTCAATTTGAGTTTCTCTTAAGAAAAGTTCAGTTCGAATAAATATTTCTCTGCTTTCATAACATAAAATGATACACTTTTGGAATCAACCTACTATAGAAAAGAATATCTATATGAGTGTTTTAGTATATATAACCAATATAATATTATTCTTTATAGTCTTTCCTTTTAAATTGCACATTTTTGCTGTTTTTAGGTGCCGCCAATTTAATGGAATTTTGGTCAAATTTCCTGTTCGAAGGAATATTATTCACGTAGCTAAATGTAAAACTCTATTACTGAATAAAATAATTGATCACTATATTTTATTGAATACTGTTTGAAATCTATACCTAAAATAAATTTTATTTTAAATTGAACCCCTTATTTTAACTTTTTAAAAAAAAAATAAATAAAAAAAAAAAAAAAAAAAAAAAAAAAAAACATGTTTTCACACATTTGAAATGACATTCTTTTAAAAATTCAACTTTTCATGCTTTATAATCATAATTAAAAATTTGATTTGTTTAGAGACATTATCTATCTAAATATATTCGCTATAAAAATTAAAAATTATTTCCATATAAAAAGCTAATATGAGTATATGTACGTATATATATTCCGGGTGATCCAAAAATTAGGAAGAATTTAAAAGTGAATAATTTGAAAATGAATCGAGTTACAAAGATATGGCTTGCACCAAACGGATGGGGAAGAAAACCAGTTTTTGTGTGAGTGTGTGTAAAAAATAAAAAGTAGCTTCGTTAGCGACCAACAGATGGTGCTGCGGATTTCTGATGAATGATTGTGCAAATCAACAAACGATATAAAAATGTGCAATTGCAGAGTAGGTGGTGATAGTCGAAATGTTGTTCATAGTTCAGGAAGCCCTCTTATTTAAAATGTATTATAAGAATTTGGCAAGTGCTATTGCGGAATTGGAAGCATATCACTACATGAAGGGTATGCGAGATAGCATAGGACCAATAACGACTTCTGCATCGAACAAAGTGGTGAAGGAAGAAGTTTTAAGCTACAGGTGCTTTAGCGTCACGTCCAAGAAGTGGTCATCCCTCAACAGCCGCTGCTATTGCCACGACAGTGGAGCAAGACGATGCAATCCATGTCGACGTGTTCTACACTTGAAGACTGCAGTTCTTGATGTGTTTCGCGCAGACAGGAGACAGGAGTGTAGAACGGAAATGTCTGGAGAGCACTGCGGATAGCTGTGAAACGGTATCCCTACAAGTTGCAACATAACCAAGAACTGGAACTTCCTGATCTCGAATCTCTCGCCGAGATTTTGTGAATTTGGTATTCACTAAGATGGAAGAGTACCCCGACTGACTTCACACTGTACTTTGGACAGGTGAACCACATTTCACTCTTTCTGATGCTGTTAATGCACATAATTGTTGAGAGTGGACCACAAAAAAAACCCTCTTCTATTTGTTGAGGTACCCTTACAACAGCCTAAAGTGACAGTCTGCTGTGGCTTCACTGCTGATTTCATAACTGACCCATTCTTTTTTTTCCAGGAGGTCACATATACGGGTTTAAAAACATTTACTACTAATTAGCGATATACAACACTGTTACAGAACATTTGCAAGCGTGACAGGCACGACAAACAGACCTTTTTATGCAAAATGGAGCACTACTTCATGACTGTGCAACGCCTGTCACGCTTAATATTCTAGGAGAATCCCAATATCTGTCGCAATTTTAGTCACGCCTGGCCTCGAAAATCTCCCAGTCGGACCTCCTAGACTTTAGGCTTTGGAGATTCAAGAAGCCAAAAGTTTAGCGCTACCAACTGGCATCACTAGCAGCATTGAAAGATGCCATCAGCCAAAATGTGCTTGCCATAATGCATGAAATTCTACTAAATGTTGTGAATGGTTTGGCGATTCGCCTCACAGTTGTACTTCTGAATGATGAATAGCTCATTGGACATTTACTCTAGATCGAATTAATTGTAATTAATCTGGTTTGAAAGTAGTCACAACATTTTTTCATTTGTAAATCTCATCTTTTGGTAAAATAAAACACACTATAGCGTCAGTCTGTTGGTACTAAAACAAAACTATTTTTTATTCATTGTTACATATAACTAGGTTTCTTTTCCATTCGTTTGCTGCTAATCGTATCTTTGTAACTCGATTCGTTTTCGAATTATTCATTTAAATTATTCACTTCTAAAAGTCCCGACTTTTGGATCTCCCTGTGCATATATATATATATATATATATATATATAGATAGATAGATAGATAGATAGATAGATATATAGATAGATAGATAGATACGCATATTGAAATTAAAATAATTTGGTTCTTTATTAAAGATAACATCCTTCATCTTTCATTGAAGCGTAGCATTTTAAAATCGCAAAATTGAGTTTAGAGCATGCTATAAACTATAATAACTTTTCAATAAAAAATACACATTTCTAATGACAATAAATTTCAAAATAGAATTTTTCAAATTAAATAAAGCATTTTACAGTTTTGTAATTTCATGAGCTCGATTTATTTTAATAAGTACACACAGCTTACAAATTATTATACCTTAAATATACCACTCATATACCCGAAAAAATTTCAAAGGTAAATATTTTTGAAAGAACATTCAACATTTTATCTGCCCCAAATTCTTCAGATTTTAATATGATGTTATGAAAACAACTTTCAAAGCCGCTCGCTGGATATTTCAAGGAAAGTATGAGAAATCCGGAAATATTTTCCTTTCCCTGATTTACTGCGTAGTCTAGAAGCAAAAAAAATCTAACTATGTATTTTAGAGGAAAATATCTGAAACAGATATTTGCCAGTGTAACGTCTATTTATATGTATCTGGCAACAAAATCTGCATAGAACGCGCCATTTTTCCTATACACTAGAGAAGAGATCACTTGAAAAAGAGCATTTTCAAGTTCTTAAGCACACGGGGAAAATTTGTCTTTGTTTATATTACTTTCTTTCAAAATCTCTATGCAAATTCAATATATTTTTCCATGAAAGTTTACAAATATCACTGTTTTCTTTTACAGAAAAGATTACACTATTTCCATGATATTGAATATAAATGGAAAATTTTATCTCAAGAAGAATACATCATAACAATAAATAACAATGAGAGAAATTATTAAAAACTTGAGAAACATTATTTTTATGTATAAAAATTCGTAAGCCATTTATAATTATTTGCATAAGTTATTTATAAATTTCAATTTACGTAATTGTTCAGAATACAGTTATTAACGAGTTATGCACACTTATTTTATAATCAGAAACTTAATTTATTTAAGAAAGTTGTTTAAATTTTATCATTTTTATCTCTAAAAATTTTTAAATTGATGCAAAAATTCGTTTTTTAGTACTTCAGTTATTTTTTGAAGTAATATTATAATCAATTTTTGGAGCATTAGAAATTTGCTACGATATAATTCTTAAGAACAATTATTTATTAATTTAATATACACAAGCATTTTAGACCCAACGAGTCTTGTTCAAAGAAACATTTGAAAAGTTAACAGAATGTGATGCGTAATTCCACATAGTGGACATAATTCAATTTTCAACAATGAAATTAAATTTAAAATAATAGTAATACTTTTTTAATTGAGAATTACCAACACACAAATATGTTTCAGAAAATTTTGACTTTCAAGATTCAAATTGACTGTTTCTCAAGATGATTTTGTCCAAAACTGTTGACACACACACACACACACAATCGTAAATTTTATGAAACATTATCAATCTAAAAATTTTACCAAGAGGCTTACGCTAACTTTTTCGCTAACTTCTTCCTCTAAATTAAAACTTAATTTTATTTTACGAAATACTTGCTTTTTCTATACTTTTGAAACATTTTTAATTACTTTTTTTATTTTACCATTTTACTATTCTCTATAATTTTCCTATCTAATTTTGTATAAAAATATTGAAATCGTTTGAATATTCAAAATTCTAATGCTTTTCCAAAATTATAAATTTTATTCTTTTCAGCATCTTGATGTGATGATTTTCAAGATTACTTTCATTAGTAGCCTAGCGATGTGCAATTTTTTTTTTTTAAATTTCATGAGATATGTAATATCTCATGTGTTGTGCAGTATTCTACATTATATATATATATATATATATATATATATAAGAATCTTTCATCTTATTCCTAATTACTTCCGAAGTTAGCCCGATGCTTATATATTTCAAATCGAGTTGATGTACCAGCATGTTTCCCTGTACCAAGCCCTGAGTTGAACTCCATCAGTCAGATAGAAGCAGCCGGGTGAAGTATTTGTGATGTTGAAATAGAGACCAAGCAGAAGACCACTAATACTTGGCTGCCACCTCCAGAGGTATCACTTCACTTGGAGAACATTGCGACCACGCTCAGTTTTACCATGCCCCCGTTGCAATAAGCGAACACAACAGATATTCGGTTGGTCGGGATTCGAACTCACTACCTTCCGATTATGATAACAACTCCCTAGCTAACCGGGCAACCAAGTCCGTTTCAAATCGAGTACAAGTCTAAATAAAATAATTATAATAAAATAAGCCACATATATATAAATTTAATAAATTTCGTACATTTCATATTAGGTTAAGCTCCATGGTTTCCTTTTTTCTTACAAAAATGCAGATCATATAAAATAATATTAAATTTTTAATCTAGCGTGTTCGAATCTAAAACTTTAAAATAATAACTTTAATTTGAACTAAATATTTGCTTAATTAATCCAAGTAGTGTATTTTAAGATTTATCAAGTAAAAGTATTTTAGAATTTTATTTCTACCGAGTATTTCCTTTTATAAATGTATTTCTTAAAGGTAAAACGATTGTAACAATTTATGTTAGAGTACTACAATGAAAGAATAATAAAAATGAACAATACTTCTTTTTTTTTAAGAGTAAAAACTTTCTTTTCCAAGCCAAATAGCATGAAGCAAATATTTATGCCTAACTTTTAATCATTCGAACGCGGAAAAGCTTTTGTCTCAGTGCAGTTTTTAACAATAAGATTCGCTTGATTTGCAATGAATGGTGCTATTGCCGAAGATGCAACTATCTGGAGAAACTGTTATCGAGGCTCTTAAAGTAGCACCTTCAGCTTAAAGCAGTCTACGGAGTCGTTTTGGAGCTGAGATTTAGAGTACCAAAGTAAAAATTTCAATGAATTTCAAACGGCAGATAGAAATAAAAAAAAGGTTCTAAAAAGAACGACCTTGTGCAAATATTGAGTGGCTCTTTTTCTCTTCTTAAGGGGAAATGGCATTAAATAAAGTATAGAATATGTGAAATAAATTATTTAACTTAATTATTATGTAAATTTACAATAAAAATTTTATTTGTGCTTGTCAATTTATTAAAAAAAGTTAAATTATAATTGCTATATTTTAACAGAAATTTTATGGAATAATTAAACAATATATGTTTTTATTCTTAAATAAATCTGTTAAAAAGCCCTTATGAAACTTTTCTCAAAATTGTAAACGTAATAAATCTATGTCAAAAATCAATAAAATATCAAATTAACTTTCCTTGCTTTATCATTGACATTTGAAAAGGATTAAAATTATAATAGGAAATGTATACTTTTAAATCAAAGCAACAAATATATACTGTTGTATATAATTTAAAATCATCTTCCACGTAAAAGATTTTCTGTCATGTTAATTTTAGTTACATTTTAAAATTTTCAAAAGAAACAAAATAAAACTAAATGTATACTAATTACTATTCTTGATCATAGTTTGTCCTTTTTGAGATATACTTTTTTCTGATTATAACGAGTTTTTACTATAGACATATGAATAATAAAAAAGTAATATACCTCTATTGTGCATTATCTATTATAATATTTATTTGTAAAATATATAAAACAACTTTACCCTATAGATAAATTATATTCAAATATTTGTAAAGAAATAAAAAAATTAATTTTTTTTAAAAATAATAAATAAAAAAATTTTGAAAAAATAATAAATAAATAAATTACTTTTTTTTTGTTTATTATTTTTTCAAAATTTTTTTATTTATTATTTTTTAAAAAATTAATTTTTTTATTTTTTTTATAAATAAAAAATAATTTTTTTATTTATTATTTTTATTACATTTTTATAACATTATTTTATAATTAAATAAAAAAATTGATTTTTTGATCTGCCTTTCCAATATCTGTTCATAATCATGTACTAATATTTTACCAAACAAATTCACATGACAAATGCGGACAAAGACACAAGATTGGAAAAAAAAATAATCTTTTAAACCCTATATACTTTTGCACACATATTTATTTTTTTATTCAAAAATTTATTTTATTACATGAATTTAGTTTAGCTTCTTGCCATAATTATTCACATTTAGTTGTATATCAATCTCTGGATCAAACTAGGAATATTATAAATGGACTTCACAAAAAAAGCAATAATTATCAACTACCATATAAACAAATGAATTTTCCTCTTAACATCCTTAATTTTCTTATTCATGTTTCTTTTACTGATATTTACGGTTTAAAAAAAACTGAATATATGTGCATTTTACAAATTACTTTTATTGCTTACAGTTTTGCCTAAAGCTAAAAAATGGACAAAATGATTTCACATTAGTTCGAGCTAAAAACGAAAATCATCATTAAAAAAAATAAAATAAAAAAACATTAAAATAGCATCGATGAAATGAGGCCTGTACTATCGACTGGTTAGATCGATTGCCTCGATGTGAATATTAAAAACCCCAAAATCAATAATTTAATTTTTACCATGCTTAACTCATCCATTTCGAAAAAATTTTAATGGAGTTCTGATATTTTGACAAGGCAATGCGGTGGACGATGGGGAACCATAAAAAAATACTTGTTAAAGTTTGATTCGTCTTGGTAAGTACTTTGCTTTTCGAGGTGTGATAAATATTTAATTAAAACTACAAAAACGAAAAAAAATGGTTTTATTGGCAAAAATGTTTAATTTTTAGTTTTTTGCACCCGTTTGTTTATTTAGCTTTCATATAAGAGCTATATAAATATTTCATTTTAAAAATGGTTGTTATAACATAAAATATTTATATTAAAAATACAAAGCTGATCAAAATAATACAGTTAAAAATTATTCCAATAAAGTATAAATTTTACTATTATATATTGCCATTCTTAGGAAATAAGTCCAAATATTTTAAATTTACTATAGGTGACATCTAAAGTGCACTTTTAAAATCTAATAGATATATTGTATTAAAAATCATAAATACCAAATGCATGTACTACAAAAATCTCTAATTTTGTATTACATGTTCACTTGATAGTAATAACAAAACATAATGCTGCACAGGAAAATTTGTAAATTTTTAAGCATTAATTATTAAGATTAGAAGACATTAATTTCTTTGCAATAGGTTTATAAAAATGAAAGGAAACATTGGTCTCATTTTTAAAAAAACAAAAAATAAAATTTATTTTTTGAACAAATATTGCATTATTTTAGCTGTGCTTACAGTAAATAACTATAACTTATAATTTTACTTGTTCTTGTTCACTTATTAACGTTTATTATATCTCTAAGAAAATTAATTCAACATTTCAAAAAATAAATGAATACTATTATTTATATTAGTATTTATATAAAAAAAAATAAATATCCTACTAAAGAAATTAAAATTAATATTTTTAAGACATTCCTTAAATCTATAGCAACATGTGGTAGAGAAATTTGGACTTCGATGAATTAAGAAGAATCCAATTTATTAATCTGCAGAAAAAAATTTTAGGAAAGATTTTTTTTTGGACCAATAAAAGTAAATAAATCACAGTAGATAATCAGATTATAAAAACTTGATCATTTAATTAAGTGAGAAAACTTTCGATCTATAAAATTTTAGTGTTTTACATGGTTTCGTTACATTCAGATAGTGGAAAGAAACAAGAACTAAAGAATTACAAACTAAAAACACATTTAAACTTAGTATCAAAAAGAGAGCCTAAAATGAAAGGGTTATAAATGTTACGATCAAGAATATAACCACTGAATCCGGAAATAGGATCAAAAACAGGAAAGTTTAGAATGACATTGTTTAACAAGCCATAGCCCATTTTGGATTGTAGCATAAAGGAAACTGGACAGATTAGTATCCTAAGCTAACATGTTTCAGTTCAGCCTTATAGCAATGGAGATTTATTTTAAGATCCAAAAAGTTCATGCATATTGATCAAAAATATACCTATTGCACTTTTGACTGATCATATCTAAAATGTACTGTTGAATATTTTCCTTTGTGATTTTTTTGAACAAGCATCTACAATCTGTACGTTTTTAGAGCGTTTTTAATGCCCAAATTAAAAAAAAAAAAAAAAAAAACATTTTTTGCGAAGAAAAGTATTTAGAATTGAATATTAATTTTCTCAATAATTAATAACAAATAATTAATCAACTAGTGATGGAATGCGAATTATTCAGCTAATCATCGTTAATAGACTTTCGGAACCAAAGGCCCAAACGTGTACCATAGCACAAAGCCTGATTCACCAATATTACCATAGGATTGTCAATAATTAGAAACATATTGATGAGTCTCTGTTCCAATTCTATGAAGTGGTTGGATTTATAAGGTTATGGATAAAGCCTCATGAATAGATGGAACTATACGCCAACAGTCAACAAGGTGTTATTCAAGTTGGTGGAATAACACTGTGTTGATGTAAAGAATGTAATGACGTTAATTTGGAAACTCCTTATCTAAAGACGAATCTGGCAAGTAACAGATATTAAACATATTGTCTAATCTTCTATTCATGCTCATCGTTCCTTCAGACAAACTTGAACAACTCCTGGAAGACAACATAATATCCCTCCTGACGAGAGTTGGTGGCTCCAGATCACTTCTGATATTTTAGACTCTGAATTGTGAGCCTAAATCTCTAGATATAAAAATTATTGATGTTCACAAATGGATGGATGCCTTGCAACGTATAGATCTCCACCACACTTTTATGGACATCTGTATTATCTTGTAACGGTGTGCAATACTTTAATGAGTCCTTTAAGCATTATTTTTCCAATGTCACGGTATTTCGGAACTTCAACATACTTTTGGTGGCTCTACGCAATATTAAGTAAGTTTGTAAGTTTTTCTAACACTTGAAAATTTATTTATAAATTAGAATTCAGTTCATCTCGTTCAAGAAGAATTATAACGCTAAAAGAGATATCAATTATATCATTGTATAAAAAATATTACGAGGAGGATCTTCAAACTAATAATAAGATTGTTATGGTGTCTATCATATCATTATATCATTTGATTAGTAAAATCAAACGTTATCAACTGTAAAACGTGTTTTAAGAAGTTAAATCATTGGATCGAAAATTGAACTTGTCCTTAATGGGCCAAAATAAGTCATTTATCTATTTCAACCTTTAATCCAGCACACTTTCACATACGGAAATACTGGGTACCAATCCAATAAATTTTCACAATCTAATAAATATTTACTTATAAAAATGAAAATTATTCTTTGTTTTTCAGCTATATGCTACACTTTCTAATAATAATAAATTAATGTTTTATGATTGTCATTAATAATCTCTACTGATGTTCTGCACCTCAATAACGATAAATAGGTCCTAGTTTTTAACTATGTTCACGTGATAAAATTAAACATCTGACTCTTGGAAACTACTTCCTTACATTAACCCCCTCTTGTGAAGGGATATTAATTACCACGAATATTTAAAATTCATAAACTTTATCGACACGTTCATTACTGATTGAGAATGGAAAATACTTTTATACAAATAGTTAACTCAAAAATTCATTAATAAACTAATTCATGATTTGATGATTGTAACTAACCAGGTCACACATAATTAAAGATAGATTAAAGAAGAAATGTTTTCATGCGGAAACATCTCTTAAAACAGGAAATTTTGAACTGTTATGAAATAAAATCATCTGTGGAGAGACATGTGGTTAAGAAAGAAAAAAAAAGATTACAAAAAATTTAAACTGAAATTTGAGAGTTATAAATGTTTCAAAATGAGAGAATAAATTATTTTGTCATCAAATAATTGTTATAGCTAAAGTGTTACCTGATCTCAATTTTCAGCTGTAGATAGAAATTACTAAGCAGAAGATAGAAGTTAGCGGAGGGTTCCTCCGCAAAACCGAATTGGAAGATAGAATTCTATCCGCGAGAAGAAAAGGCATAGTAAACCCTCCCTGAAGGATAGCATTGTTTAATAAAATAATATACTTCGATGGCTAAGGTTCAGGGCATTAAAGATTCAAACGTTTGCAGCAGAGTCTCATCTTTTTTAGTTATGTTTTCCTCTTGATGAGCTAAGCCACATATATCGGAAAATTACTACTTTATTGCAAATAAATATTTATACTATTCCAAAATGACACACTCATCTTTATTTTCTATGATTAAAATAAAGCCTTCATTTTAAATGTTACTAAGAGTATTTCTTACACAATAATAACTTAGAGTATTTATACATTCCATCAGAGAAATTGCTATTGTTAAGCTGATTTTATGGATAACAATATACAAAACGAAACTTTTTCAACTACTTGTTGCCTTTTTTTAAGGAACGAACTGATGCAGTCATTTGGGAATGATTCCATGAAATTTTGAACTCTAATTATTTGTGGTTGGTTGGGTTTTGTGGCGCAAAGTTTAAAATGGATAAACTTGCTCCAATTTTTGAAGTATAAGCGTTGAGAAGTGTAACTTAGTAATTTCTGAAAAATCTAAGTATTCTTTTTAACACATGTGAATCCATAAAGTAAAAATGCAACATCCATAATATACTGTTAAAAAGTGGTAGAATTGTACCACTAATATATTATTTTTTTGTATGTTTTATATCTGTGAGCAGATATCATTACTATAATATCTGCTCTCAGATATAAAAGCCCTGACTTGAAGGAAATATGTTTTGACACATAGCATACGTATACATGATGAATGCTTACACATGTCTTTATTAGATCAGAATAGAAAAGTACGTTTCTTGAGAGAGAGATCACGATTAAATTTGAGTTTTGATTCCCTTCGTGCAAAATACAGTTATTTTTTCATTTAATTAAAATTATTTCAAGAGTTTTGTGCTTATAATCGCTGTCAAATTCTTTTAATGAAATAATATAAGTTTTCTCTGATTTTTGTTAGTTGCCTGCATGTACACGGAAAGTAGTTTTGCGGCATTTGTTTTCACAGAGCTTCTTGACGAAAATTCGTTGTTGGAGAAGATGGTTACGAATGATCATTATTAATTTAACAACAGATACTAACATGTTTAAAATTTTAAAAACTCGTGGTTAATCTTGATTTAAGACCCTTTATATTTGCTTACGCGTTTGGGAATGGAGATGCTATTACAAATATTATCACCTTGTTATTTAACAGATTTAAAAATTGTTAGGATAAGAGGTACTACCTATTTTTAATCGATAACTGTACAGATGAAAAAGTAACGCAGCAAATCATGATAAGGAAAACTTATTTAATGTGGTATAAAAAAGATACTTTTTGCTTCAGATCTCTTCTTAAACATTCAAATAATGAGTCGAAAAATTAGTGTGTCGACCTCGTCATTTAGATGGGATTAAAAATTATGAAATGGTTGACAGTGTTGATGATTTTGGTAACAGAAACATGTACAGGCAGTAGATTCTGTTGATTAAGTAATACAATAATAGCAAACTAAATTTTGATATGATATTTTATGTTTACTACCCACACAGTTTTAATTCATTAAATTGTTCTACTATATAATAATTTTTAAATTTGAAATAAGCCAAATATTTAAAAAATATACTTTTCTTTAGTTCTGAAATTTTTAAATAATCCTAAACTTCACTGAAATTTATGAAGCTTTTAACTCAACAAAACTAACGAAACGGAACTCTTCGAAAATGGAAAATTATGAAGAAATTATCACGGTATCTAAAGTTAATAATTTTGTTGACATAGCAAAAAGGAAAAGAATACGAGATTGGGTATTTAAAGCAATTCAAGAATTAGATAGACGAAAGGAAAGTTTGAATAAAGATAACAAAAAAATAATAAAAGAAATGGTGAAAAGAGATAAATTAAAACATCACGATTGCAGAAAACTAAAGAATAGAAAAGCCAATACATCGAAACATAATAAAACCACGAAACGGAAAACAAGAGTAAAATCGAAGAGAAAAAAGCTCACTTCTAAGAGAAAATGCAAGTCAACTAGTGTGTAACGTCGTTGAACATAAATCGCTATTACAGTAACAGCAAGTGGTGGAAATAAGAATCGTAATAAAGAATTTCAAAAACCAAGTTAAATATATTAAATAAATAAAAATATTTCTGGCACAGGTGCCGTATAATCCATGATTCCAAATTATAAATTTTTTTTTTTTTTTTTTTTTTTTTTTTTTTTGTCGATGAATAAATGTTGCCAAGATGTCGTATCGTGACGTGCGTGATGACGTAAATACTAGGGTTACCAAAATAGAATTTTTTGCATAATTCTTATAGGTCTCCATATATATGACGTAACAAAAACAGGGTTGCCAGATAAAAAAGAAAATCCGCCAAAATATTACCAATCTCAAAATTTGGCGCATGGATTATACGGCACCTGTGCCCTATTTCTTGTAATTATATATATAATTGTTTCCCTCGACAATCACAAAAAGAAAATATGAAGCAAATAAAAAACATATGTTTATTCTTTCGAAATATTTTCACCGAATCACCAGAAAAAGTCGATACGGAAATATTTAACTCAATTCAAAAAAAATCACCTTTTATTATTCGGCAAACTTACACAAATACATGATCTGATAAGCAAAACGTATAAATCTCACAGCTGTGAGAAAAAAAATTTAAAAAAAGCAATTCGCTTTAACAATAATCTTTTCACACAGCAGGATTATTTCTTGCAATGTCATGTTAGGCTAATTTGCTCGAAAATCATTTCAATTCGTGATTTTGAGAACAAAACTGTTTGCTTTTAATTAATCCTCTTACTTTTTGCAATAAATTTAAAGCAGACAATTCTTCAAGAAGTATTTCCCAAATAGTGAGAATCAATAGCAAACCAAGGGAAATAGCGAACACCAAAAACCAACTCCAGCGTAAAGAAACAATTTAATTCAAAATATAATTAAGTAATCGTGAAAGAAAAGAATTCCTTGAATAATTACCAAGAAGTGTTATTTAATTCTACTCTGGCGTAAATATGAACCATAATTTTTTGGCGATTGTTTTACGACCTTCCGAAGCGGAAAATACCCTAGTCGAAAATATTAAGAGATTCGTAATACAATTCAGCCAAGAACTGAGATTTGCAGCTACAGTACAAAGCAAGGTATATTATATCAAGTTCTATTGCATCATAATTTATATAGGTCTTGACAGCAACGAAAAGGCTGATGTAGATGCTAAAGCTGCATCGACTTTACTTCATTCATCTGTCCTTCTTTACAACGTGCGAAGGGTTGTGAAAAAGTTTGATTATTCTCTCTGGCAGAAGTTATGGAATATGCAGATCTCCAACAAACTGTGTGCCATCTTTTCATACCTCATATCATTATCAATTTTACCGTTGCGAAGTGCTGACTTAAGATTTACTAGCCTCCTTATCAGGCACACGTTTCACACATTTCTAAACGAATGAAATCTATGGCGTGAGAAACATGTGATGAGCCACATTTTTTGTGTTTCAAATTTTAATTTCATATTCAAGTTTTAACCCTTATCGTTTTACTTTTTCAATACAGATACTTTAACAATGTTTGATTTGGTGGGGCCCTCACCCCATGGAAATCTTTATAGCTTTTTAATAACATGAATTTTCTACAATTTATAATTTACATTTTACGTTTTCGTAATACACAGTAATTTTTATTAATTATTATTTATTTTTTCATTTAATCTTTTAAATTATACATGCATATTTCTGCATTTTATTTTGATTATAATGTTGCTTAGGTTTTTTAAAATTTAATAAATAAAAAGGTAAGCTTTATAAAAATAATGTTTTGGTCCAGCTTGTCCTTTTTGAACCTAACGCAAGAAAGCCCAACTAACCAACCAACCGATAAAGTATACAAATATATATATATTAAATCCTTTTACTTAAACTGCTATTTTGAGAACTTTAAATAAACTTTTAAAAAACCACTTAAAATTTAACACTTGAGACAGTAATTTAAAATAATATATATTGAAAGTATAATTTATGATCTCGCCAAAATCAGTCATTATATACAGAGAGAAATCACCATACAGAATAAAAATTTCGATAGTTAAATTAAATAGTACAATGGAAAAATTCATGTAAAATGTAAAACAGTCTTCAGAAAAAGTAGCCAAATAATCGATAGAAAGTACTTTAAGCGGTTTTTGGAAATTGAAATTTAGTTATCTTCTTTTTTTATGTTCTAAAGTCAACATATGAATAACTTAAACCAAAGGGAAATATCTATTAAAATATGGTTTTAGCATAAACGAAACGATTAATGTTTATGTTTAAAATTACTTCAACAAATGTTCGGCTTCGAATCGAATGGGTTCATGTCACCAGGTCTGAAATGTCAAGTGTCCGAATTTCAAGAGTCTGTGTCCGAAGCTATTCAAGGTTGAATGATCTTTGTCAATGTGCACGTGACTCGAACCAATTTGAATTAGCTTGTGAAGCCATGGCTTTAGTATTCTGGGACAATCAGTGTTTTAAGAACAAAGTGTTTCTCAACAACTTTTGGATTTCATAATGAACGAGTCGATTTCACCAATTTAACACTCGATATATATATATGTTTCGAAGCTATTCAATCATGGTTAAGCTACTTTTGACAACTTGCGTATTACTCGGATCTATAAAAAATTGCTTTGAAACCATAGTTATTCTGTTCGCATATTAATTAGTGCTGTTCAATAAAATTCATCTGAACTACCTCCATTCAAACAAGGTAAATCCGCATATTTGTCATCTAAATTTAATGTTATTTGCCCGAAGCTATAATGAAGCATTTTTAAACAGCTTATGTAAACATGTAAATGTCAAATCAATTGGAAAGAGGTTTTCGAACTATAAGTTTTTGCTTTGTATATCAATAGATGTTTTTTCGTATGAAATGTATAGCGTCAATACATGGATTTCGAATTAAATGAGACGTCATCCTTCAAATATGGATGTCATGTCTAAAAACCAACTGATTTGGTCAAACTATTTGTGCCAACGTGCAAGTAGAACATGTAAACCTGACAGCCAGGAAAGAAAAATGGAATCGTTAAACAACTCTCAATTTAGAAGAAAAATAATTCAGAGAGTTTTAAAGCAATGTAATTGAAGATTTTAAAATCTGCATTATCAGTATTATGGAAATTTGTATTGTGGGTTGGGTTATTAATCCAAACATTAATAAAAATAGAAAATTTCAATATAATACTGAATAAAATCTTAGAATTAAATGTAGACTTTAAGCTGTATTTAAACAAAACAACCATTTCATGTTTAATAAGTTGGTGGTGGTAAACTGTACTTTGGGATGGCTCATTGTGCGTTTTTTAGGACGTAAAATATTCCTAAAGTCATTGAAAATGCAATAAGAAGCATACCCTGAGCCTAATTCACTGCCACATAAATTTGCTCTCTTTGAATTGAAAGAATTTGAATTTGATTTAAAAGACTGTTGATCTATGGAAGAGGATGTTGCATGTTTGTTTTTTACATGAATTATCAAATCGGATGCTTGGTAGTTTCTAGAATTGTTGCCCACTATATATGAAAAGTATTCCCAGAAAGCACTCATTCTCTGGAAATAATAGAATGCTTTACAACAGCAATCTGATATTCTCTGTGTCCGCTTAACAATATTAAACTATGAGCATTGAAACAACAAACATCACAATATAAAAAAACTTCATAATTTTGCATCATAATAAATAATACAAAATTTGATGCAAATTCCAGAAGCACCCTTAAGTGTAATATTGCAATGGTCGCCAGCATGAAATTTCAAAATATCTAATATATAAATCATTAATAGTTAAATTACGTTTTAAAAACACTAAATAAATTGCTGAAAACTATTTAAAATTTTTACAAAAATCTGAGAAATATTAAATGTTTAAAATCCATTTCACTACACTCCTAAATTATTTCCAAGGCTAACCACAATAAAATCAAGCCACAATAACTAAATAAAACAAGAAAATAAAATGATTAGATTAAATTGAAGATTTCTGATGAATTTACCTAACTGAAAAGAAATAAGCTGTCAAGTCAAAAAAAGAATAATAAGCTGGCACATAAAATATCAGCCATTGGGGTTACTAGATATTTTTGCAAAATAATTACCTTTTATTAATGGTATAAGAAAATATTTAATGTATTGAAATAGTCAATTTTACTAAAAATTCAAATTATACTTTTTAAACTGCGGTAAATATAGAGGAAACTGTGTATTTTTCTGTGTAAAAAAATAATGCAGTCATTTTTTCACCGAATATTTACCATAATCTTGTAGGCTTAACAGCATTGCAAATGCATTGAGTACAATGATAAACAAATGAGATTTCTAAATACAGAAAAATGTGCAGTACAGAGCAACACATTAATACTGATACCGAATTCCGTTGTAAAATATTGATACAGATATATTATCTAATTAATCCATTTGTTTTGCTATATAAGATGATGTAAATATATATAATCCGAAAACCATAATGACTACCCATTTAATAACGCGAATAAGTAATAAACAATATATTTTAACATAACTAACATCTTTCTAAAAAAAATATTAAATTAAAAGAATACAGACATTTGACGAAATATGGTTTGATTTGTTAAATATAGGATTTAAATAATAGTTTTTTTTAAATAATCTTAAAATTAGATATAATATAATAGTAATTAAATCATATTCAATATATAATTGTTCATTCTAAGTGTCATCTATATCAAACATCTTTTAGAATCTAGAACGAATAGATGTAATATGTTCCTGACAAAAATGGTATTTGATGTGAAAATTCAAACTTTCTGGCTTCAGTGAAACTAAAAAAATAATACAAAATCATTTCATAAGAATGCTGGTTTCTCGAGTTTTTTATGTAAAAACACTGCAGATTTTATTACAGTTTAATGCAAATCTGTTATTATCGAGAAGTATTTTTGTAAATACCTGAGTAAAAGATGCATGATTTTGGCAGTTTCTAACATCTGAGATTCTTTACTAATGTTTTGTTTTTGATAATAAGTTTGTACCCCACGTTAACAAAAAAGCACAGATAACTTTTTTGATCATTTTATTTAAGATTAAATCAAAATAAAAATTTCGAACATTATTTTAAAACGTGTATTATGTTTAATTGAGGAGTAAGAAATGTAATTTAAAATTTCAATATCAATTCTAAGTAGAGTATATTATTAGCATAGAATTTCAATTTATTTCCTAACACATGATTTTGTTGAATATTGTTTTATTCTCTTTTCAAAACATTCATAATCATTTAAAATTTGTTTCAGGAAATGTATTCAATATAAAAGCCTTAATTCTCGATAAATCGTTTGTCTGTTTTATTTAAATGGAATTATGATATTTTTGCATCAGTAAATACTAGTTTTAATCCTAATTTGTGCTTGTTTTATTTAAAGATTGGTACAGTATTTTCATACAATACCAATTTTCATACAATAATAATTAAAGCTGCATAATACTATAAAATAATACACCCAATCACGCAGGATTATCTTCAGTGTAATGTTTTGACATCAACCAAAAATTTATTTACACACAAACAAGTACGATACTTTTATATATCACAATAATCTACGATATTCAATCAATTTCATATGTAATATGTTCTATTTAATAAATTTACAAAACATATTTGACATTAAAAAATATTTGATCTAGCACGGCCATTAATTACTATTTCATTCTAAGAAAATGATTCTTCTAAATTTTCTGTTAAAAGCACATATAACTCACTATATGTTCCTATATCTGTACATTAAATTGACAAAAAGTGAAATCCAATAAAAAAACCAAAACATTAATGACCAATATATATATATATATATATATATATATATATATATATATATATATATATATTTATTTATTTATTTATTTAAGAGCTGACCGATGACTGAGTGGTTAGCATTTCTGATTAATGAGCTGTGGGTCCCGGATTCGAGTATGGATGTTAATATCTTTCTTTGTTCTCTCTGCTATTTCTTCGGTGATGTATGAATGTGGTCCACTCTATAAACTTGTTTGTGGTGGCATGGCAGGGGCAACACTACTCGAGATTCGAACTCAATACCTTCGATAAAGAGAACGACGCCCTAGCCAACAAGGCCATCGCGGCCTTAGAATGAACGGTTTCATGAGAGCAGAGAAGATTCACAGAACTTCCGCTCTTGAGTCATCGTTCACTTGTTTCTCTAGAAGGACGCTGTCCTGAGAACTAATTAACGGTAGGATTGTCCATGTTTAATCCATTTGTTAAACATAATATGTAACCGCCATATCACCACAAACCCATTTATAGGGTGGGCCACATTCATACATTATCACAGCAGAAAGGACAGAGAACAGAGAAAGAAAGTAACATTCATGCCCAAATCGGGACTTGAACTCGGTACCATAGCTTAGGAGTGCTAATTATTCAGCCATCGGTCGGCGGTTCCGATATCTTCCCTTGCAATGTTAAGCGTTAAAAATTTTAATCAAATTCTCATAGGAAAACTATGCAAAATTCAATTGATATTTTAAAATACTTTGCGGAAGTAACTTCAGAGGTATTCTCAGAGAAATGCGTAATTCAAAGACAATTCTGATTTAATTAATAGTAAAGAAGCTAATAAATTAAAAAAAAATAACAATTTGGCACCAATTAAGAAATTAGGGAGTGAACTATTACGAGGTTTATCACAGGAGTTTGTATGGATTTCCATATCAATGAATTCGTCATGCAGGCATCTTTATTAAATTCCAAATAAAAAAAGTTTTCAAGATGGTGGGCAGTTTAAGAAATACTGTAATGTGGTATAAAGAAACTAAGAGCGTTAAATTCCTAACAAATGGTAATAGATTTTACTGAGGTCCCTTTATCTATGCCTGCATCTTCTAGTGCTACAATTTGGGATGTATTAGATGAAACTATTATCAAACTACAATGAATGCCCAATCGACTCCAATTATTGAATTAGATATCTCTAAGAGCTTTATTTGAAACGAAACGAAAGTTCCCTAATATGGTGGAAACCAAGAAAAAATATGTATTCCGCGTTGCATCAGTTGGTTTTAAGATGTGGATTTCAGCCACATCAGTGCCATGTGAACGAGCATGGCACTTTTCAAAAGCGAGACAAACATGCATTGAAAAAAAGAAAGGCTTTCTTCTAAGAAATTAAGCCACATATATATTGTTTTTAATCAAAATTTAGAATATATGGTGATAAAACAATTAAAAGTGTATTATTTTTTTAGTTTAAGTTATTTTGTGTACATTCTTATGTAAATTTTGAAATTAAATGCAATTTGTGAATAATTTTTTATAACAACATTGCAATTATGCCATAATAACATAGCTGCTAACTCTACTAATTTTATCAGAAAACTCCTGCATTTTTTTCACCATTTCTCCCAATAATGAATAATCTGATTTTTGTGAATTTCAGTGAAAAATTAAAAAATAGCCTAAAAAATGTTTATTGGGTTGTTTTAGGAGCTTAAAATGTCAACAGGATGACACACTAATATATTTATACATATATATATTAAAGATGTTCCTCTGAGTTTCGAGTCTGCCATGGGAAGATGGCGCAGTAACCACAAGGCTGCCAAGACTCGTACGAGTTGGCAGTCACATAATTAACATTCAGAGCAAACACCAGGTGCATATTTACATAAGCAGTTCAATTATGAGGAATATTACTAGTTATTAGTAATTTAATTAAGAAAATATCTCGGTCAAACAAAGTATTTGTCACTGAATTAAATTTATTTAATAATGTGTTTTATGTAATTTCATAAGCGTTTAATACTTATAAAAATTACACTAGTGTAGTATAAGTTGCCTTACAAAATAAATATTGAGACATAAACGTTGATGCTTATTTTTATACATGTTGTGTATATTCTTTTACCTTTCATAGTTCCTATATAAGGTTGATGAATATATCATTTAAAAATTAATATTAACACAAAAAATATTTTCGAGATAAATCCTTTTCAGAATGTAAAGAGAAAAATTTTCTTCTTTGGAGATCTAAAGAGAAAAATTGTTCTTTTGCATTATGACTATTTTACTGTGTCTCTATTAGTGTCTCCAGATTTTTTCTCTCAAAATCAGTAGAATCAACTGATTTTTTTTCCTCCAATGTTGGCAAGTATGTAATAAGTAATAGCATCAACCTATATTATTTTTTCTGTATTTAATAGACTTATTTATATTAGTAAAATTAAAGAGCCGCACAATGATAAGATACAAACATAATTATTGTTGTCTTGTAACGGCTAAGCTGGCATTATGGGGTGCGTTGTTCCACTTTTACAACTGAACCATATTAAACATAATTATTTATTAATTGATAAAATTAAAAGTATTATATCTACAACTTTTTCCTAAAGTACCATTGAAAAGGTATTAGCTGTAACTATATTTACACTTTCATACAGAAACTGGCTCTCTGGGTACCCAACTAAATAAGCAGCCATCATTTCTGCCCCTTGGACAGAAAGGTGGAAATCATAGTAGCCAAGCATTATATAACAAACATAACAGTGACACATTTTTTATCTAATAAAATTGTTCAATTAATTTTAGGATTTGGATTAATTTTAAGGTCCATTTAAGCATATACTTTACATAGAATATTTTCAAGTTTTAAAATCAGTTCTTTCTAATCAAAATAATTAAGCTATTAATGACCAATATGAAAAATAATAGCATTGTATGTAATCATTTACAAAAATGGTTTCGCAAAATGAGGGAAAAACATATTTTGTATTGCTAATATATTCTGTTACTATTTGATTGAAATTACTATTTGATCTAATAAGTGGCATTTATATGAATAATTGAATATAAACTAGAGATAATAATGTGGAAGACACAAAAGATTTCATTAAGACCGTTTTCTTTAATAAACTGTAAATTAATTTTTATTACCTCCTTTTAAAATAAATAACTACTTTTAATTTCATCCACACATTTCAAAGCTTTACTGTACAGAAAAAATTAATAAGACAACATTATGCAAATAATAATAATAATTTGGTATTATGAATAATGCCAAAAGGAAATCGTGGTTGGATACCATTTCTCATTCAAAATATGAAAACAAACAGATATTTTTAGAGTATTAGCACATTGGGTAATATGTAGTAATATCACAACATACTACCTAATTCTACAGCCAGACTAAGAGCAGGCTATTTGGCAGAGAAATCATTTAATCTTTCTTATTCCAGATATATATGATGAACTTATAGTAAGAATCTGCAAATGAAGTATTTTTAGAAATTTTTGATACTTCACAAGTGCTGTATAGAGAAGGTGCTATTAACTCAAGAGTTGATCTTGTTAAATAACTTTGAACAAAATTACAAAGCAAAGGGAAAAGGGATTTACTCATAATCAATTAGTACATTATGATACTTCTTCACAAAATTGTGTATGTATTTCAGTATAAAAATAGTTTTATTTTTTCACAGAATAATCTGGTAAGAAGTTTCTTTCCATAAATATTATGTAGAAATCAATAATTATGTAAATATTATTGATAAAGTAAAATTTAATTTATTAATTAATTAAAATAATTTAATAAATTAAAATTTTCTCACTAAAACATAAATAACTTTTATTTACAATAGTCCAAACTAACATGATCAATTTATAAATCATAGTTTATGTGTATAATTTGACTGTGTATCCACTTGCATTAAATATCCAAGGTCGTTGAGGATGGAATGAAAGATCCAGACTCATTTCTTGCCCTGGAAGAGCTTTCACAAAGTTTATTGATGGATTTTGCAGCAGATCACTAAAAAGAAGTAAAATCAATATTAACTCTAAGAATAAAATTAATATTAATAATTCATTCAAAAAATTAAATCTCAAGTGAAGTTCAATTTGAAAAAAATAGTTTACAATAACATTTTAAAATATAATCAACTTTAAAAATTTTTTTATATCTCCAGTAATTATGAAAGCTACACACGATAAAAGATTTGAATATATGTTCATTTTAAAAATATTAGTAATTAATCACCAGATTTTTTTGGAAATACAAATTATTATTTCTTTGCAAATTAGAATATTTTGCTGTACATAATTCACAAATTTATAAGGTAAAAACGTTTCGAATTTTTCTGTGTGTATTACATACAATTGTGAATTATCTGATAATAAAAAAAAAATAATAATAATTTCTTTAATCTTTATTTAAAAGAAGTCATGCAGTAAAAGTTTTGAATTGATAAACAGAAAAAGATTATTAAACATTTTACATTCTTTTTTAAATGTTATCCACAAGTTAAACAGAATACATAGTATATATCATAAAAAGCCTGAAACAAAATAAATGATCAACACAATGCAAATTTCAACTGATCTTTTCATAAATCTTCCTTGCTGGAGATTTCAAGAACAAAATACAGTTCATTAAGACTAGATCATTTTCCGGCTATTTCAATAGACTCAAAAATTATATCCCAGAAGACAATGTTGTGCAAGGTTGTTGCAATAACATCAAAGATAAGCTCTAAGGGCTCTCAGTCCTCTATTTTTTCAATATTAAGCACTTAAGGTACAATTTGGAACTAAATAAAAAGATTCACTATTTGTAGATTAAATTTAAGTATTTATTCTTTAAGCAGTGACTGTTGCCCAGGTTCATTTTTTCAAGTATAAATGTATCATTTATTAAGATTATTATATAGAATAATTCTATAGATAAAATTTCATTTTTTAATCTTATAGTAAAAGATTATTCTTATGATCTGCAATTTTAAGCAATTACTTATAATGATAGAAATGCAAATGATTTTTATTCATATGTATTGGTACATCTTAAAACGTTTTTCAAGGAATTATAATTTCTATGATGGATAGTAAAATTTTTAACAGTTTATTTAAACTTTAGAAACGAAGCACTTAAAAATAAAAATAAAAGGTTTAGTATATTTTAGAATAATATGAATTATTCTTATTTTACCCCAAAAATATCAATTCACAAAAGATATTAATGTTAGATACATTTATTACTCAGATTTTACACAAGCATGTTATTAATTTTTTTTTTTTTTTTTTTTTTTTGTCAGTATCAAATAAGTTTGCAATGAAACATTATTTTTAAAATTAAATAAATTATTGATGTACTGAATGAATAAAACTGTTATATCCATTTTTCAAGGTAGACCATTTTTGAATTAAACTGACAATTCCTATATTAATTTCTTAAACAATATAAAGTCAATTCTAATTTTCAGAAAATTATTAAAAAAATACCATTAAAAAATTCAAAATTTCTAATCATGAAAAAGAAAAAAATACTGAATTGTAATTTCTTAAAATATAGAATTTTCTTAAAAACAAATCATAAAATAATTTGCATACCTATACACCATGCCATGACTGATGATAACATGCCCATCGTCTGAAGTGGAAGCAAATAAAGGATATCTCTTGTGGAAAGTAACTTGCCTAACAGCTTTTTTGTGATTCCTAAATCAAAATTCAACATTAATAATTGCTTGATTAAAATGAATTAATATATATCAATATAACAGAACATTTTTAAGCATCTTTAACTCCTTTAAACTGTAAAGTCACTGATGAAAAATATTCTCTTCAAAGGAATTTAAAAGACTAGATAACCAATAAACACTTTATAATTAAAAAACTGAAATGAAGAATTCAATACATGATTCAAAATTTTATGTTATTTAATACCTATTTGGATATAAATTAAAAAACCTTGTGGATAAATTTGCAGTGGAAAATAATTTGCATAAATGTAATGCATAGTATCTGATGCAAGAATAGAACAACTTTAGGCAAAATACAATAGTGTTTTTAATTTCCAACTGATAATAATGAAATATATTACGCAAAATAATGATAAAACTTTACATGAAAATTCATGTCAATAACTAACAATATACAAATGGAAAATATATAACAAACTTAATATTTTGATTTATTTACCTCTTTCCTTTAAAATGCAATAAAAAACCATATTTCATTTTGCATAAAATTATAAGCCAAATTTAATGAATTGACAATTATTGTTTAATTTTTGATTTTCATTGCACTTCTACTCTTTCAAAACAGAAATAAGAAATAAAAAATGAAATTTCATTCTGAAGTTCTAGAATATACAATAAACAATATAGAATGCCTAATATTAAAAAAAATATCAATATAATCAAATACAGAAAAGAGGTATGCCATAAACAGCATATTTAACACAGCAGAAAAGTTCTTAATAATTTTACTTAAGATGAAACTTACAGGTATACTCCAAACAAATATTAATCATAGAATTAATAATGCATTAACATTTTTTCCAATGGCATATTGTACACAGTTACAACTACAAGAGTCTATTAATATTAATCTATTGTTCCCTGATACCCAAGGAACCGGACAGAAAAAACAACCTCTTAGCTGCCGAGGCATTGCCCCAGGTGCACCACAGGGGATGGGCCACCATCGCACCCTAACACATGCCATAGGGAATAATCAGTAGATTTGAATACATTATTGGGAAATCGGGAGAAAGGGTGAAAAATCAAGAGTTTCTAGAAAAAAATCAATAGAGTTGGCAGCTATGCACAATTAATGAGTTTTGAAACTTCAGAGATCATTAAATTGACAAATTTTACAGAGCTCAACATTATATGCAAGAACATAATCCTTTAAAATATAAAGTATTCAGATTGATAACACTATTTCTAATATACATGAAACTTGGTATAGAAATTTAAACTACTTACCTAAATGTTTTGTAAGGTTTTGTTGAAAGTTCTAAGTCAAACCAACTAACTCGACAGTCATAACTACCTATTATTATGTTATCACCTGTAAATAATATTAACAAGAAATGTATGCTTTCATATATATATATATATATATGTATGTATGTATGTATGTATGTATGTATGTATGTATGTATATATATATATATATATATATATATATATATATATATATATATATATATATTAAAGTTTTAAAATAACCTGATAACACAAGATTATATTTTTAAATTTTAGCAGTGTAATCCTGCGGATTTAGTTTAAAAGATACATTCAAATCCAGAATGCATTATATACAATAATAAATGTAATTAATTTTACATATATTATTTTTCTTTCAACATTAAATTAACTATATATTAAAAATAAAAGCATAAAATTACAAAATGATATAAATAAATAACAAAGTAAAAGCTAGTAATTTGATTGAAAACACATAAATTAATAAATTCATACATTTTTTGATGAAATTCTAGGAATGAAATTTAATTTCATTCCTAGAGTTTCATTTTGTTTTCTTATTAAAACAATATTTTTCAACATTGTTACCAAGAAAAATTACTACATTAAAGGAAATATGTCAATTTTCTAAAATAAGAAATGAATTTGATATTCAAAAAAAAAATTTAATTTTCGGCACAGACAGTAAAAAAAATATTTGAAAATTTTAACTGTAAAAAATTGAAAAATAAGGCATAAAAATCAAAAAACAAATTTCAAATACTGTTATCTTTTAAAAATACATAAATCTAAATATTATTTATCTCAGTGAGTAAAAAATTTAAGATTTAATGAAGCAAAAAGCTTTTAAATGGCAAACAAACTTAAATTCTTTCAAAAGAAACCATTTGAAAAAAATTGTCAATGCACATAAATGAGCATTAGCAAGTATTATAGTTTTAAAAATTGATAGAGAATTTAAGATCTTTTAATTCTTTGATTGTATTATAGCAGAACCATTTAGTTACTAAATGAAACTATTATGATACTTAATAGCACAATACGATATTAACAGATGAATTTAGTTATCATTTCTTTACTGATAACTATCGATTTCATTTATGATAACACACACACACACACACATATATATATATATATATATATATATACAGTGTGTTAACTTTAAATTTAAAATCTTAATCTCTTTTCAAACAAACTTCATACATAAGTTTAAATTAAAATATATCATCACAAATTAAACAAGATCAACGTTTGAGATTTATATCTCATTCAAAAGATTTGAGAATCTGATAATAAGAAAAGCTTTATGCATAATTTGATATGTATCACAGAAATAAACATATTTGATTAACACTATTACATGCAACAGAGTAGATATAGTAAAATGTACAACTCAACAATGTCAATGTGTTATAATATATAATATAAAAAATTTGGCTTAATAGTAATAATAATAAGATAAATACTTATAGGAAAAATAATTATTCACAAAATATTTAAAGGTAATTCTTTAATTTCACAGCAATTATAATTTTATAAAAAAAAATTTTTTAGCCATAATTCAGAAAGTGAAAAATAAAATTAATAACTACAAACCTTGAGGATGAGCAGCCATGCTTGAAATCATTTTACAATTGCCAAACAATTTCTTAGATAGTTCTTGCTTCAAAAGATTATATATTTGGATATGTTTCTGAGTTGCAATAAAAAAGAATGGTCGTAAAGGATGGAACATAATACACTGTACTTTCCCAGGCAATTTTTTAAAGGGTACCTAGAAATGCAGAAAATTCATACAGTTAACTTCACAATGTAGTCAGTCATTTATTGGATGAAATTTAAAACACTAACAAATATTTTCCATTGAATTCAACTGCAAGTTCAATGTTATTATCTTTATACATTTATAAAATACTAGCACAACTATTTTCACTCTTTTAAATTATCAATTATTACATAGTAAGTAAAATCAAAAGTATAAAGGACAAAAAATTTTAAAAAATGTGTATAATATAAAATATATATCAATCAAAGTTTATATAAAGATAATAATAAAATTGCATTGATGGTATAACTTGTAAGATATTTTTTCTTTTCATAAGTTATATTTGAAAGACATATTCTTAGTAATGAGCGCTGCTATAAATAATGTATATTCTAAAGCATTGTTTACAATACTTTTCAACATTAGATTCATAAATACTTTCAATATATTACAAATAAAATAACAGATTAAAATTTCTTAACATTGTCATCTATAAGATAAAAATTATTTACTTTTAAACTATAACTCCAAAGTAAGTATTTTTTCAATTACTGCAATTTAAGAAATTCAAAAAATCTTAATTATGCTATTTAAGAGATATAAGAAATAATAACATATGCGAAATTGCTTAAGTAGGAGTTTAAATATTTATTTTACCATTCTTTAATGGACATCAATCAGTTTTTGAATAAAAACAAATTGATTTTCCTTAAAGAATTTCTATAAGAAACAAATTTAAATGAATGAAACAAATTGAACATAAAAATTTTTATGGAAATATTTTTAAAAATAAATAAGATGACATTACATACTTAAAGCATTAATTGAGAATATAATAAAAATCAAAATGATGTATATCTTAACATAGCATAAATTGGATACTAATTTCCGATGTATTTTTCTAGATTTTTATTATCTATTAGAAAAATTAATTCTACAGATAACAAAATTTTTAATTTAACTCTTTGGTTTGTTTTACTATTTTTAATATTCATATTGAAATGAAACAAGTTTAAATATACATTTTTTCTTTTTCCTATTTGCAAAAAAATCAAATTCAATATATTATTTAATAGTTTTCTTAATAGAAATATACAAAAAACTCTAATATGATAAGATTTGTAAAACAAAACCATTTAATTTTTAAACAAATTTGAAAAGTAAATTATATAGAAATATAATTTTAAATCTTTTATATAAATTATTAATTAATCATATTATAAGTGAATGTATTGAGAAAATTAATTTAGCAATTGATTACTGATAACTGGAAAAATTGATATTGAGGTTTATAAATAATATTAATGAAAAAATAACTATAAAAGAAAATAACAGTTGACAGTTAAAATAATTCACATAAAAGTTAAACATATGTTACTTTCTAATGAAATGTAATACATACCAAAACCAATATCCAATTTAAGGTGCTTATTTAAAAGAAATAGTTGCAATTCAAAATGACATAAGATATAATACATTCTTGTAACAAAAGCATATTATGCATGAATTTGTGATTAAAATTAGTATGATCAGTATTTAATTATTGGTATTCATCGTAACATACTTAGTGTATTATTACAATAAATATCAATAATTGAGTGCTTACATTCTCTATTAAAAATTTAAATAAATGTAGTCCCCAATTTTTCTTAATAACATCAAAACTTTTTCTTTAACACTAAAAAATTTATTACTTGTGATCTAAATTTTGACAGTTGGTGAATGACTATAGCTCTAGAAGAGCTATCAGTAGACAATGTTGCAAAATAGTCTCCTTTCGAATGCCAAACAATTTGCTTCACATGATTAGAATGAGTAATGACAATTCTAAAGCCAAGAACTTTTTGTTCTTCAGATGGCAAATTCCATGTAACAACTAAAATATTAAAAAATCCTAATTAAAATTTTATCTCCACAATTAAAATTTGAATTTAAAGTAAGTATTTTATTTTTATTAAGTAACACAACATGCCATATAACTAGTAAATCTAAAAACAAAAAATTCGTTCATAAGATATTAAATATGTATGAAGCTTACCACGCCGTAAGATTTAATATGTAAAGTGAAATAAGTATTGCAAATATAAAGTAAAATTAAAAGTAGTATTTAGCAGAAATTACTTAAGTTAGGATATATTTATTTCAATCAATAGGAAATTAAGCAAGAATATATATATATATATACATATATATATAATGAAAATGCATAAAGAATATGAGTAGTCCAGTAAATTCGACAAGTAATCATATGTAAATCAAAGCAACTTTATGCAGGAAATTTAAAATAAACACAATCCTAAAACAAACACTATAATTGAATTAAAAATGTTAGTGCTAATAGTAAATTTGGAATTGAAATATTGAAGAAACTTAGACAAGCCTTTTATACAAAATACATGGGTCACTATAAAAAAGTCTTATTAAACAATAAGTATTACATATTAATGTTACTTATACAACATATTTTAATTTTGACAAAAGACATAAAATATGAATGAGATAGAAAGAAAAAAATATTCACATTTACAAATGGCATTTCTATAATGTCAGCATTCAAGTATATAACAATGAATCAAAAAATTTAATATAGGAATATAAATAATAGAAAGTGCAAAAATTAATGCTCAATTAATTAATTCCACTTATTTATTATACTCAATAACTGATAAATCTACATAATGTAGTTGGTTATAATTAAAACTGTTAAAAAAAATATTTTAACATATTTTGACAACAAATTAACATTTATTTATCCCAAAGCTTTAATCTTGTTCTCAATGACTATTGTTTTAATTCAAATAATTAAGTTTTATATATAATAAAATTTCTTTAATTCTGTACTTTCTTCAAAAACTTTAAAACAAATCCAAACTTTCTCCATTTTTTTCCACTTTCAAATCTAAACTGTACCACCAAAGAATATCAATTCAATCAAAGTCATCAATTCTTAAGAAAAAGGTCCCATAATTCAGTCATAAAATGAGTCACTTAAGATTAGATAGATATTAATTTCACTTAAAATAAAAATATACCTAATGGATATATAATTGAGCATTTTTTAACTACATAATAGAAATTTTGCAAATTTGAATTATGATTATTTTTACTTTTGACACGCTAACACCGAAAACAATGATTCACTTTCTCTTATATTATTTTAATATGTAGAGGCTTGATTTCTTTAAAAAAGTTTTCATGTTTAAAATTTGAATTTTTTAACTAAACACTCACATTTCTTAATCTTTAATAGAAAGAAAGAAATCTTTGTATGGATAGCAGTAGCCCCGATAAAAATTTTGAATAAAATTAATAATGCAAAACTATTTGTTTTTAATGTTTATGAAAACTCTTTTAAATGAATTTAAAAAAATAATAAAATCTCGATTTTGAAAATCATAATACTTACATTTATTTTCAGGGTTTTCAGGAAAACTACTGAGAAAAGATTCTGTATTGCTTATGACAACTTTATCACCAACTTTAGCATTGATAACAAATACTTTTTCATCACTAGGAATTAAATGAATTTATTATAAAAAATTTCATAAATAGATAATATAGAGACACTGTTACTTTTGACACATGTAATATTGTACAATTTTTAAAGTTTAGAAAATAAATTTTTAAAGTTAAGAAAAATTATTAACAGCTTGGACACTATAATAAATTTCTTATAAATAAAAATAATTAAAAAATATAAATTAACATTTAAGAATAGATAATTACACTTTTTATTATAATTAATTCATCTTTAAGTCATTAATTCAAGTAAAAAAAATGCATTGATTAAAAAACAAAATATTCATAAAAAAATTATAAACACTATATGTAGAAAACATAGAATAAGTATGATAGTATAACCATTCAGAGATGTTTGCATAAATTATTGCATTAAAAAAGTAAATGGAAAAACATTTAGACCAAATAATATATTATTAAAAAGTTATAATCAGAATAAACAATGAGATTTAAGTTTCATTAACATTAATATTTATATAAAAATGTATGAAATGAAAAACATTTCATACACAAAAAAGTTATTTTTTGAATTTAATTAATTTTTTTAATCTTTTTTAACTGAAATAGCAAAATGAAAATAATATTAAAGCTTACACAGCAACAAGTAAGAGGCTTAAAGCTTCGCTGGGACACCATGCTAAGCTTCTCACACATCCACCAACATTTATGGTGCGTATACATCTGCCAGTCAGAATTTCCCAAATTTTTACAGTCTCATCATCAGATCCTATAAAATTTATTAAATTGATGTAAATTTGATGTTAAATAAAATTTACATGTTAAATATATACTAATAAAATTTTAGTGCACAATATATACTATCATCTAAGCAAAAGTGAATCAAAATTAAAACCAATTTATTTTTTATTTACATAAGTTAAGCAGGAAATAAATTTAACATGTGTAACACAAAATGCAATCAAACAACTCAAATAAAGGAAATTAAATGTTTCTCAATCTCTATGTCAATAAATTAACATTATTCAAATTTTTTTAATATACCATAAGCAGAAAGAAATTAATTTTTAGGACACTTTATTTTAATAAATAAAATTTAATTAACTAACCAGATGCCATGAACTGTCCACTTGGTTCTAATGTTATACAGCGTACCAATGCAGAATGTCCAGTATAAACCTAGGAAATTTACAAAACAAGAGAGTAAAATTTCACTGATAATACTTAATAAGTAATATATCTAAGTGATAATGCTTCAAAATCAATTTTAATATCATACAATATTAAAGAACATTCCATTTACTTACAATCGCCAAAGTCGTAGGGAATGGTTGTAGATCCTTTCTCTTAGGAAGAGGTGGAAGCAGATCATCAGGATGAACATTAACCTAATTTAAGGCAAATTACACCATTTCATTAAAATATTTCATATACATTTCAATAGCTGTAAAAATTTTAGATAGAAATTAATATTTGATATGTCAAAATATATTAAATTAGACCGTGGTTATGTGATAATAAATATAAATTAACTCTTTTACCCTCATTTTCCTTTGCCTTGGACAAAGATAAAGATCTAAACATCTTTCAAACGCCTCTCTAATAAAATCAGAATATGCTGGTACTTTTCTTAGCATTGGATACTTTCGTGGTATAAAATCTAATTTTCTCTCTTCTGGTTCCTGTTCTTTCCACTTTTCTTCCTTTTAAGGTGAAATTTACATTTTACTTATTGCATAGATATATATTCATTTTGGAATGGAGTTACATGGACAAAATATCTTCTCAAATATTTATTATTTATTTCAAAACTAAATTTTATGACATTTGGAACTTTAACTAATTAAAATTCAAAAATAAATACAAGAAAAATACAAACCTCCTCTTTGGTAAATAAGTATTCTGGTGGTGGATTGTATGATTCTTCATGACCAGGTAATTTGCGTTTAGGTGCTGGAATATAACTGCGCATTCGCTTTGACTCTTCTGCCTATTCATAAAATTATGGCACACAGTTACTTAATATTAATCATTTAAAACAAAAGAAAAACATGGAAGTAAATAATTTATTTGTAAATACGTAGGAGGTAATTTCTGTAAAAATTAAAATAATAAAATTTGTATTTTTAAAATCATGTATGTAAAATTAAAATAAATACAAATTTTTAATAACCACAATGAAATATCAAAGAAAAGAATAATTTAGACTAGCAAAATCATCAAAAATAAATTTAGAATTGAGAAATTTCATTTTTATAACATTCTTAAAATAATGTCTAAGTAAATTTTCCTTTTCCTTCCTTGGTGCATAATACCCACACACACATAATAAACAGATAATGATGCATTAAATTCAGCAACTTAACTCTTTTATACTTAATACAAGTCTTTTTGGGGTGATATATAAGATACAATCTAAGAACGCAATAAATATATATTTTAAATTTTCAATATATATTTCCTTGAGATTTATAAATGCCACAAACTACTGAAAATAATTATCAATTTGATTTTATAAGTGACTGAAGGATAAACTTCAATAAATAAACTATGATTACATGAAAATGAAATTAATATAATGAAACTTCCATGAGTTGATTTTTATTTACCTAGAATATGTTGCTTTGTGAATGACACAGTAACTTAGAAACTTTTATTTCATTTTTCTATATCTTAAACAACATAAATAAAATTATTTGTACTAAACTGGTTGCAAAATTTTGAGATTACAAACGATTGTTTGTCTTAGAATTTTAAGACATTTGCAGCCACTAAAATTTATATCTCTAACCTCAGATGGTGAAGTTACTTTACGCCATTTTTAGAAATGCACATCAAAAAATTAAAACACAAAATATAAGAGTCACAAATGAAAAAAAAATGCTTTATTAGCATGCCTCTAAAAACCTATTGATTCAGTCTCCTTAGTCCACAAAAAAATAAAGCATATAATTTATCATAGCTGATCGTCGTCCCACAGCGTCATTGGCACCAAATGCATTAAGGAAAAATTTTAAAAGTAATAACATATTTTATTGAATATACTAGTCAACTGCTTCAGTATTAAAAGCAAATTTGAGGAGAGTATTTTAAATATATATATTTATAAGAGCATACTGTATAAGTATTTAAAAAAATATAGGCAACTACTATAATTTTTCTATCATAATAATTATTACATTTATGTAAAAGTTTCAATGAATGAAAAAATAACAATTATAAGCTTAATTAAATAGAGATGTAAGAGAAAAATCTGTCACATAATTTTAATCTATTTTGAAACAAAAAAAATACATAGTTAAACTTATATTTTACTGGGAAAAAATGGCATTAATTTATAATATTTAGCAGCTAAGCACAAAAAACTAACTTCTATAATCGTAAAAATATCTGTACCAAATTAATGAAAAATGTATAAATTCATAGATAATTTATATAATTTTGATTACATGTTAAAAAAAATAATGACTTACCACATCTTTATCCCATAACATATAAAACTGATCTTCTTTCTCTTTTGGTACTCTAGGTTTAATCCATCCCATTTTAATAGCATACACTAGTTTAGATACCTATACAACCAGAAACACAATGAAAACAATCTCCTTAAGCTAAAAAACTAATATGATTTAAATTATTATTAGCATTTTACAAGCATTAAAATATTAAAATGTCTTTATACCTTTTCTTTTTCAATTTTAGAAGGTATGAAACTTCTTTTGTGAGGAGGATGGGCAGTGACTGGGAGTTTCATTGTTTCATGAGTGAAGAAGTCTTCAAATGGCTAATAAAGAAAGTTATAAGATACTCATCAAAAAGTAAAGACACAAAATAAAATATTTCTGATTAAGAAACAAAATTTCATTTGTCAGTGGTACTTTCTAATTTAAGTTCCTATACAGTAAAAGTATTTTCAACAAAATAAACATCAGTCTAAAAAAAATTGCAAGAATTTTTAGAATCCCACAATTAATAATCATTTAAAATTATAATCACAAACCTCACATCTCAATAATAAAACAGCTTTTCAGCAATGCATATTAAAAATATGTCTTCAAATTTTAAGAAAGTTAATAAAAACCGAAAATCATGATTAATTATTCATCCATTAAATAACTACATCATTAAAAGTAACAAATATTGAGATCAATTGAGACAATATATCAATATATACTTCAAATCTAGTCCTTTCAATGAAATTATACGTCTTGAAAGTTTCCTCACATGTTCAATATATGGATTAAATTAATTTTACGGTGAAATCTAATGTAAAAATATATTAAATGATAATCAATAAATTTTACAAAAAACTTTTTTCCAATGTCAAACATTACCTCATATTTAACATCTCCTGTAGGGTATTTCCCAGACTGGATTCGCTGAATGATTTCTATATCTTCATCAGTTAAAACAACTTTTTCACCAGTCATTTTATTTTTAACAGTCCGCCTTTAAAAAAAAGTATTATTAATATTATGAATATTAATATAATAATTAAAAACTGGATAACTTTTAAATTATTTAAAAGTTTTAGTTCAGTTTGTTTAATGCTTAAGAATTATTGGGCTCATGTTGTGTGGGATAAAGCATGCTTAGATTTTTGGTGTTTTCCTGATTTTTTATATGACTTTTGACAAACAAATTTCTCGCAGCAAATCTTAAATTTAGCACAAATGTTTCAATCCTCTAAAGGAATAGTTGCAATGTGTCCTAGAAGGCCAGAAAAACAAGCTATTATTTTCCTAGAAATGCTTTGTGAATAAACAACTTTTGTAGGATTTGGTTCACCCTAAAACACTCAAACTGTGGATTGTTATTTGGTTTCCAGCTTGTACAAATAAATTCAGGTTTCATCACCTATTACGATGCTGTATAAAAATTTTGCAGTTTCACATTTGAATTTTTTTTTACTTATTCCTTACACCAATTTAGGTGAACTTCTTGTTGAGCTGAAATCCATCTGGAATAAATTGTTTTAACAGCTAAATGTTTATACAAAATTGAATGTATTAGAATTTGTAATATGCCATGGGATGTCTTATAATATATGTGACATGTAGATGTTGTTCAATAATCTTGAGCACAACATAAATGTTGTTTGGAATCACTTCCAATTTTGGTCATGCTTCTTGAAGTGATGCTAAGCATTCTTATCGAATGTCAGGCCTTTCATACAAAATATTCAACGGACACCTTCATCAGTTATTTTCTTCCCCCCCCTCCCACTTGCTTTTGTACAGCATTCACTGCAAACAAAATATGCAGACAATTTCTAAGATACAAGTTTTAAGATAAAAAAAATTATGAATTTTACGAATATCTTAAGGACGAATTTCAGTAACACTTTCTATTGGTCATCCTTATAACCTTAAATGGAACCTATGTTTATACATAATAAATTAAAGAATATTTCATCCTTGTGACATGAAAATGTATTCAACATTAAATAAATAACTAGTACCATCTATAGTGTTCAAGTGTACCATTTCATTTGCCACAAAGATAGAAAATTCAAAAAACATCTTTAGAGTCATTAACAAATGAATATGAAATTTTTTAATAAACATGCTGAATTAAACACTTTTTATATTTAACTATGAATATAAAATTATTTACATATGAGACACTTTTAGTTACTAATAATACAGACAATATAACTTTTCTCATATTTTACTATATTGGAATTTACATTAAACTGTAGTACAATGTTAATAAGCAAGTTAAATAAATGTTTATAATAAAAAAAATAGCATTTACCAATAGTTTGGATCATCAATTTTACTCAAAAATTCATCAATTTCATCTGTTGTGGCAGGCTTCATAATTTTTTTACCACTGACATCATAACCAATGTGAGGGAAATCATCATACCATTTCATTGGTATATTACCAACTGTATTTCTTATGTCCTAATTGAGATACTTAATTAGTGTTGAAAAGTAAATAAACCAAACTTTATATAACTAAAAAGAGTATAACAAACAACTTTACAACTAAAATATCAAAGTTTCACAGTTTAAATTTTAAATAGTCAGCAATATATTTACATTAATAAATACTTTAACAATCAATGCGCATTGAAATACATGTAAACAAAAAAATTAAAATTTACTTTTATCAACATTATAATTTTATGATAGTATAAAATTATAAAATCCTTATTTAAAAATACAAATTGTTTTTTCAAAAGTAATAATAATCCAATGAGATATATGAAAACTGAAACTCAACAAAATGGGGAATAAAGTAAATACAGATGTAAAATATGTGATTGATACATCTCATACTAAGTTATTTAAAATTTAAAAAAAATCAGAAACCAGAAGAATGGTTTAAAAGTAGTTTCATTTAGTATAAAACAACAATTCAAAAACAATGATATAATACATAAAAGAATTTAAGTTTAATGACTTTTCTTGAAAAAAATTTCAAAGAAATTCAGCAAACTTTAATACTTGTCTTAAAAGTACATTTTTATAAAAAGGTATGTATTTAAGAACAATAAAGAATGAATTAAGAATAATGCATTAAGAAACTAAGTGCATTTAAGGATATTGTAGAAATCCTAAACTATATTCCACTTGAAAAGATTAAAATAAAGCATAACGAAAAAAGTACATATAAATAACAAACTATTTCCATCTTTGAAATTATTACCTCTTCATCAGAAGTATCTTGATTATATTCATCTTCAACAATCTACAAAATAAAAAATATCCACTTATAATAAGAGTAAAACAAAACACTAGTTGCTTAAATTAATTTCATGCTTTCAATGCACTACTCAATGATTAACATTATGAAAAAATTTTTAAAACTGTCATTTATATTGATTTTTTAAAAGAAAATTTATAAATAATTAAATGACAACAGTAAATTATATGACTCAGTTATGAAAAAAATATATTCATATAATTTAAAAGAATTATTTAAGGTCAAATTAATGAAATATTTCTCCTAGCTCAACACATAAGCACTATCAAACTTAAGATTTTCAATTCTGATATGCACAATCCTAACAGCATAAAACCATCATAAGTTCTTTCTTAAATAATCTAATTATTGCTTAATAATTTGATTTGAGATTAATTTAATTATTATAATTTTATTTTATTTAAAATTATTTGAGAAATAGCTTACTATGTTTCACTAAGAAGTTATGATCATTTGTTTAAAAAAAAAATTTTTTTTCTTCTAAAGTGTTGATCACTTGAAATGCATAATTTTTACTTATTAGTATCATGAGCTAGTTTTCAAAAGCAGTTTCTTCCTTAATAATGTGAAAAGTCTCAAAAAATCAATGCTCATTTAGAATATTCACTTTTACACCATGATAATTTTAAGAAAAAGAAAATATTTTTTAAATATTTAGTTTTTCACCAGATATCTATGGCTCTATCAAAAATACATATTAAAAAATATCAAAAGTCATCAATAAAGTTTTTGAATAACTATGGAATGTAAGAAAAATTATTATACAATTATTAATTATAAGATTTGCATTCTATATTTCAAAACAAAAGCTATGAATAGATCAAAATTTCTTGAGGATTTTGTATTTCCAACATCTTTATTAATTAATACCTTATTGTTAACAATTAATGTCTGTAAATACTCTGTATAGGCACTATGAAGACATATAATTTTCACACTCTTCACATTTTTTCTGTCCATAAACCATGGTTTTGGCTAATTATATATTTTTTCATACCAGTAGGAAACATAAGGTTGGATATTCTATCTACTGTTTAAAGATTTACATCTTACTGAAATTGCATATATCATAATGATTTATGATGTTAAAATCTATAAACATTTTGATGTAATTAATTTTTTATAGTAATTTAAAGTGGTACAATAAACATTGTTTAGATGTTAAATTTTTTATGCACTTTCTTCAATCATAAAGAAAACTAATGAAAATTTTACATAGAAATCTTACAGAATAATTTAAAATATTTTATTTTGTATTCTGAACATATTTTTGGCACTTTAAAAAAATTAATTTTTATTACAAAATATAGAAATATTTTTATTACATAATGTCAGTAATTTATAAATTAAAGATATTATTAATTGACAAAAATATTTAAAAAGAAAAAATATATACACTAGAAACAAATTATTACTTTATTACACAATTAAACTCAGAACTTAATAAACTGTAATAAATATTAATATCACCTTAATAAAAAACATATATTTTTCATAAATTCATTGCTCTTAAAAGTAAATACATTTGCTTTTATCAATTATTGATAATCAAGGTAGGTTAAAAGAACTAGGTGAATTATAAAACATAAATCTTGAATTTAATATTTTTTTTTAATTAAATAATTTCATTTCCACTTTCTTGGTGTAAATTGATCATAATCTTTTCAATCACATCATTTCTAATATTTGATACAGCTAAATTCTGGCTATTTCTTTTCCAATCATGTATTGTTATGTTTAAGATCACTTTAAGTAATTTCCTAAGATCTGTAATTTATTTTCATATAAAATTGCACAGTTGAATTACAACCAGATCTATTAGGTTATATTGATAGTGATTCAGAGGAAGTCATCTCCTTCAGGTCCTGTTTTACATGCTATTTGATCAATCTTATTTGCTCTGTATTTATTGTACTCTTTTAAAATGTTCAGTAAATCTAGACAAATATTCATAACATGAGAAATGTTTCTTTTCTGGAACCACATTATATAATATTAATTTATTTTGTATACTTAGAAGCAAATTTTGTCTAAATCCTACAGCTTGCACTGAGTGCCAAATGCATCAAATCAGTAAATTACTGCATTGAAACGAACCTTTCATTCAATGAATTTTGATATACTTGCCAGTTGTTTTTTTTTTTTTTTTTTTAATTCTATTGTGATCTTAAATGTGCATAAAACTTAAGTAAATTTTGAATATTATAAGATGTTATTTATTTCATTAATATGAAAAGGCAATTTAAAATTGTAGCTAATGTAGTTTTAAAATTAAGTTGATAAATGTAGTTTTTAGGTTTTGAATTTGCTTTTCATTTCTGTTTGATTTTTAAAGTCAAAGTTGAAGTTCAAAACATGTTATGGAAGCAATATATTTACATTAACAAATACTTTAACAATCAATGCATATTGAAATATATGTAAACATAAAAGTAAACTGATTCTTATCTTATAATTTTATGATAGAATAAAATTATAAAATCATTATTTAAAAATACAATTTTTTTCAAAAACAATAATAATCCCATGAGCTATAAGAAAACTGAATATAAACAAAATGGGGAATAAAGTAAATACAGGTGTAAAATGTGATTGATACATCTCATACTAGTTATTTAAAATAAAGAAAAATCAGAAACCAGAAGAATGATTTAATAGTAGTTTCATTAAGTATAAAACAATAATTCAAAAACAATGATATAATACATTAAAGCATTTAAGTTTAATATTGACTTTTGTTGAAAAAATTTTCAAAGATCAGCAAACATTAATGCTTGTCTTAAAAGCACATTTTTATAAAAAGGTATTTAAGAACTATAAATAATGAATTAAGAACAATGCATTAAGAAACTAAGTGCATTTAAGGTTAATGTACAAATCCTAAAGTATATTTCACTTAAAAAGATTAAAATAAAGCATATATAATTCCGATAAACAATACATTGAATTACAATCATTAATTGTAAATCCATAATTCAACTGCTCAGATATAAAATTAATGAAAAAAGTACATTTCAATAACAAACTATTTCCATCTATGAAATTATTACCTTTTCAACAGAAGTATCTTGTTTAGTTTCATCTTCAACAATCTACAAAATAAAAAATATCTACTTATAATAAGAGTAAAACAAAACACTAGATACTTAAATTAATAACATGCTTTCAATGCACTACTCAATGATTAACATTATGAAATTTTTTTTAAAAAACAATTGTTATTTATATTGATTTTTTAGAAGAAAATTTATAAATAATTAAATGGCAACAGTAAATTATATGACTTAGTTATGAAAAAATATATTCATGTAATTTAAAAGAATTATTTAAGGGCAAATTAATGAAATATTTCTCCTAGCTCAACACATAAGCACTATCAAACTTAAGATTTTCAATTCTGATATGCACAATCCTAACAGCATAAAACCATCATAAGTTCTTTCTTAAATAATCTAATTATTGCTTAATAATTTGATTTGAGATTAATTTAATTGTTATAATTTTATTTTATTTAAAATTACTTGAGAAATAGCTTACTATGTTTCACTAAAAAGTTATGATCATTTGTTTAAAAAAATTTTTTTTCTTCTAAAGAGTTGATCATTCAAAATGCATAATTTTTACTTATTAGTATCATGAGCCAGTTTTCAAAAGCAGTTTCTTTCTTAATAATGTGAAAAGTCTCAATAAATCAATGCTCATTAAAAATATTCACTTTTACACCATGATAATTTTAAGAAAAAGAAAATATTTTTTTAAATAATTTAGTTTTTCACCAAATATCTAAGGCTCTATCAAAAATACATTTTAAAAAATATCAAAAGTCATCCATAAAGTTTTTAAATAACTATGGAATGTAAGAAAAATTATTATACAATTATTAATTACAAGATTTACATTATATATTATAAAATAAAAGCTGTGAATGGATCAAAATTTCTTGAGGATTTTGTATTTCCAATATTAATTTATTTTGTATACTTAGAAACAAATTTTGTCAAAATCCTACAGCTTGCAGTGAGTGTGTGCCGAATGCCTCAAATTAGTAAATTACTGCATCAATATAAACCTTCCATTCAATGAGTTTGGATATACTTGCCAGTTTTTTTGTAATTCTATTGTGAGCTTAAATGTGCATAAAATTTAAGTAAATTTTGTATATTGTACGATGTTATTTATTTCAGTAATATGAAAAGGCAATTTAAAATTGTGGCTAATGTAGTTTTAAAGTTAAGTTGATAAATGTAGTTGTTAAGTTTTGAATTTGCTTTTCATTTTTGTTTGAATTTTAAAGTAAAAGTTGAAGTTCAGAACATCTTTTAGAAGTTATTTAGATTATACATTTAACTTTACTGCAGAATCTTGAGCTCTACTTGGATGCATTACATACATTGTTGTTTAGGTGAATGTCACTGCCCAGTTAATTAGAAATTAAATTACCTTGATTGTTAATATCTGTGTAGATATGTTAGGCTAAACTGAGTATTACGGTCACGCCTCGCGGTACGCGAAATCTCGCCAATGTTCGATGTCCGGAGCCACGAAAAGTCGCCAGATCTAGTTCTTGTTTACATCGCCAAGTTTAATCACCAAAAGTGATTAAAGGCCAAATGTTTCTCCATGAATGTTTCACCGAATTTCATGGTGTCTCCCCATAATGTCTTGGAGGATGCCATCCGTCACTTGTCACCTAATTTCTTGGAAAAGCAGGATGTTATCCATCAATTGTCAACTCCAAACCTGGGAAAAACTTGCTTGTTTTAGCCATTTTCATTTAGCAAGGCTGTGAATCAGTTACTTCTCGCTGTTTCTCCTGATCATAATCAATAGCGCTTTGAGATGCAGGCTATGAATTTGAAAGAATTATTTCTTTAGAGTGTAAAGGGTGAGAAAGAAGTGATTATGTGGTGTATGAATGTTGGTTTAATTTCGAAAAATTATGTATGTCGAAAAATTATTTATGTTGTCGCCGTTTTTCTGTTGAATATCTCTCCAATTGGCGCATTCTCCAAGTTGCCAATCACTAACGGCAACGACTACCTCACCCACTTGGCGAAAAAAATTTTGGCCAATTTCGCCAAAGTGTGACCGTTATACTCAGTTTTACCGATATGTTATATAGAATATCTTTAAAGAATATGTTTACTTTATTAATTAACTGGAAATAAAAAATTAATCATGAATACATCATTGATCAAACAAATAGAAAGATGAATTCTTTGTTATAATACATTAGCTTTGTAACATGTATATTTGATTTGTGTGAAATTAATTTTGGAACTAGTAGGGGCCAGTAGAGGGTTAATGGAGATTGAGACTTTTTTCGTTGCCATTTCGTTGCAACCCAGAATAGGTACCAATCTGTGTAGGAAATCAGGTTTTCCACCAATTTCAAATTACTAGATCTAACTCTTCATAAGAAAACAATAACCATGTAAATAAAGCGAGGTGAAAATATCCCCCCTTTCCCAATTTTAAATTGCTAAACCTAACAGTATAAAAGAAAATAGTAATCATAAGAATTGATCAAAGATTCTATTTAAAATTATTTCAGAATTAAAATTAAAAGAAATAAAGTAACAAAAGTAATTGCATTTTATAACATCTAGTTAGAAATTTAAAAAATGAATTTCAGTGATTTAAGATAGAATGTTACAAATCATTACTACATAAAAGTAGACAAATCTAGAATAATTCCCAAAAATAGAACGATTCTATAATTTTGTTTATTATTGGAAATTTAAATACTTAACATATAATTCTAGGAATTCTATAATGAAATTCTTACTTTCATTTTTCGTCCGGCACTCTATAAGCACAGCCAAATCCAAAATGAATATAAAAGTTTTGGAAAGTTATAAACAGAATTGAAGTTCTGGTGCTATTTCCATCACAAAATGAATATAAAAGACAGGATTGAAATTCCGGCACTATATCCACAGTGAAATAAAATATGTGAATATAAAAGACAATATTTATATTCCGCATTACATCTGAAGTAAAATAAAAAAATAAATATGAAAAAACCAGAATTTAAATTGCCGCACTATACATCTGATAAAAAAAATGAATAACTTTTACAGTGACCGGCAAATTGGAAACTAAAAATGTTGTTGCCACTGAAAAGAAACAAATATATGATGTAAAAATGATGTAAAACAAGAGAAGAACAAAATATGGCAACCAAAAATCTGGAAAGCAGCAAAAACTGAATTTGGCAACACTATAATAAAAACTCAAACTATAATCAAATCAAAGGGTGCTAGATTTAGCAAGAAATTAGAGAGGGATATCACATCATTTAATGACCTTAACTTTTTAGCATTTAGTCAAGATACAATTCTGCAGTAGGTAAATAATTTGAATACTCAAAATCAAAATTTCCATGAGATATCAATATTTAAAACTGAAGATTGGACAATTAAGTAATTTTCAAAGGCAAATATTAAATGAGAACACAAATTTGAAAGCCCAAGATAGCAAAGAATTGAGTAATTTAGATTGGTGATAAAACTATACAGCACTTGTCATGATAACTGGAGATAACACTGAATCATAGGATTTTAATGATTTTTTTTATATACAACATACAAAAATTTGCACTGTTCATAATAATGATATACATTTCCCTCAATCTTTTTTATAAATCAAGAAATCACTTAAAAATTTTGATCTGGGTTTCATCCTATGAGTCAATATGGGTGGCAAATGTGCCAAACCAATAGATTTCTGTGCCAGAATAGATTTGTACAGCAACTCTATGATGCATTCCCCCTGTAAGATTCGTTTGCAGTTGTAACCTTTGAACTTTTGAAGCATTTTTTTTTTCTCAATTTGTTTTTAAACGATTCTGTGAATGAAATGTTGTTAATTTGGTGTTAATAGACAATTTGATGTTATAATTTTGTAAAGTTGCTTAATTTGTAATTTATATAGCTTTGACAGTAATTTTTAAAACTTGAATAGATACTTTTAAAAGTTTTTTTTTTAATTTGGAGTATAAGAGAAGTCTAAAACGTAAGTATTTTTATTTTGAGTTATTCTATTAGTTTTTCAGTTACACCTATCCAACAGGAGATTGAACTTTTGTTCTGGAACTCCATAAAACCTAATACTGTCTCCATTCTGAGTTCTTCTATTTAATAAAATATATATAGTTTATTTAGTATAATGTAGAAATGTTAAAAATATTTCTTATTGAATTGTAATACTTGATTAATTAAAAAAGTAGAAAAATGTATTATTTTAAGATCGGTATCAGTGCCCAATCAATTAAAAATCAGAAATCAATAAGAAATGTATGTTATTTGTGTCACTGATTTACATATATAGCACAGTTGTTATCAGATTGGTTTTATTATATATTGCAGATTTTTAAAGTGTTTGTATTCTTTTGATTAATAAAAAGAAAATTACAAAATTCATTGTGATTATATTTTATTGTCTTATTACACATAATAGTAACAACTTTTAAAGATTTATATTTGTTTTGTAATATGTAAGTTTTGTAAACAGGAATAGTCATGGGTTTTCATATGACAGCTCACCAAGATATAAATCGTATCAAACAATAGACTACCATTTTCAGGTAAAAAATATCAATTTTTCTTTCAGTTTTTTTTATATAATCTATGCAATAACAGAAAAGGAATTCTATTGAAAAATACCTTTCTCAATAATAACTTTTGTGAAAGATTTTATGATAACTTTCCAAAGCTATGTTTTAGCATGTAAACATCACTTACGTTGGAAACTCATTCATTAAAATATGCAACTATTTTGAAAAATCTATCATAGTATTTATTTTTTACTCACTTTTTGCTTTGACTTTAGAGTAATAGCATTTATTACTAGTAAAAATGTTGTACAGATACAATTTCTGAGCCACAAAAAAAAATGAAATCAATTGAAACGCAAGAATCGACAGATCAAGTATAGCAAATAGTTGAAGGTATAAGAAACTACACCGCACTTTATATTGCCCCTATACTTTGTTCTTTTCCTGTCACATGATAAGATTTAATTACACATAGTTTCTTTCTATACTACGCTTTATAATACATTAATATCCTGAGTTATGATTTAAAACAAATCTTCAATTCTTTTATGGACACCAAAACAAACGAAGCACAGGAATGTGCAATTTTACAGATGTAAGTTTTAATATACACTTTAATACATAATTACGTACATTATTTTTCCCATAATCATATTTATTTCTCTTTAATCTCTAAGTAACATTTGATATTTTTTTAAGATCGTATTTAATTTACAAACATTCGTAATTACATTTAAAAAAAACGACTTACATAATCGTCACTCTCTGTATCTCCTTCTACTGACTCTTCATCTAAATCTGAATATGCACTGGAATCACTATCTGATGTTTCATTTTTAGCATAAGTTTTGTCATTTGTTTTTCCTTTCATGATACTGATTTAAAGAAAAATTTCTCTAGAATAAAAATATATATAAATAATACCTAACACAATATATGAGAAATTCTTTTAACTAAAAATTAATCCGATTATTAACAGGAAAATATATATGTAACAAATAAGAATTATTATAAATTATTCATAATAATTGTAGAATGAAATGCTCATGCACATGGATAACAAACGATTTGTTGACAATGCAATTAGAAGTCAATTGAACAGTTAAAAATTTTGTAACTGCGTCAGCATTGAGGCTTAACTAATAACATTAAGCAGGAAATCATAAATATAAAATAAAATAATATATTTATTTTGAAAAATGCTTATTTATTTTCAAATAATTTCAATCTAAAATCAATTTGATACACAAATTATCTAAATATATTATTTTTCAATCATGGCGATTAAATTAATATTTTGACTTTTTGGGAAGAAGACATGTGACGAAAAGGTATTGCGTAATGTTTTTAAAGTTGCCGTGCCGTGACTCTTTGACACTTCTATGTTAAACTGAAATCAAATTCATTCGAACTCTGAAGCAGAAACGTCCACTTTTTCCAATGTGAATCAATCGAGTGTTGAAAATTATTTTTTAGAACTTTTTTTGTGATTAGCTGTGTTACAAGAGAATAAAATATTTATTTGATGTGACTGCTTAAATATAATCGAACTTATTTCTCAGATTTTTATCATCTCCATCTCATCATGCGCACAATTGAATATGGGACAACGACACACGTCCCGGCATTTTTGACAAAACTTTGGAAATTAGTAACTGATACATCTTGTGATGAACTAATATCTTGGAGCATAGTAAGTCATGATAATTTTTAAATATCCAAATCGTGAAATAAATACGATTATATAAAACAAAATTTTAAAACTTTTATCTGATTATTAGTTATCAAACTTATCAGTTTGGTTTTACTCTATTAAATTAACCCAAATTTAGCCGTAAATTACTTGTATTTAGAAATTAGAAACGTAAATAATAAAATTTTTTTATTTTGCCATAATCACTTAAAATCGTAAGCCAACTAATTAAAAAAATTTCTTTCATCTTATGTACTAGAATATTAGAAATATAATTAAATTTAATTTTAAGATCATAATAATTCAAAGCTTAAATCATTTAGTAGGCAAATATACTGACATCTGTCATGAATCTTGAGCTATATAAACGGAAATTTTGAATTTGATAATATAAATTTTACTCCTTATGAGCCGAGCTGTCAGCCGAATGTTAGCGTTCTTGCCTTCAGTTCAACATTTTGTTGGTACGAATCCCACCTTGGGTGTGGATATTTGTAGTGGTTCGGAATCCATTTTAAACCGTAGGTCCCGCCGGTCTAATCGTGTGCAAAAAATGACGGTTAAGTGACAAACAAACTTACTCCTTATGTTCTTGCTATGTTGACCTAATAGTCACAATAGAAATTTTTTAATCCAGTATTCTAGTCTCGTATTATTTTATGTAAGTCCATTAAATTATTGTCTTGTTCATATTAAAATTTTTTGTAGAGTAACATATTGCAATGAAATGTCCTAAATTAAAATGCTGTATTTATAGAAAACACAAAGTTATAATTTGCTTGAAGCTGTAATCAAAATTTCTAAATTATAATATTGCTGCAAAAAGTTCCAAAGTATCATACATTTTCCATCTCTGATATTTGCTGTAACAATCATGTACTTATCAATACAATCATGTACAATCATACTGCTGTTTTTTCCTTTTATTTGTTAAATTGACAATTTATATTTTTAAGCAATGATATTTGTAAGCACTGGAAACTTTTATGTTACCCTGATTCTTAAGTTTGAAATTATACATTACATATTAATTTTCTAATAGATGAACTTATTTAATTGTATTGCACTGTTATATAGTAAGTTTATTTTATTTATTTATTTGGCTTACAGGAAATTTATTTTTCTGTTATCATGACCAGATACTTTTCAGTATTTGGAGAAAGCTTAAAGTATGAAAATATTTTTTGTATATAGTTAAATAGTTTAAAATATTTTTTGTAATGTAATGAAACTTGTATATAAAATGATTTTTTAAAATTTTATATATATATATAAAATTAGAAGAATTTGAACTTTTAACAAATGAAAAGTAAATAAATTCGGTCTTGGTAACAGAAAAGTACTATTGTAATTATTTATTAATTAATTTTAGATTTTAAGAGAAATATATAATCTTTCTATTATAATAGACTATTATAGAAAAGTTTCACCATCAGTTGATCAAATACAAAGGAGTAGTATATTAAATATTGATTGTACTATAAAGTATCATAAAATGTCATCATTACTTTGTAAAGTTACTTCTATTTCTGTACTTAAAGAATTTCATTATACTCCATATTCAAATCCATTAGGAATAATTGTCATATTTCTAAATTTAATTTTTAAAATATGCTACATCTGTTGCTGTGATAAAATTGCTTTTATATAATCTTGGTTTTCAAACAATTTACTCTCCTTAAACAAACATTTATCAAGAAAAAATTTTAATTTATCTTAGGTTTATATGTTTCAAACAAAATTGTAATGAATATTTTTGCTGATAATTGTAAAATTTATATTGGATAAAAATTTTAAATATATGAACCAATTTTTATATAGATATAATTTTTTATGTCAATTAAATTATTATTGTTTTTGCATATCAATTAAATTTTATCTTTTAATTTCAATTAAATTTTCGTTTATCCAAAGCTTTAAGAATGATTTTGTTTATTGCTTGACATTTATTTTTTGTGTGCAAAAAATAAATGTCAAGCAATAAACAAACAAAAGTTTAAATTTTTTTATATATTAATAATAGGAATCTAAGAATTCTTCTGTTTCAAACTTTAAATTAAAATTTTTCAACAAAACTTTTTAATAAAGTTTCTTTGACTTATACGTATGACATAACTATTTTTCTTCATCATACAATTAATTATAAGGAAGACAAATTTTTAAAAATTTCATCCTTACCTCTTATATACTCAGAACCCAAGAGTTTAATAGGTTTTCGTTATTATTATCATAAAAAATATATTAATTTTTCTTGAGTTTTGATAAATTTTTCACTTTTTAAAGAAATTTTTACATATATATTTTAAACAGAAGTCAGTGGTGGCCTTGAGTACAATTTTAGAATACATTTTTATATAATAACTATTATTTACACTGAAAATATTCTCTGAACACAATGCTCTATTTATTCACCAAATGTAGGAAGCATAAATTAAAAAAAATATATTGATTTATGTACATAAGTTTATATGAATTATAATGTGAGTACATTTGCTTGATACTATGATACTAAGTTAGGCAACTTTATATCTCTATTATGCCAATCCAATCTACTAATATGATTCATGTTGCACAGTAGGAAATATTTGAAGTAGTTTAATTTTCTTACTGTTGTATGCAGAGTCAGGGAATAGAAGTAAAAAATTTAGATGAATTTTATTATATTTAATTATGTACTTTAGATTTATTAACATAAGTTTAAAATATAATTATTTCTTCACCATAAATAAAAAACTAAAATTGTTCCTATCTTTTGCACTTGTGTGTCTTTTGAACATTTTTTAAATTTGACAAATTTAAAATTGAAATATTAATGTGAGCATTATTGATGCAGTACTTTATTTAATATGACAATATCAGTAATAAATTTTAATTTTCATATTTAATACACTATTCTTTGCATTCAGTTGTTAAACAATTTCTTTCTGCACTTCAAATATTTTTTTGAGCAAAGATATGTTCACACAGATGTATAAAACCAAAAGCAAGGAAGCTAAAACTGTATTCCGTGGCAAGACAGCCCTTATGGAGCCAAGGCCTACTGTGTCTATATCTGTTTTCTTGGCTGGGTCCTGTTGAGTGCAAAGCATATGTCCCATTTAGAGGGTCTCTATGCCTAACACGAAGCCCAGAGTGCTTAGATTCTAAGTATGCTTGGTACTCAGTCTTATTGACCCATTGCAGGGAGGAAAAACTGAGTTAATCTTTCCCAGCCCGAGTACAGAACCTTGGGTTTGTGCTTAGGAAGTCTTTCTATTACACCATCTAGCTTTACAAAAAGAATACATGCAATTTTTTTCAAGCAATTAAATCTCTTTGGATATGACATACATCAATTTAAAATATCTGTCAATTTATCATACAGTGATTATATAGAATTTTTTGTAAATTATACCTTATTTTTCTTTCATATTATTGCTGATATATTTAATTACACTTCTTAATAGATTTAATTAGTTTTAACAACCCTTTCAATTCTTATGAAGCTAAGAAAAAATGATAAACAAAAGAAATATAATAATAATTGCCTTTAAACTGAGTAAATATTAATAAAGAAACATTTTCTGTCTTACAAAATAGCACTGCTGTATGGATATTCAGAGTGATGAAACTTTAACTGATAATTTTATAAAATAATGTAGAGTCCTAAAAGCAAAAAATTGTATTGGTTGCCAGATTTGACACAAGTGCAATGGTTTGCCTATGTCTGGTGTAATAATTGTTTTAATAACCAGAACATTTGATTGTCTCCCACATCTTCTTGTCTTTTTAAAGAATTTATCGCCCCTTCTTTACAAATTGCAATAGTGGACCCTACTAAATCATAAATTCACAACCTGTCACATACATATGCAGAAATGTGAACATTAAACATTAAATTTTCCATTATTCACCAGTGAATAGATTTAAACCTAGGAGGTTCTATTTCATTGAATTTTCCTCTAGTCTTGGGCCTTAATGAGCCTTGATTTGGACAAATTGTAAAATTTTAAGTGTTTTAGTGTTATGTCAGAATTGAAATTTTAAATGTAAGTACATTAAAAATTTGTAGAAAATTATATTAAAAATTATTAACTTGTCCAATTTTGAATAAAATATCAGTAAAAAATACTAAACGTAAGAGTAACTGTGCTTTTAAAAATGGAAAGAAATTAAAACTCTCGGAAAAAAATTACTTATAATGCTAAAATAAGCAAAAAAAAATTTTTAAATATTTATCATTGAAAATAATTTTAAGCTTTTATATTAAAAGTTATTAATTTATAATCAATCCTGGTAAGAACTGTCAAATCAAAGGTTATTTGTTTATTTCATTGGCACAACTTCAATATATGTTAATGAATAAAACAATCTGCATCAATACTAATGATGCTCACTAGGAAAAATGTTTCCCTGTTATCAAATACAAAAAGAATCAGAAAATTTGAAATTTTAACTGATATAAGAAAATCTTACATCTTTTACCTGGTATACCAAAAATAAATGATTATTTGACAACTTGGAGCAAAAAATAATCTATTTTACGGAAAATATAGCATGTGTTTAAAATCTCTTCTTGGTATCAATTCTTATCTTTTTTACTGAGTTGGCATTATTTTTGATTCCAATATTTTATAAAAAAAACTACGTTTTCTCGTTCCCCTTATATTGTAATTTATTTTATTAAAATATTGTTGGGTTTTAATATTCCATCTAGAGTTGAAATCTTTTAAATTAATCTCTGGGGATATATTGCATATCTTAATATTATCAATATTCATTCAACGTTTTAAAATTAGTTTGAATATTCACTTGAAAATTCCCTAATATTCTAAAGTATGCATCATCGATATTTTATTGTGTTAATATTTTTTTTTTCAATATCTTCAGTTGGAATTTTTTATTTGAGTGTACTTTTTAGCGTCCCTTTCTTTTTATCCCTTTCTGTCGTGTTATCTCGACCAACATCTTTTTGGTCTGGAAAGAGTTTAGCATGACTGAAGCTCTCGTTCATCCACATTCCCTAAGATTTGCGCAACCAGACCGAAAATCTCAAAAAAATTACCTCTGTCGAAATCCACTAGTTGCTTAGTAAAGGAAAAAGCCCACGTAAAATTGTTACTTTCTTATTTTAAAAAAAAAAAAAAAGATCCCTGAATTTTTTTTTCTAATTTAAAGATACCCTTTAATCATTTTTATAAAGAACAGTGGGCCAGGTTTATTTTGCAATAAATTTGACCTTTTATATAAAAATGCTTAAAAGCTTCATGTTTATATTTTTTCATTTCACGAACATATCTCTCTATCTTTCTGCATCGAAGGAAGGAAATAGTTACATCCGTCTTTCTTCTAAAAATGTTCTAATCAAAAATGTTTCAATCCGCTTTTGTATGAATTGATGATTTTACTGAGATTAAATTGCATTTTTTTATCTAAGAATTTTGATTTTAGTTATAATTTTGAAATTAAAGTATGTTATTAAGATTTAATACAGTTGTTTTTGATTTATTAAACTTTAAAAAAAATTCACATTTTAAAATAGTCTCTTATTGAGCTTAAAAGAAAAGTTGATAATAAATTAATTTTAATTCTAACTTTTCACGCTCTTCGTTCTCCTATCTCCAGTAGCTGGAGAATTTGATCGAATGCCACAACCCGTCAAGGACAACGATTAATTTATGTAACAGTCATGATTTTTACACGTGCCTGTTCTTTGTGGGTGAATTTTGTTCTCCAATTCATTTAAATAATAAAAATATTTTTAAAATATTTCAAAATAATTTATATATTTGCTGAATAGGGAAATCTTTTTTTACGAAACTTGATGCCTTAATTTTCATATAAATGTTTCCAAGCTCATTTTAGAGTAATTTATTTCAAAGCAGTCTTTTTCTTAATCAAATAATCTCTTCTCACTCATTTATAAAACTTTTGAGTCAAAGTGATTTTCATTACTCGGTGTTGTGACGTACATCGTGAGATTACTTTTATTGAATACATGAAACTGTGTGTTGAATTTGAGCCATCCGTTACACTGCTGGAAGTTTTCAACAACAGATATTCTAATCTCGAAATGGATTTGCTTACAGATGAGATTTGAATTATTAACATTTTATTTTCATTCTCATTTGTAAGAAACAACTGAGGCGTTTTTTTAGTTCATTGAAAATTATCCTCATTTACAAATTAAGAGTGGTATATAAGAAAAAGCTTTCAAAAAGATTAAATAAACGAATTCTTGTGAACTTTTCCCCACTGAGTTCAAATATGTATTCAGATTTTCTTAATGTTTTTATGGCGCATTTTTAAAGTTCTTAAAGAACTGATTAAGAAAAATTTAATTATATAAATATTCAGTTAATTCTGAACTTATTTAAAAAGTTGTATATTTTGATTTTCTCTATATTTTGCATTAAGAGTGGCACTATTCACAATCCACCAGTAGTCGGCCAGCATAATGAAACTCCATTTGGCTTGGCTCTTCTTTTCCATGGTAGCAATCTGTTGAAAAAAAATTAACAGAGACAGCCTGAAAATTTTCAAGGAAAAAGTATGATGGGAATCCAAATAGGGAATTTTTAAAAATGTTACTGGCTATTCTTTTGTATGAAGGCTTTAGATCACTCACTGTTTCTTTATAGTTTTCACCCTTATTATTGCCAAGAAATCCCCAACAATTAGTTTTTAATGATTTCCACGCTGCGTTTTCCGATGAATTCAACAGTTCTGTAATATATTCGTCACGCGATATTAGGTGATCCTATAAATATCCCTTCCTACAATTATATATTAATATTATTCTAGTAAATTTAGATTTTAGATACATAAAAGACAGCCGCACTTAATTCATATCTTTTAGAAATTTTTTTTTACCATCCCCAGTTTTATATATTGGGAAGGTAAAGACACCTATTCAAGGATCACTAAAAGAATATCTGATACATTTTTATGTCCTGAACTAAGAGATTCACGTTTAGGCCACTGTGCTTCTGTATGTAATAAGATCTCGTATCCCTGTTGTCCCATTCTCACAAAAAAATGCATATCCAAGTTGCAAACCTATTAATAATGTTGTTACTTTTTAGTCATTGCTTATATCTCAGTTATATTTAGTGTACTGAATCTTCCTTAAGAACAATTTCCTATTTTTCATGTTTTTTCTTATTGCTAACATGTTTGACAGTTATTGATGGCAGATTATTATTATTGTGTAGTCATACATCCTTCAAACTAACTTTCCACGAGTCTGAACAACCACTACCTATGTGGCGGGTATTAATATCCAAGAACCTCCATTACTGAAGAAACATTATTGCAAAAATTGCATTACCTTTTTCAGAGAAGTAGTTTTTAAAATCAATATGTTGATTACGATAAACGTGTATCTGTGTTCGTCTTTAAGTAGATTCAAACTTTTGAGTTTTCAGTGATATTCCTATGACATTGTTTGGTATAGAATAATTTTTCTGTAGACATTCAGTTGTTCTAAACTGGAAAATATCTGCAAGTGTTACAAGTTTAATTTGTAAATGATGAATTTCCAAGGAAGAAGTTTAAAAAAAACACCTGGGAGAAACAGGATGCTTTAAATCAATGAAAGAAAAAAATTGCTTTAACTACTTCCTTTTTTTTCAACTTGTTTGGTAGGGCGCCAAGATGTTTTTTATCTAAAGCTTAACGGCTACAATCATTGCAAGAACACTACAGTTTTATGGTCGCTTTATGAGATTCTCGTGTAAAAAAACTGGTGTTTCTCATTGTTACACAGCTGATTGTTTGTTATGCAATATATGTTGTTAGTTGTGCAGCTTTTCCTTCTTAGTAACTTTCTTTGTAACCTTGTTAATTTATTACAACTTCTGATGATATTCAAAACTCTTAATGGCAATGTATGACTTGTATCTTAATTTTAATAATTCGATAAATTCATGAAGAAGTATTTAATTCTGTTGGTTGCAATGAAATGTAACATATATATTAATTATATTCAAAACATGCTGTAAATTATACTCAAACATAATTATATTTGCTTTAAGGTATACATTATTTTTTAAAATTTATTATTAAATAATCATTTCTTTGATTCTCTGTTTTTAAACTTCATTGTTGTGATGTATTTTAATTTTCGATGCGATTTCTCTGGAAATTCTTTAATATCATCTGCGATTCTTTTTCTAGTTGATAATCAATGTATATATGAAATTGATAAAAATATCCCGTTTCCACAGTATAAAAAGAAATTCGTTTTTTGACCGAGTTGTTGAAATTAAATGTCATTACTTAAATATGATATTAATAATAAATTCCATGTGTGACCAATCCGACTTGCTTACGAAATGGTTGAGTAAAAGTAATACTTAATTTTTTTTTATTTTTTTTTTTCCAAATATGTGAATAGCATTTAATGAATCGCCTAAGTTAATTTGTTGGTTTTTGTAATAAACTTATTTAGCATTAGATATTCTGTTCATGTGTTCTGTGACAAATTTTTCAGTTTTTATAAACGTACTTTTAAAATGAAATATATACTTTTTGAGTTATTAAATCACGAGCAGTTATAAAATATATACATAAAAATGTAAACTCAATGATGAGTTATAGGTTGTTTCGTGAACCATCTTGATTATAATCACTTTTTAACCATAAAGTACTTTTGTTCCAATTTAGATCTTTGGTAAAAGTTTACAATCGGGTACCTCTTGATTCTTTAGTTACATTTTTTCAATCAAAATAGGTGCCAAGATGTGACTAACAGGTGGTAGCTACATAAAAGCTATATTAACATAAAGTTACTAGGATTACCAAAAATTGAAGTTCATCACCAAAAACCTAGTTGTACCTGGTTTTACACCGAACCTGAGATCATAATCGCTAGTTTATTTCAATTCTTATAGATTTAAAATATCCATGACGTCGGGTAACGTTTCATCTACGTCACACATAATTGAAACGGTGTCTTAAATCCGATTTGTCAAATAATTTGCTTTTACCTTCAAATAGCATTCTTAGAGTGCAAGCGAACAAGGCGAATTTCAAAATCGAATACCTGAGAATATTGCCGAAGTTTATTTCGTTAATAAAAGTATTTCTTATATAAAGACTAAAACATCGGTTTGAGAAGCCGTTTCCCATTCCTTCAAGCCATTAACAAGTTGAAAATAAGAAAAAACAAAATGGGGGGGAGGAAACCATCCATTTTATGGTTAGTTTAATTCGGCAAGAACGAAAAATTTTATTCATTAATAGAATTATAAATTAATAATTGCAATATTTGTAAGCAATTTTTAAATTTAAAGATTAATGCCTTGCTTACGCCAACATTAAAAATATTTCCTTTTTTTGTTTTCTTCAGTTTTTGCATTTTTTTAAGCTATTCAAAATGTTGTTTTCTACCTTCATTTTATGTCAATAGGCTTAAGTAAATTGTTTTCTATTCTAAAAAAATTTTTGTGTTCCCTTACACTTAAAGCGTACTATATGACTCCATCGATTCAACAGCCTCAAAACAATGATAAATAAAGATTATATTCAACGTTTTCCTTCTGTTTGGCATATCTGTGAGTTCATCGTAATCATAAGCATCTCAAAAAATTGGCAACAAAAGTCAACCAGCCATTACACGCACGAAGAAAATCGCGCCATTCCGCAGTAGTTGTCTGCGAATGGAGAGAATATACAAGTATTCATGCATATGACGTTCTAATTACCCATTTGTCATATAACTAGACAAGGAAATAATCCTACCGCACGTGGAAGGACATGTGATAGTCCTGCTGCGCTATACTTAAAACACACAATGAAAGCTCTTCGTCTCACTGGTCAGGGACGAGGTGTCAAAGTTCTTAATAGCTGAAATAGGTTAATTAGAATAGCTACCTGTGTTGCAGTACACTGTTCGGATTAGAATACAAAAAAATGTCATTTACAAGCTTTTTTTATATGCGGGGTATTATCTCTATAAAATATGTGTTCAGCTGGTTGAAATGCTTAGAGAAAAATTACGTTATTTTTTGGGGGATTTACCAGCAAATTGGTTAGTGCGTGCAATAATTTCCGTCAACATCTGATTAACACAATTTTTTTCCTTATTTACAGTAGAACATTTTTCCAGCATTGTTCACTAATACAACGGCAATTCGGTTCATTAATTATTTTCTGCGGTTATTTTAAAATTGTTTTATATAAATGCCAAAAGTTTCTGGAAGTTCGAAATTATGTTGGTTATTTCTCGTTTGTTATTTTTGTTAAGGATTTGAAGTATTTAACAGTTTTGAAGAGTATTCTCTGTATATTTTAACGATATTAGATCTTATCATTCATGAATTATATTAAGTATTTTTACATTTTCATTTTGCATAATATATATATGTCATTACGCGCAACCATAAAATCGCAGTTTTTGTCAAATTTCATATGTCGAGTGTAATTTCCTAGTAAATGAATTAAATATTTAAAAAAATTGTCTTTTAATTAATCTTGATTTTGGTCAACTAGATGAAAATTCAGTATTAAAATTTACGGACAATAATTTCAGATCTGTAATGAAGCATCTCATTGAAATTTAGGTTAATATTTCAAACTGAAGCCATGAAACTATTCTCGTTTAATCATTTAACTTGGATATAGTTCATATTGATCTATCATTTAAAAGAGTTTATTATTTTAAGCGAAAAAATTAAAAAATTGCGTTTGATTTTTTTAAAAAAATTATTATATTTACAAATCTGATGAAAATGCTCCAAATGAAGAGAAAAAGGGCCTAATGTCAAAAACCGTAACTATTTACAGTTTAAAATTTTATTTCGATTATCTTTAGTTAGTAGTAAATCAATTAATTTGCTTCATGGCACGGAAATGCGAAAAGCTTAAAACTTCGTTCAAGTTTTTAATCTTCGCTCAATTTACTTTAAGAAATACCTAAAAATAATTTTAAGAAATACTTAAAATTGATTGTAGTGTGGTTAATTACACTTCACACATCCACATTATATCTTACCGAAACCTGCAATCAAATATCGTCGCATAACAATGTGAATCGAAAAATTTCGTGTATTGCAGCGAAGACCTTGTTAGTGTAGAATAACATTATAACCACTTTCATTCTACATAGCCAAATCTTATGAATTAAGTTACTTATCATTTCTTAATTGAGTTGAGATATATATATAGAATTTTCTGTGAATCATATATATATATATATATATATATATATATATATATATATATATATATATATATATATATATATATATATATATATATAAAGTGAGTAGTAAGTCTTTCAAAGAACTTATTCTTTTACTTTCCCTAACTTTTCGACTAAAATTTGTTAAAGTATGAAGGGCTTCTTTATGAAATACAAATGAATGAAGTGTTTTTTCATTGACATTGCTACCTGACATTGCACACGTCATTAGGTTAAATACTAAATTTTTGAAATTTAAGATTTTTGTGCCATTTTGTAAAATGTTAATCTAACATTAAAAAAAAAATGTGGTGCCGTACGTCACTAAAACAGTCATCACTTTTTAATTTCCAAATTTTAGTTTTTGCGCTAACTGTTTCATTAATAGTACCAATCTTTTACTTGAAACGATATTTTGCCACGATATTTGTATATTAGTGTTCAATTCTGATATGCGTAAATTGTTTAAAAAGCTTAAAAACGTTTGTTTTAATGGTATTCATTTTGAGAGTGAGCCAAGATGAGGAGGATTGATTCTGTTGGCAATAGTTGTTCACTCTTTAGAAGAAGCAACTAATGAACCATTGTGGCAAATAGATGTGCCTGAAGACGACAGATAAACCTTGGCCCACTTGGATTGTTGTGCACCAGACTAATAATACCTATGTCTTGGTACTTAAGAATTATAGATCTGTATTTTTAAATATCATCTTGAAGGCTACTAATGCGAAAACTCATGATGTAATAAAAGAAATCATAATATCCAAGGAAAAAAACAAATTTATATTTTTAATTAGAGGAATCAAACTTCTAAGAATTTTTGGGTCCAGTTTTTAAACGGTTCTTGTTGCCTACTAAGCCTTAGATAAAATGTAAATGTAATCTGGAATGTTTTAACTTTTTTATTGATTAGTTTTGAATTTATTAATCACATAAATTTACTATCATTTAAAAAATTGCCTTTTTAAATTTATTAAATCGAAATTCATTAAATTCAGAAAACTAGTTGCAAACCATATACTTTGAATTAAGACATTTTTAAAAATGTTACTCAACAGCTTTCAGTTTCATTCTTGAATTAGTTTTATTTATTGACGCCAAAACAGTGAACTTTTGAAAATTTTGTAAAAGTATTTGTTGTATTTTTAATAAACTTCAGCAGATTCTTTATATAATGTACACCATGATTTTACCAATATCTTAATTAAAACTAAATCATTAAATTATGTTTTCCTGTAAATTATTTTGTGTGATATTTGTAAAATTATCACAATATCTTTTGCATGAAAATATAATAGAGAATTCGGAAGTTTTTATTTAAAATATCACTAATCGATTTTTCTAATATTTTTTCAAGGTTCTTATATTCGAGTGTGTGTTCTACTCTTTTATAATTTATAAATTTTGAATTGCATATTCAAAAAATTTTTACTGATATTTGCTTTAAAAATTCATGGTGGTAATTACTGGAATTTAATTGCTAATGAGGTTTATTTTATTCTTTGCCCCCTTTCGAGTTGTATGTTTGAAAAAAAATTACCTGCTATTTTTTTCATCTTCCCAGTCCGCTACTGGGGTGTTGCGGAACCAGTTTGCCCTTCTTGGGCCTCCTTGTTTTTTTGCAATCCCCATTTTATCTTTCGGAATGCTTTCCTTTTCTGTAAATCATTTTTTTTTTTTTTTTAATTTATTTATTTTTCTTTCCGCTACATACGGGGTTGATCGGTCGATGCCTTTATTGGGCATAATGGGCGGCTTTCAACGTATATACTTCGTTTTCTGTATTAATTTCTCAACTGTTTCTTATCCGTTATTGAGAATACTCATAAGGGGAACAGGCCCGTAGTCAGATACACCATACTAGTTTGAATTTCATACGTACAAGATAAATCGAAATAACTGCAAAACTGGTGTTTTGTAGTATTGGCAAAGTATGATTTGACATTTATTTCTTGTCATAAACTACTTGCATAAAATAGAGAGTATTTTGATTTGTTAACTTTTATAACTCCGAACTTAAACAATAATTTAAAAAAATTTATAATTCAATAGTCTTGTTTTTTTCTATCAGAATCATACAAATATTGTATCTCTCAATACTATTTACGAAAGAGAATGAAATTAATATTTGCTTTGTTTTGCAATTGCGTTTGTCGTGCAGCCTAACTTACTGCCTAGGGTTGTAAGACGTCCTTCATGGATGTAGGGTTTATAACGTCCTTCCCGGAGGGTATTTTATAGTAATGTATCTCCTTCATATTTTTTTAAAAAGAAAACTAACAAATGCACAAAGATTTATCATCCGCTTTCATTGCTCAATAATTTTATGAGCAACACCCATTGGTTAGAGAAAACTGCAATTTCAACGTCTGAATCGTTCATTTTTTTTTCCCCCAATAATATTGAAATTACTATCCCTGTGTATTGACCTTATATTTTATTTTTGTCATTTTTTTTCTACTGTAAACAATACGAACTTGATTTCAAAATCATTTAAAATGTCGGTATTGTTTTTATTTGTGTTGTTGCTTATAACACTTGGACAAGCCAAGCTCGCTATGCCGTTGGATATGCGAATTTAAATCAGCAAGGTGCGTCTTTCGTTTAACCAGAGTGCCACGAAGGTGAGAGTACGACTTTGCTCTTTGCTCTTAATTCCGCCATAAGATGGCATCACCAGAGGAACCACTCCCTCAATTTTGACATTGATCTTAAGGGGGAGGAAAATTTCTCCAGACCATTACACCTATAGTAACTGCTCAACGACTAACCACGGGATTTTTCGATTACACAGATTTAACAAGCACGTTTATCGCGTGTACTCGGTGGATCTTCAGCGGCAATGGGAATCGAACCCCACCCTTCCGGTCGGAAAGCCGATGCCGTAACCACTAGGCTACCACGCACCGTTTTTATTTGTAATTTGACAAAAAAATTAGCTGTATTTTCTTCTGACATTTTTTTATTTAATTGTTCTACCAGTCATTCGAACTATTTCTGCGTGGAAAATATAATTTTCAATTGTAAATTTGGATCTACTGTAAGTTCATATACGAGAGAAGCATTCTGTTGTGTCCAGAAAGTAGTTTATCAATCTCTGATCCAACCACTATTAATCATGCTGAGAAAAAATGTCCACGTTAAAAATTACATGGAATTCTATTTCCCTCCATTAGTGTAGTGTCGTATATAACATTGGATCTAAACCTCTGGTGTAGACTTGATCACTAGACGGTGGATCAAAATTAGGAGGTTTTATGTAGCATCATCATTGCAGAAATGGAAAACCAGAAACATAACGCAATTTCATACCCCAATAATGAATTTTTTTAATTGTGTTATTTACAGAAAATAAAATGCTATGTAGAGAGAAATTTTTGAACGTATGTAACTTTTTAAAATTATTGGAAATATATTCTGGTTAGTTGAAATACTGTTCCAATACTATTTAATTCGTTGTTCTAGTTAACCTTGTGTTTGATGGTTTTTGTTTCTTTTTACAAATGTCTTAACATTCGATAAGTAAATCACATTGTTAAAAAAAAATAACAAAAACGAATTAATAACAATCATTTTGTATTAATATTTTTGAATTGAATTTATTGACTTATTTACTCTGAGAATTAATTTAATAGATCTATTATTTAAATTGCATTCTAGGCACACTTTAGCGATAATTAAATTCGTTGTATTAAAATTCATTTATTTAAAACAACACGTCAAATTGCTGGAAAGAAAATGCTTATAATGGCTTATATTATTTCAAAATAAAGTCCAATAGTAATCGGTAATTTATTAGAAAACAAGCAAATTATACAAAAATCTGTTTTTATTGCAGATAACCGTAAATTTTCTCATTAGAAAAAAAAAAATCCCGTTTGTAAGAGTGAGGGTGTCCCAAATATCGAAAAGGAGGGTAAAATCCTACCTTGACCCGGGCCTGTCTGGCAGCGGGGGCCATGGCCAATTTCGCGATAGCAGATTTGAAACCTGCCCCCTGGCTATGGCACTGGAAAACATCTTTTGTCGACCGGTAGGTAGAATGTGACGAAATTTTAAGTGAAAAAATAAATTAATGTGTTTATTTTCACGAGCGGACCTTGAAAAATATTTTAAATCATAATACCCTAAGTGCATAATCCGAGAAAGTATATTTTTTGTAAGACCTTTAATTAAAAGCTATATACAATAATTAACTTTTTAAAAGATCTCATTCTTTATGAAAAAGTAAGGAATTATTTTTTCTCTGTAATCGTGTCATAAACGCCATAGGGCCAAACCCGACGATGATGAGCTTTCTAACGAAGTTAATGCCTTATAACTGAAAAACAACTTTGGCCTAGTTTTATTTCTTCGTGCCTTTGAAATAGGAAAGGGGGAAATGTATATTTTCAAGGAAGTTATTATACAGTAGTTTGAAACTAACGGTTAACTGTGTCTCATTGTTTTAATTATGATTTTTTTGCTTACTATATCCACTGTTCAAAAAACTAAACAAGAAAACGATTTTTGTATAATTTTCTAATTTTAATAATTGAAAATTACAAATTTGCAATGTATATATGTAATATGGCAACAGTTTTTAAATTCGAAAATGGAAAATTAATTAATTTAGATAATTCGTAATAATTTTATTAAATATTAGCTATTTTTATTTAAAATTATTAATGTTTTAAGTGATAAAATATATTTGGAATTTAAATCCTTAAAAGAAATTTGAAAACGACGAAGATATTGTTTACATATTTAACTCCTATTATATTTTAAGGTAAAAAATTTTATGCTCATATTTTGAGAACATTTTTTATTCTAAATTAGATGCCTTTATAAAAAAAAAGTTAACTGCTCTAATTAATAATGTGTACGCATATTCGAATCATTTCTCTTAGGAGGAAAGAATAATGCAAAACGCGCCTCTTTTTGATTCGATATTTGAAAATACAAATAATTTCTCCAATCGGTTTCTGTAAATTATTAGTTGCGTGATATTAGAATTATTTTTCCCCAGGCATTTAAATTGCTACTAAAATTCTATTTCATTTTTATATGATATATTTGTTCACTTGTTAATTTTTCTTGTAATTTTCAAAAATATTGATTTTTTTTCCCCAAAAAAAAACTTGTATCTGTTGACTTTGTTGTGTATATAATCTTTATTATCAACCTAAAAGTATCAGCGAAACTTTATATTTTAAATATATAATCACTGTACTTTATTAATATAAAATGAATATTTCTATTAACATCAACTCAAGAGTTGATATGTGCTTCGGCTATTGATGGTAGCTCCAGGCACATGTTTTATAACAATAAAATAAATATGAAACAATTTGTTTTGGTTTTTTTTATTATTTAATATGCAGTGCATAAATGAGCATTATGGTAACAGGTAGCTAAAAGGAAAAAGCAATCTAATGTAGCAAATTTAGAGAATTTTCTTTCATAGCAAAAAAAAAAAATTTAAATCACCTAAAGTTATTAATTGCCAATATTGATGAATCTTATGATAGATTATGCGTAAGTTTTAATTAACAATGTTTATAATTTTAATTTCCGCCACTTCCATTTAAAGTATAAAATTTTTTTAGTGAAATAAATAATTCACTCTGTTTTTGAAATCGAAAATTTAATTCATATAATTTTTGACAAGGTTAAAATTGTTTTTAAATATTAAACTATTTTCAATGAAAAAAAATAATAAATACAAATTCTATTTTGTTAGATGGTAAGGTTAATGTAGATAATTATCTCTTATGTATTTTATTTTTTATATTTATCCCATAGAAATCTTAATTTTTTACATAATAATCTGAGAAGTTCTTCTATTTTAACCAGAATTCTAGTTATGAAAATTTATTTGGAAAATCGTTTCTTTATTATTAAAACTTAAGGCATAATTTCTTGATAACCATGTTTTTTATTCTTGTTTCTTTATAATATTTTTAAGAAAATTGAATTAATTCGTCATGTAATATGTTCTTTTAGGATTTGCGTTTTCGTCATTTTTCTCTTTTTCTTACATGGTTACTATCGCTCTGAAGAACCAATATATGATTAGGGTTGCTGACCAAATTCCGATATCTAAGTCATTCTAGGCTGGCGTTAAAAAATCATAAAATGTCGCAACCTCATCTCTTTTGCCATATTAACTGTACAGCATTCGATTCTCGTCTAAATTTACTTCTGTTTCGACTCAAAATGAATCAGTGAAAAGTGCCACTCCTCGTAACTATGCACTCGTGCATCCCAAATAAAAAAAAATTTTTAAGCCTACTAATATTAAATAACTAGGTATCAGTAAATTTTCAAATCTATGATAACCGTTATTTTATTATAGAAAAAAAACAAGAATATTAATTACCTATGCCCTATATCAAGATTGGTTATAGTTTCAACAACTTGTAAATTTCATCTATCTGAAGTTCGAATTTTTTTTTAACCATAAAGTGGTTATTTTTTTCGTTCCACTTGAGGTCATAATTACGCCACTTTGTTACAGTTCTCACAGCGAATTTGCTACATGCTTTCTTATCACATTGTTCGAGCGGCAGCAAACAAGGCGAAGTTCACCATCGAATGTCTGAGTGTTGCTGACAATGAGAAAAGATCCATTTATGATAAAGATGTATTTTTCTATTATAATTTTTCCGTTTGTAAAAGTTTTCAAAATCTTAAAAATTACCTTTTGTTCTAAATAATTAATTTTCAAATCTTTTAGCGATATTTCTTCCAAAATTGAACACGTTGGAAATAAAACAAAAAAAAAAAAAAGCAAAATGAAAAAGACAAAACGTTTCACTGTATAATTAGTTTAAATTGGCTCTTGCACGATTTCAATTTTTTATATTATAATCCGTTTGTTCCTCTACAGAATTTTTTTTTATTTTATATAACAATTTTTTTCAAACGTATGTTTAAAAAAATCACACAAGATGGATATATATATATATAATTCTGATTTTATTTAATCATATGTACCATACGAAGTAGCAATAAAAAAATTCTAATTCGATTTTAGTATATTGAGCAAAATATAGATAAATTAAATAGTTTGCTTTAAACATTAAAAATAACTGAGCTGCATATTGAATTAAATATTTAATCATTGTAAATTTTTTCTGAATTTCTCTATATTATCATCTGTTGCGAATCTTGTCCTTTAATTGTTGAATTGATTTTAATGTTTTTAATAACTAAATTTCAAGCTTGCCCTGCGAAGTAACAATTACTGATAAATTTTAGACATTATTTTTATTTTATAAAATGTGTCAGCAACTCGATAAGAGAGAGAGACACGACATTTATTAATATTCTTTCACTCTGACCTATTTTGACTTACGCAACCACTCAGCCGCAATTAACTGAACTTCATCTCCTGCCATGAGAGGCTCGTATCCTGTGGATGAATCAATATTGAAGGTCAACCTGGGAAAATATTTCTTTAAATGTAGATTTTTGAGATACTCCCTGAAAAGTTACTTGTCATCCTTATTGCAAGAATTTTGCTCAGTGAATAGAATTTCATTCAGGAAATAAAGTCGTTTTATAGTAGTGACTTTGGTAATTAGTTAATTAATTAGTTAATTTTAATCAGGTAAAGAGTAGCTTTATAGTGATGACATGCTAGCAATAGCTTGAAGAGCATGAATATTCCGTTTAGTTTAAAAATAATTTTAGTTCAAGTTTTTGTTTATTAGAAAAATGCTTACATTATCTAATATTAAATAATTTATCATCCAAGTTTAAAAATTTATCATAATTTAAATGCGGATTTTGTTAACTTTGGAAATTGCCTAATTTGGTATTTTGCGTTTTTTCCTTGTGACTGAAATGCCGATAGAATTTAATACTGAATACTAAAGATGTAGATGTGTAAACTTCTCTTACTTTTTTTTATTCTCTTTGCATTGCTTGTACGTACTTACGTTTCAGGTTTAAAAACATCCTCTTAATGTATAAAAAAAATAAGCATATGAATTCCATTTTTTTTTTTTCTATCTGCAGATGTAATCTTCATATTCGAAATTTTTTTTAGTCGAAATCAGTAATTTGATACTCGTTTTCTTTTTCTTGTATGACTGTTGGTTCTGTATTCCTTTCATTTATTAAATAAAATGATGTGGCATCTTTTTACTGCATTGCAATATTTAAAATATCTTAATTTTTCATCCAACTCACTGTTATCGAGTGATACTTATGTGTACAAATTTATATCAAAATAATCATTTATAAATTCATATTTTAATTTTGATTAGTTTCCACTTAGACATTTAAATATATGTCTTTAAAATCTTAAATATTTATTCGAGGCAAAATTTTATTTTTATTTATATTTTTAAATAAAAATCCTTATATTCATATTCCTCTAGAAATTGTAAAAAAAAAATTTTTATTATTATTTTTTTTTCTAAGAAATGTGCTTGTTTGAATGGACAAAATAGTTGTAATATTGAAACGTGAGAAGATGACAAAACAATCTATCACATGTTCATATGTATTCAATGAGGGAAAAAAAAACTGACTTTATTTACGGATGTGTGTGTAGAAAAGAGTACTTTGTTTTACTGTTGAGGGAAGCATTTAAATTCCACTGTCTAATTTCTGTGGCAAACATTGAGAAATTTAAGGAAAATGTTTTCAATTAGAGCAGTTTGAATATCAATATTTGGATACAAATACAGTCTGTCATTGAAGCATTGTGATCATTTAAACTTGAAATTCCGTGTGTAATTATTTTATACTGTTATATGATTTGTGTATTTATACAATTTTAAAAGCATCGAAGCTCAGTCGGTTGCTTCATAAATTTGAACCTCTAGCTGCTAGAGGTTCAAAAGAGTGAAAGTGAGGTTAATGTTGGGGCGAGTACAAGCAGGTCTTCTTCAATTGAAGGTGATATGCAAGACAACAAAAATGCCGAAAATAAACGTAAAAAGATATCCGAATCAGTTCGGAATTATTCGGAAGAATATCTGAAGTTTGGTTTTACATGGAGCGGTAGTCAAGATGTTCCTATTCCGAGATGTATTATATGTGGTGAAAAATTGGCTAACAGTGCAATGGTCCCAGCTAAGTTACAGCGACACCTTTCAACAAAACATTCTTGTCTAACTTCAAAAGGTAAAGATTATTTCGAAAGATTGCTGAAAAATCAAGAAGTGCAAGCAACATGCTTTCGAAAGAGCGTTACAATTTCGGATAAAGCGCAAATCGCTTCTTATAAAGTGGCAGAACTAATTGCATTGAAGCAAAAGCCGCATGATATCGCAGAATCGCTAATTTTGCCCGCATGTTTAGAAATTGTTAAGATTATGTTTGGCAATGAAGCGCAGCGAGACGTCCTAAAAATTCCCGTTTCGGACGATACGATAAAAGAAGAATTATAGATATGTCAGGTTTTATAGAGAACGCGGTGACGTCGAAATTAAGTACAAAAATTTTGCGCTGCAAATTGACGAATCCACTGACATAAGTGGCAAAGCCCAATTAATCGGATTTATTCGCTTTGTTGACGACACTGAAATAATAAATCAGTTTTTATTCTGCAAGGAACTTATTGGTCACGCAACTGGAGAAGACATATTTAATTCAGTATCATCTTATTTGGAAGAATGGAAATTATCCTGGGAAAATTGCGCAGGAATCTGTACTGATGGAGCTCCAGCCATGCGTGGCAGTATTAAGGGATTTTGTAGTCGAGTTAAAGCAATAAATTCAAATATAGTCTCTACTCACTGCTTTCTGCACAGGGAATCTTTGATTTCAGAAGAGTCTACCAGCAAACTTAAAGTCTGTTTTGGAGCAAGTCGTACATATGGTGAATTATATTAAATCGAGACCATTAAAAACCCGTATGTTCAAACAACTTTGTAACACCATGGAATCCAAATATGAATGTTTGCTTTTGCACTCTGAAGTGAGGTGGCTCTCAAGAGGAAAAGTGCTAACCTGAGTTCATGAGTTGAAACAGGAATTGCTAGTTCTTTTAGACAAGAGGGTAATGATGTATACGTAAAATATTTGGAAAATGATGCATGGTGTACTAAGCTAGCATATTTAGCCGATATCTTCAGCTACTTAAATTCAGTCAATACATCTCTTCAAGGAAAAAATGAAAATATTCTGACATCCACAGACAAATTGCTAGCTTTCCAGAAAAAGCTTTTGCTTTGGAAAAATCGTATTGCTCAAAATCGCAATTTGATATGTTTCCGTTATTAGCAACGGAAAATATTGTTAACATTAACGAAATGATTTCAAATGTGACAGAGCATTTGTCAATATTGCAGGACAAAATAACTCATTACTTTCCATCTCTTAATATTGAAGACTTTGATTGGGCACGAAATCCATTTGGTGAATTTGATATAATGAACCAAGATTTTTCTATTCAGGAAGCAGATGAGTTTATTAATATATCAACGGATCGAACGTTACAACTAAAATTCAAAGAAGAAGGAGTGGAAAGGTTTTGGATTTCCATCGAGAATGAACATCCATTTATTGCAAAACGAGCGTTGAATATCTTGTTGCTCTTTTCGACGTCCTATCTGTGCGAACTTGGATTTTCAACTCTAACAAATATTAAAAGCAAAAAAGAGAAAGACTTATCAATTTAGAAGAAGAAATGAGAGTAGCGCTCTCTTACATAAGACCCAACCTTGAGGAAATTTGTAAAGGTCGTCAAGCGCAAATTTCTCATTAAAATAAGTTACCATGTAATATATATCTTTATTTCAATTAAATATTAATCTTCCAATTATTTTGTGTGATTTACATTAGATTTACAAATTTTATGATAATGGTGTTCCGCCAAAATCGAGACCACTTAAAAGTGTTCCGTGATCCCAAAAAGGTTGAGAGCCACTGCTCTAGCATTTGAGCTGAAATTTATATGACGAAAGTGAATATCTATTATCCATTCCCAACTATTTATGTTTTAGTAATCATTCTCCTTAAACTGAAAAATATGTAAATTGAACCTCTGAATATATATATATATATATATATATATATATATATATATATATATATATATATATATATATATATATATATGCATGCACAATTACTTTGACCGAAACTTTTTCAGTTATTTAAATTATGTTAAAATTTATTGAGAGAGAGATATTACATTCAGATTTTTTTCTATTTGAGTATTAGTATTCGTATATTTTCTAATAACTTCGTAATCTTCTCGTTCGGAATAAAAGGGAAATGCAGAAAGAAACTAGCGAAAAAGTGTACTTGAATTATCCTATTTTTTTCTAAGTTGTTGAGTTATTGAATTGTTCAAGGCGAAATACACTATCGGTACACATACACTTTCATTATCACTATTGATTCTAACATCACAATTATGTGTCAACGTCATATCAACTGATGAGGTGCGTTTAACGTAATCGAGACCACGTTTAAACGTAGCTGTTTGCATTTTCTCTAATCTATTCTAATTTATATTTCACTAGTTAACGGGAAAAAAATCTTAGCAATAACAAATCTATTGGACTCTGTTTATTTGTATTGGTTATTCCATTAATGGCTCAGCGGAAGGAGGTGGTCATTTTTTATGAGTCTGTCTCCTATCTTCGAATCGAAATTAACCTTCAATGAAATTGATTCGACTTCTTACATTACTTTTGCATCGAAATATGACAGGTCATAAGTTTGACAAAAAGTCACTACATTCATCCAGAATTATTAAGCAACATTTGACTAGACCAATCGGTAAAAGACCATTCCAAAAAAGGTTATGCATGAAATTAATACTATGCCTTTAAATCTTTTGATCTACTTCATTTTGATTATAAGGATTAAAATGTACATAGTCACTAAAAAATAATAAGGGGAAATTGATGAAATGTTCTCAAGTATATATATATATATATATATACTTGAGAACATTTCATCAATTTCTTATATATATATATATATATATATATATATATATATATATATATATATATATATAAATTTCAAGATATCTCAGATACAATAAAAATAATGTGAATATTCAATATATTATATTTATGCCAATTTTGCTGCCTTTCAAATTTGACATATACACACTTTGTTAAGCAGGTGATTAAGATTCTTTAATGTGTATTTTAAAACATTAATTTACTGCATAAAATAAAATATAACATTAATTAATTTGAAACATGATTGATAAAAAATATTTTAGCTATTTTTAATTTTTATTTATTGTGAATGTATTAATTTTAATATTGTGAAACCTTCAAAAGTTAATGAACTGAACAATTGTTTTATAGGAAAAACCTCTGAAAATATTAATGAATTCTTACCCAGTGTTATGTACAAGTTATATATATTATATTCTAAGATTAAATAAAAATAAATCTTCCGCACTTATCTTACTAATTGGATTTCAAATCTTATTTGCAATAAAATATACGTACATGTTTTCTAATTTAAAACGAGTTAGAATGTCAAATTTAAACTAAATCTGTGATACGACAGACCATGTGGGCCAGGACTTACCATGGCCTTATCTGTTTTCCAGACAGAGGTCCCTGAAGTGCGAAGCATATGTCCCGATTAGGTAGTCAGACTTATGCGAAACCCCCAGTATTTAGTTTCCAAGCATGCTTGGTACTCAATTTATGGACCTACTGAAGGGATGAAAGACTGAATTGACATTGCTCAGCTCAAGAATCGAACCTCGGACCAGAGCCTTGGAAACGGAAAGCCCTAATACTAAACCACCGGGCGTCAGCTGGAATGTAAACCCAGCTAAAAATATATACACGGAGCTCTCCGAATTGTAATTGGTTCAATGACATTGGAAGTGAATTTGAAATTGCGATTCTGCAATGAATTAATACGTAAAAATTTTAGATTTCAACTAGGCTGACGTGTCGAAATATATTAACTTTTAATGTGAACACTCCACTTTGGTGGCATTTCTTTATTTGAAATTATTTTAATATTTTCTAAACATTTCAGAAGTTTACTACCAATTAATGATTTGTTTTTATCTGTAATTCAATTGATATAATATTTCTTACAGTCAAACAATACCTTATGAATGTTGAATGGCAACAAAACATTGTAGTCATTAACGATTCTATTGTTTAAAAAATTGGGGGAAGTGTGAACTTCGTCCCTACAGTCTTGTTCAAAATTACCATGTTTGATTGTATTCATCGTTTCCTGTCTTCAGGAAATGGTATCTTGAAACTTACTCCTAAAACTACAGTGAAGATTTAAATACGATATTAAAATAACTATAAAATATTCGCTTTTGCATTTTATAATGCTCTCTTTTTTGTAAATTCTTTTTGTAAATGTATGTAAATTTTATGTCTGCACACTCCAGTCACATTAATATGACCACCTATCAAAAGCCAGGATAAAATCACATTTTACAGATCAGACTGCTGCGAGCATATAGGAAAAGAATTAGGTTCCTAGAGGTGTTCATCTAGGATGTTGAGCCATGGTGGCTCCAGTACCGTGACCAACTGCGCTAAATTAAACGGGTGATGATCCATGCCACCAACAATCCGATTAAAATGGTCTCCTAAATAGCCTTTAAGTCAGGTGACTTTGCTATCCTGGGAGGAAAAGTAAATTCATCCCTGTGCTGTTTGAACCACACATGTACACTGACAGCTGTATGACATTTCGCCTTGCCCTGTTTGTAGATGCTATCATTCTGAGGGGGGGGATGCGCATATAGTGGCGGATATCATCCGCAAGGACAGGTGCGTACATTTATCGATATCTTGTGCTTTCCACAATGATGATTGAACCCAGAGAATGGCAGGAAAACATTCTCCAGACCATAATGCTTCCGAGTCCAGCCTGGACCGTTCCGGTAGTGGTTACAGGTTTGTTTGCTTTTATGAGTTCCACGTTGTATACGGTAACGTCGCTCTGTCCAATGGAGTATAAAAAGCGATTCAACAAAAAATACTATCTATCGCCACTCCTGTGCTTTACTTGCGTGTAAATTTCAGTCTTCGTCGCCGATGAGCAGCAGTCAGCATGGGTGCATGAACCAGACTTCCGTTTCGGAGGCCCAGATGCAGCAAATTTAGCAGTAATTTGAAAGACACTGTTGGCAGCTTCTTGCTTCATCTAAGTGGTCAGTTGTTCAACAGTATCACCCGAACGCATCCCTACAGTTGCCGTTCTCTTCTGTCATCTATAGCCTGCGGTGCATCTCCTTTGTCACGTCGCTTATTTTGGATTGTCCTATTTTGTCATGGATGGTATACTTTTACCATTACGGTACGCAAACAATTCACAAACTTAGCCGTTTCGGAAATGTTTCTATTGTTTATCCGAAAGCCAATGATCATACCCTTTTGAATGTCAGATAACCCATTCTGTTTCTGCATGACGCCAACAATTGCACTACTTTATATTTGCTCAGCTATACTGTGTTGACACACTGCTTTCTGTGATTGGATATCTAATAAGTCGACGTCGAAAGCACGTGATGGTCACATTAATGTGACTAGACTATATATGCGGCTATATTAATTCATAATCATGTATTCTGATATGCATTTTAACCCAGATTATCGCATTGAAAGTAAAGGAAATAAAACTGCCACATGTGAAATTTATTTTTAAATACTTATATAAGTATTCACATTTTTAACTTAGAAATGTTTATTGACAAAAAATAATGGATTTGGAAGCGTATTGGATTTAAACTAATAAATTTCTTACACATAACATTTCTTAAGACATAAGTTTCGTGGTAAAGGGTAATTGGAACAGTTTCTGTTGGCCAAGACCTATTGCACCCAAGGGTAAGAAACTGACTTAGCCCCGTTGTCTGTTAGCGTTAGTTTGGGAAAAATGGAGTGGCCTTCACGCCTAGGTTTGCCTACCAGGAATGAAGAACTTCCGACATACTTCCCCCACTCCTCCCAGGAACCCCATCTTGCCACTATGAGGTCACTAAACAGGACAGTGATTGTCACAGATAATCGCATCACTATCCAGTACTTGTCTGCATGATCGCATGTTGATGATATGGTCGTGACCTCCATCCTTCGTCTGCTCTTACAACATTCTCGCACTCACGGCATGCATTTGCATTGCATCCACTCTCATATAGATATCTATGGAAATAAAAGGCCGGTTGCTCTGGCTAAAAGAAGCCCTGTTCTTTTCTTACTGATACCCTCACCTATACTGAGTTGCTTTCTATTCGAAAAAGAGGTGTCCGGGCTATCTTGAGCATTTCATCTGTTCATGATTGGTACTCTGGTGGTGATCCTAGTTGTTCTCCATTGCTTTAAAGGATTCTTGAGCTGATTAAATTACATACTCTAGGTTTGCTAGTGGCCATCCTTGTAGTCTTACATAGTAAATGTAAGCTCTATCCTACCTTTTGTAAATGTAATGTCTTCCAGGCTAACCCCCAATATCTTTTTATATCTGAGATTTACTAAGAGGATTTCCTTACGAATCCCCTGCTGTTTCTTAATTTTGTGAAGATCGAGGGTCTCGTGGATCTAGTGTACCGTATGTAATTGTAAACAACATTCATGACATTAAGTTGCTGAAAGTACTTGTTTCGTTAAATTAATCCTCGTATTCAACAAGTAGCCTTAAATGGTCAGACGGAAATTCGTGTTTCGCAAAATATGTTTTATAGAAGAATTCTGTTATTTTTTTAATTTTCTCTTTCTCCAAAAAAAGACAAAAGAGCCACCTTTGAAAATATGCGCTGTAGTTTATTAATATGAAACACATCTTCAAAGTTTTTGCATTCAGATTTGATTCCAATGAACCAAAGTATATTTAAAAAGTATTTAAATATGTTTACTGTGTAGTTAATCATTTCTCATATTTATAGACATTTGATTCTCCATTGTGACGAATTTGGTGAATTACTTTGATTTTGCAAAGCAGCTATGTTTACAATTCCTAATATACATGAATTAATAAGCTAGTTTTAAAATTACACTAATGAATTGTACATAAGATTAAGATTACTATATCATGAATCTTATGCTGTATAAAAATTCATAAAATATATTAATATTTACTTATTAAAACGCTGTATAACTTGTGAAAATGTGTTATTGATAATTTAAAGTTTTATATATTAGAAAAAATTTTAATTATTTTATTTTAAATTAAAAATTTACATAATTTTGATAAATAATAAGTGAAACGCAATCTTTTACGTGTAACTTAAGCAATATTTTGAACAATGATATTTTCTAACAAATACGTCATTTTTTTAAAAAGGAAAATCTTGCTGCGTAGAAAGTTTTATCGTTTCCTTAGTAGCGAGAACAATAAAATTTCGAAAACAACTTTAAATATCAGAAAAATGTGCAATTTCAGCAAAAATGAGAGGTTTTTGAAAAATCACTGAACTTTCAACATGTTTATTTTGCATACGAATTACATTCAAATAAACAATCGTACTTTTACCGTGAGTAGGATTTCTTAAGTAAAAGTTTGTAGTTCCTTACGTTGATGTCTCATTGCTATGGAAATGCGTGTAAATATATAGCTGATAAGGTCCATGAAATTTGTTTTTCTTCCTAACAAAGCTTTCTAAGGTTGCAAATAAACATGAGTAATCGCGTATGTTTCAAGCATTTGTCACCAATAGATATTAAATGTATCTGATATTCTGTACCTTTCAGTCTGACCGCTTTAGATATTGTAATCAAAGTTATTGACACAGTTTCAAAGATCAAATGAAATTATAATTACAATATCAAATGCATTGTATTGAGGTTATTTGTTGAAGGAAGGATTTTTCAAAAAATATACACAAATAAGAATCATAAGTATTTATCTTCTCGCCTAATTTTTATTGCTCTAAAATAATTTAATTGTTCGAGATTATTGCATAAATGGTTTCTTTTTAATGATGACATTCATCAAAATCTCCCCTAAGTTCTTATGGAAAATCTTTCTTAGAAAAACTGCTTATTCATAGAAAATAGAAACTCGGTCTTATCTCCGTCACCGATTTTAAAATTTTTCTTTTATTTAAGACAAACTATAGAAATTTTATTCCTATCTATAAAAACTTAGAAAATAAAACGACAGAAACTTTATTCCAACCCAGTGTATTCTGCTTAGAATATAAAATCAGGAAATATCTTGTACAATTTGATTCCGCAAATTGTTTGGTCTAATAATGTGATTCCATGGTCGAGTTCACGCCGCTTTCCGTTAAGATCAGCAAACTGAAACCTCATTTGCTGCTTCAGGTAATTGGGAGGGTGACCACATTCTCTGGGTTGCTGGAGCTCTGTGGGTTAGGAACGCATCCACATTAATATATGACGACAAAAGTCTTTCCTCTGGTGTGACTTAGATGCGGAGAGGAGGGTGCTAGCCCACAGGTCACCTGATCGAGGTTTAAAATTACGAGGCGCTTGATGCTGAGCGAATATTCCAAACCCGTTAACCTTAATATATAATCCCGAGCTCGCCTGCACCTCGTATGTATGCAGTAACAAAGCAGTTTTCAACGTAATGGATTCATGACAAGCAAAGCAATCCAATTTACTGAAAATCCTAATATTTTTCAATCGAACTTTATTTGTGCATTGATAAAAATATATTTGCATTAGTTTAAGCTATTGCAATTACATTTTAAGTAAATTTTACAAAAGGAAATTAAAAAACTAACACTTGATTAACCTTTTTGAGGGGACTTTTAAAAAATACATTGTCTTATTTTAAAGTACTGAATTTTATTTAGAAGAATTTTATTAGAAAAGATTTAAAATGCCATAGTTACTTCAGCACATAAAAGAAGTCATTGGATATTGAGGTTGAGAAATTCATCAGATATCTGCTTCAATTTTTTCAAATAGAATTTATTGCAATTCTATGCGTTGATTAATGAATTGGAATGTGCAAACTCTCTTGTAAAAATATCACTTTATTGCAAATTATAAATGAAAAAAGCTTTAATTTTAAAAGAAAGATGCAATTGCTTCTTGTAAACAAATGTATGTATCTCGAATTACTGTATGTAAATATAGATTTTGTGTGTAAAGATATACTGCGTCAGCCTATGGATAAGTATTTAAAACAATTCGTACTGTCAAGAGCATTGCAATGTTAAATAGGAAATCACAATAACAAGATTACATTCGATGTATTGCACACATTTTTTTATTGTCTGAAACATTTAATTACATAGCTTCCTTAATAAAATGTAGATAACTTGTATTGTCTATATCATAAATGATATTTGCTGACTCGTTTTCCATTGTTCAAATTAAATTTATTACATAGTTTCCATATTACTTTCGAATATTTACGTTGTTCTAGTGCATTACTCTTAAAAATTATGGATTCTTAGTCACATTAAAGAAAAGCTGTGTAAATTCCTAATACTCCGATATTACCGTCCCTGTCACGGGAGTTTCGAAGACCGTAAAAGGTTTTTAATGGGTCTATTTAATAATGTACCACTCTACAATGCATATGTTCTGAACGTATGCTGTATTTGCGCTTTTGTGAAGACTTTAATCTAGAATACAAACATTTGTTTAATGTATTTTGTAATATATGAAAGTTAACCTGCATAATAGTTTTTATTATTATTTTTAATGTCGTCATCAAATATTTGCCGAAGTGTTTGTTTTTTTTAGGTTATTGAAACTTTGTATCGTTGCAAATTGCGAATAAATGATAAGGTTTGTGCGTCTCTGTCTAAATATTAATAAGCATTTAAAGTCAGAATCTGGCAAATATAAACTGGAGTAAAATCTTGTATATATATTGCGGAGATTAAACTAATGCACGTGGATTATGAATTCGTTAAAAACTCGATTATTCGCTTAGGATATTTTCAAAAAGCGTTGTTTGTTCCGTAAATATTGCTAAAGGCGAATTTGAAACGATAGTGTCTGTATGTGAACGAACACACAGTTTCTACAGTTTTTTTTTTTCATGACATTCCTCTAAGGCAATGATGAAATTGTTTAACTTAAGAAAATTATATGTTGTCCTACTTAGAATTATTTGGAAATACTAAATAACGAGAGGAATTTGTATACCATCTCAATCGCGTCATCACGGTCAACTACAGCATTTAAAATTATTAGTCGATAATAAAAATGAAATCATTCAATAATAGGAAGGAAATTGAATCATTTGAACAAAAAAGCTTTAGATTAAATTCAAATATTGACACTGCATAACAGATATCCTTAGAGCTGGAAAAATTGTTGTCAAGTTTCTTTGGGTGACAAATACGTCAAATTATTGTTTTAAAAAATTAGACTTTGGATATTTCTTATTTTTCTACAATTTAAAAAATTGTAGATTTGACGATATGTTTTTAATCATAGTATATATTTAATGCCATTTTTTAAAGTAATTTAAATATTGTAGTTATATCAGCTGTGTTATATCTTTTAATATGTTTAATGTACAATAATCCAAGTTACAGTTTTTTTAACTGACGTAGTAGAAGTTTACACTTTTGATCTCTATTAAAATCGGGTTGTAATCTTATTTTTATTGGTGAAAATAATGCCGATCTTTCATCTTTTTCGTTACTATGGCGAACAATTGAGGAATCATCTTTGACTCTTCGGTTTAAAAAGAAAAAAAAGAAAATATTACTAATATACCCAAAATCGTATAAAAAATATCTATCATTGGATGAATCCTTAATTTGATGTTTATATATATATATATATATATATATATTCAAAATTTTTAAGTTTAATCATTTTTCACCCCTAGATCCCAATTTTTGTCAATTATCAAATTTCTACTTAATTTTAATGCTGATACGCAAGCGATTAACAGATAAATATCCTTTTTTATCTGTTGGTTTAAAAATGATAATATTGCAACCTGATTTTTTTCCACAATTTAAGCAAAAGCATGCTTTGTAATGAATACTCTATTGTAAGTTGAGCAATACTTTAAATTTGAATTGTGCTATCGCCAAAATAAACACTTACCTCACTTCCTATTCACATTGCGTGGAAAAATTTTATTGTTTAAGTGTTCTGAGATATGTTAAACTTAAAAACAAATTCTTAAGTGCTAATAAAGAAATGAATTGCTGCTAAGTAAGTTGAGAAGAGATTTTTGTTTTTAAGATTTCTCTCTCTCTCTCTCTCTCCTGAATTTATATGCTTTGTTGACATGAAACGAAATAATGGTAAAAAATATGCCTAAGTACCTTGAAAAGATCTGAAGTGTTGTCATAAGATATACAAATCTCAATATTATGGAAGTTCATATATAATAAAGGATGGGTTATAAAATATTTTTGACTTTTCTATAACTTACGTAATAAGCAAATAAACATCTTATTCAAAACATTTTAAATTATAACTTTGACTGCCTTTTTCACTTTCATTTTAGTCATTATATATTATCTGTCAGTGACTGGTGATTTTTAATCTGTAACTTCATGTTTCGCTTTACCAAACTGGGAGCTAAATGATTAACTCTCTGGTCTTCGGATCAGCAGTTTGTGGGTTCGATTCCCACTTTAGACGTTAATGTTCGTAATGGTTCGGACTCCTCTTCAATGTGTAGGTCTTGGTCCAAATTGCCCTCGCGTATGAAAAAAATGATTGCAAATTTTTAATCAACCAATCAGGTTTCGCTTTAAATTTCACACTGTTTTCCCTATTAATTAAAACAAATTTTAAGTAATTAACCAAATAGAGGAAAGAAATTAAATAATTTTTTTTTATGTTTTTATTACTTTTAAGTAGAAATTCGCAAAAGATGTATAAATAATGACTTGTGATTAGAGAAAATTGTAATAAATACTAATTATTGTTGATAAAATGTAGGAAATCATCCAAATTTGTTAAAATAATGCTTTAACACAATAAATTTGGATAAATATCTTACAGATAAAGAATATTATATATCGTATCGAAAAATATCATTATTTTGATATTTTTTAAAGTACCTGTGTTGATAATATTTTCGCATCAAATTTGACAACTTGCTGAAGAATTATTAAAAAATTAGGAAACATTTATAAAACTTGTACGATTCAATAGCAGGAAATTTAATCTTGTTTGAAGACTTGTTCATAAAGGGGTTTTTTCCGAACAAATTTCAGAATTAATTTATTAATAGAAAAACTAGAACAACATAAAGTAATTATATTAATCCATTCAATATTATCAAAATATATTTTATGGTTGAATGGTTCGCGGAATGATTTGAGGATGCCATTTACTTGCCTAAACATATAAATTAGCGAGAAATATATAAACGAAATGTGTTGTAGTATTTACATATGCTTATGATTAAAGTTAATTATTGTTATACATTTTTGATTGCTCTAAATCAAGATTTAACTTTATGTGAATGGTCTTTATACAATATGGGCCGAGGTGGCAGCCGAATGGTTACCGCTCTTGCCTTCGGTTCAACAGTTCGTGGGTTCGAATCCCACCTTGTGCATGGCTGTTTGTAGTGGTTCGGAATCCACTTTAAGCAGTAGGTCCCGGTCTAATTAGCCCTTGTTTGCAAAAAATGACCGTTGAGCGACAAACAAACAACTTTATACAACATGTTACTGCTACCAAACTTCAATCTCATTTTTATGTGAATAACGCATGATCAGAAAAATAGTAGAAATTTCTTGTTGAATGGAAGTTTGTTAGATAAATTGTCGAAATAATCTTATTATATTTTAAGTACTTATAATTTTCATGTTTTAATTTTGTTAGATAATTTTACTTACTTTAACGCAATCGACATGCACAAATGAAACCATTTGTGCAAAACATAACAAGTCTAATTTCTATATTCTTATCGATTAATGTTTGTGACTAACATGAACTGGTACGTAGTTAATTATAATTATACATCCTCGTTGATTACAGTTATTAATGTATACAATAAGGAAATGCCATAATGACAAAAGTTATAGAAAAAGTTTTTTATAGTTTTATTCCCATCCACGTGAATCTATAAATAATATAGTTATTATAAAATAAGTTTTTTTTTTTTTCATGTTATATGTTTGTCACACATAACTAACGAATATTTTATTAAAATGTTGGATAAAAAAAATGAAATTGTAATTACCTATCGTAAATTTCTCTGCATTTATGAATTGCTGTTAATTATAGCAATGAGACTGTGACGAAGGCCATTCTACCACCCTGGCAGGTAAACACTGCTCTTAATGACGTACACAAATATTGCCTCCCTTTGTCTCACGCGATGCTTATCAACAAAAGAAAGTGTTTTCAATGTCAAGCAGCAAGTTATCAGTGTCCATCGATATTTTCCCTTTCCTTAAAAATAACCACCGGGGCTTAAGAAAGTGATGTGGTTGGGTGTTATGTGGTCAACTGTTGCCAGTAAATTTACCCAAAGTAATGTAACGCCATGCTTCCTACTGTGTAATCAGTGGCGATTGTCCTTGCACCTTATTTTCAACAACACTGTTAGGCAAGCGCGTGGAAAGGTGATGTTTCCACAAGTACAAGGTCATAGTGCTACCCATTTAGTTCAAAATCATAAGCTTCAAATTAACATTTGTGTAATGATATGTTTTCAGTTGAACCCAATTTATAGCACAACATTTTTTTTCCTATTTATAAATTTCTGTGTTTTGTGTTTTTTTCATACTTAATAAAATTATTAATTATAGTGATTTTTTTTCTTCCAGATTTTAAAAAAATGGTTTCAAACTGCATTAATGCATGAAACTTTAATTTATGTACATATTAAAATTAATAATTTTTAAATATTTGTAAAGACAACTTTTCATAAGTTTAGCTTAAGTTTTATTGATTTCATCTTACTACGAGTATTAACTTAAGTAGTATTGTCTTAGAAAAAACGCGGTGTTCTCATTTCTATATTAATATGATACTCTAATTATTTATTTTATTTACAATATCTATAATTATATTTTATTTTCAAATATACTCCATTGTAAATTTCTGATTACTAAACTTTTTTACCATCCTCTGAAAGAAAATTTGGAATAGAATCTTAAATTACATGTAGTTCTCATATAAAATACGTTTCAGATATAGTATGATGTAAGTTCTTACAATCTGAATTTAAATGATAACGATACATAAATAATGTACTAAAAGTAATTTAAAATGTTAAAAAATTAAGTATGTACATTTAATAGTCTATTTTTCTGTTCAAAAATTGTGAATTCAATTATGTTACTCCATTACATCTGTCAAACAATTTATAGTTCAGAAAAATGAAGATTCATGAACAGATACATAAGGACATCTGCGAAATTAATATTTTCAACGTTCTTATTAATGAATGTAAACGTCTTCGCTAGTATATCCTACATAAAATTACTTAGAATCACAATCATGCATTTGAACTTCAAATAATTGCGTGCATTTATAAATAGCGGTTGCAAAACTTCCTGTATTAAATATTGAACATAAAATTTATTTGTATATAATAGAAAGTATATTTTATAGAAAGAATATATATATATTAGAAAGAAAATTGTTATTCAATTATACGTGGTACAAAAATTCTCGCTATAAACTTACATAAGACCGCGTGTAATGGATTTGTTATTCTTTTGTTTAAATATTGTGAGATCTTATCGGTCAAAATTAATAAACACTTAAATATAGGCTTGTGTTTTCGTTGAAAATTATTTCTTAGAAACATGTTACACGTTTAAACTATATATATCATTAAACTAAATAATTATTTTGCTTCAAAAATGACTTTCCTATATTTGTCAGATTTTTTCTCTTCTATTGTTAGAAATTTTAGAGCATAAGTAATTTGCGAAGTATTAAGAAATCATAATTATCACTGAAAGTGAATCTGGAATAAAATTACTAAATTCGAAAATTCAAAATATATCGTGTTAATTCGAATTTTAAAACCATGAAAAGCGTGAAAATAATCCTTCTCAAGATATGCACAAAAAAATGTAGTTAAATTTATGGAGAAAAAAAAATTGAATCGGACTTTAATTTTATTGTTGGTATTTGTAATATAGTAAAATATTTTCAAATAGTTAAAAGAAGAAATAAATTTACAATATGGTCAAGAAGTTCAATTCTGCAATGTTGAACATAAGATTCATCAATTATTAACACCCATTCCTTCCAGCATAATTCATTATCGGACTAACTGGGTAATTTGCAACTTCTAATATTTTTTTTAATTATAAAGAAAATTTTTTGCTTGCTAAATGCTTTGTACCCTCTAAACTTGACTATTGATGACATATTACTTGTTCTTAAAGCAATAATCTAAAGAATTGCTCTTTAACTGATTTCAAATATGTGTATAAATAAAATCTAAAATGTAGAAAGGTTACTTATTAGAATATATATATAAAAGTCTGCATACAAGACATTAATACTTGGCGTTTATGTAGCGATTCGTAAGTGAATTAAGTTTTTCGAAATAGTATTTTAGGTAACTCAAATAAAACACATTTTAATGGTATTTAATTTACAATCATTTGAAAGCAACAATATAAAGTAAAAAATGTACATAAATTAATAAACAGAAATCACATGCACAAGAAATCAGTGTACACTTACAAAAGTATTGAAATGATTCCTAGTTTTCCGAAATTTAATGGTTGGTTGGATAGCCTTTTCTTTTTAAAAACTTCGCTCAGTCTATTTGGCATCTGTTGAATAAGTTTTGACGTCTCTTCTGAAGTTATTTTTTCCCATTCTTCTTTCATAACAGATTTTAGCATTCCTTAGTATGTTATGTGGTGTTCTCTGATTCTTGGTTTAATCAAATCCCCTAAATGTTCGATGTGATTTAAGTCTGGTGACTGAGGAGATGTGTGCAGTTGATTCGGCACATGATACAGAAGGCACAACTGTACAATGTATGCCGTATGCTTTGGGTCATTGTCCTGCTGGAAGAAATAATCTTCATTCAATCCAAGTTTGCAGGTACTTTGTTTAAAGTTTCTTTTTAATGTGTTCAAGTAATCAATTTTATTCATTGTCGATTCAATAAACTCCAGGTTACCAACCCCTCTGCTTTCCATACAACCTCAAACCATAACACCTTCTCCTCCATATTTGACAATCGGAAGAAGGTTTTCTTTCTTGAGTTCTCTACCAGGTTTCCTCCAGACATATTTCCTTCCTTTTATTCCAAAAATACAAAATTTGCTTTCATCTGAAAAATTACTTTGTACCAGAAATCCTGAGTCTTATCCAAATGTTTTTGTAAACGCATTTTTTTTTTTTTTTTTTTTTTTTTTTTACTACAATATTTTTGAGCTTTCTTAGCAACACTTTTTACTATTTTTAATGTTGATTATCGAGAAGCTATTTTTACAGACCGAATTACAAAGCGAAAATCTCGAAGCGTCAGTGCAATTGGACGGCCAGTTCTTGGTTTTGATGTTAAAGCATCTGTTGATCTATTGTTCTTAATAACTTTTTTGATCAAGGAATGTCTCCTATTAACTGTTTCAACTATTGCTCTGAGTGATTTCCTAGATTTTACTACATTTTTTCAAAGATTTACCATAATCTTTCTTTCAACACTTATCGCTCTTCTTTTACCTGCCATGTTTTCTAGAAAAAGTTCTATAGCAAATATCGAACATCAGATTTGAGAAGAGTTCAAACTTACTTCGAAATCGTACCTTCTTTAAGTGTACGCTGATTTTTGGAGAGGTTTTTAAATGTCATTGAGCGAGTATTTTTAAATTTTGAGACAAGTTTGCTTATTTTGTTAGTTGAAATATATAAGTTTAATGAATCAAGTGGAGGTATATTGCATTTTTTAACTCATGAAATTAATGGATATTTTAGCGTGAATAGAGAAGAATGTTCTCTGTACGCAAATTTTGGGCGGAAAGTGTATGTCTCAAATTCATACCTTTAACATAAATTTCCATAATCTTCAAAATTAATGGATTTGAAAGAAATGTCTAAAAATAATATATTGTATACAAGTTTTAGACCAAAAATCCTTAATTAGAGCCTAGAATTGTCAATGATAAAAATAGAAACTATAATAAGTAGTGCACATGTTAGTTCTAATGTTACTCCTAATTCTTCTGAATTGAATTACTTAAATCTTTGTTTGAAGGAAAAATTTTAGTTACTTTATGATTTCAATTTATTATATTTTATAATAGTCAAAAACTTGCATGCAGATAAGTTATATGCGACTAGGGTTACCAGACACAATCTCCAAAATGTAAAATACACTGAAGTATAATCTTCGTGCTCCTTGCAGTGGTATATTTGGCAGTCAAGAAAATTATTAAACACTGGGGCTATATTGGGCTTGCATATCATGTTGCATCCAACTGCGTAAACAAATTATTAAGTTTAATGACGTCGAGATGGCTGTTAATCATGATCATTTGTTATTTAAAATATACCCTGTTGAAGGGCTTTTTCTTTGCGTCAAATTAATTAAATTTAGAATAAAATCAATGAGAAATTATAGGTTATAATTATTCATATGAATTATTTTTATATAATTAAAATAATGTGAAGCAAATTTTAACTGGCATTAAGATGCTCATAATACAATTTTTTTTAATATAAGGAACTTTTGGATCCTATTACATACACGTATGCAATCTGTATTTCCGCAATTCTGTTTTCCATTCTTAACGATTTTTTATTAACAATTTGCCACGTGTCTGTAATGAGATGTCTTCATCGCTCTCTGTAGTAACTTTCATCTGTTTACGAGTTTCTAACACGTGATCATAGACGCTAATGAATTTTCTCAGAACTGCCAGCCGGTCAAGGTCGACCAATGAATATTAATAACATCTATAAGTATTTTCTTATATTCGACCTCAATGTCCATACGACAGGTTTTTGTGAAATATTTTTTATTTCCCCCCTTGTTTTCAATTTTCAGTACCTTTGCTACCTGGGGTTTGCCCGTTGTGGCTTCTTTTTTGTGGTCTTTGGTTATTTTAATAAAAATCAAAAATGCTTTTTCAGAAATATCACAAATAATTGTCAACAACATCATTTTTTTATCTCATGTTATTACTTACAGATTATTTAAATTTTCCTCGAAATGTTGTTTTGGAGATCTTCCCGCGTCTTCATTAAACATGCACACACATTCTATTTTGCCTACTGCTGAAATAAAATAAAATAAAAATGATTGCGCAGGTGTGTCATTAAATGCAATGCTTTCCACGAATTGTTTACCATCCTTAATACTCTTAATGATTAATGAAGGAAGCAACCTCTATGTGTTTCATTCTATCAATTGCTACGCAATCTTGCAATTATTTGCTTAATAACAGAGGGTTAATAACTCTAAAGTCTAAGTGTTAATTGTATGCAGAGTTTATTACTCTAAATTATTTAAAATAATTCCTTAAAGGCGTCTTGAATAGTTTTTTATTCATTTATATAGAAATTAAGGACTCCATCTAACGTATCCATTTGACATTTTAATGATGTTAATAAAGTTTTAATGCTTTTAATAAAGTTTTAAAATTGTAACAAATTGAGAAAGCAAATATTCAGTTTCGAAATCATTTTACATTTCAAATGTATATAATTTGTTTTAAAAAATTATAAAATTTAGAATTAAACTTTGATAGATAAATATGTTTATATTCTTTAAACGTATAAAGTTCAGTCTAAACATGTTTAGCAAATAAAAACTAATAAAAGTATAATTACAATATCAAAACAATCTTGATCGATTTCTTAAACTGTTTTTTTTTTTTTTTTTTTTTTTTTTTAAGTATTTAATTTTTTAACTTCCAAATGCAGTGAAAATTAGTGAGGATTTTAACTAAGATATAAAACACTTGAAAAAAGAAATGAATGAACTGCACTCAAGCTGTTTATTCTATGTTTGTACTCATTACGTTAAATGCTGTTATAAACAAAATTATCAAATTTGATGTAAATACTTTCATTTAAAAGGTATTTAATATTAAATCAGAAATTTGAATTTAATTTTCTATTTTTTACAATGAAGATATTATTTTTTTTATAATCAAAAGTGACTTTATAACTTAAAATCGTCTTATTGAAGATAATGTACGTTATATTTATATATCATTTAGTTAAGACGATATGGAAATAGATAGCAAATTTTAGAGAAATACTCGAGTCAATACACTCTTAAGAGTGCTTGCGTATTATTCCTAGTAACTAAAGCGATTGATAAGGATTCTTCAGATGTAAAGCCATGCCGTTGTCAAGTGCTTTTGCCTCGTGCTTTAAAACTCGTGGCAGCAATCGACCATGAAGATTGCTTGCAAATGGTGACACGTGCTTCCTCGCTTTTAAACTATTGTTAGGTAAAAAAGGTTATCCAAACGCAATTGAAGAATTTGTTATACTTTTGTTGTGAAAGTACTTTTTCAAAATGTTAATAAAGCTGTATACCTACTGTATTATGCAACAATAATATCTACATTGTTGCATTGAAGTAAAGTTGATTTTTTCCTTACTCATGCGCATTTGTCTTGAAATACAACGAATTTTTCGTCTAATTTTTACACTGAAATAAACTTGAAAAATAAAGCATTTGTGTATATTAATGAGAATAATGCGATTTCTTCCTTACTTTGCAGCTCTTTAAATCGTTGTGCGTGAAATACAATTGCAGAGACTAATATCAGTAAAAATATTCTGTAACTTTTGACTGATATTTGTCTTTACTAAAATGGAAATTCTTGGAAATCAAACGATATCCTGGACATAAGCTTCATTGTTCTCAGGTGGCGATTCCATATATATATATATATATATATATATATATATATATATATATATATATATATATATATATATATATATATATATTCATCTTTAGTAAGAAAGTTATAGAAAGAGAGGAAGACTTAAAACAAATTTTTTTTTTTTTTTTTAATCGTTCCGTTTAATAATATTTACCATTTTGTTTACTAAAGTTTTATTTTCAAATGTAGAAAATATTAAACTGTTTTTTGTTTACGTAAATAGAACTTTTGCATCACATACGTTTTATTTATCTTAATAGATATTTTCTTTAATTTTTAGTGGAAAATGCAATTTCTTATTTAAAATTAAGTTTGCTTGGGAAAAAATCAGCATTCTATCTTATCTATGAGAGGCGTCTCCAAAAGTGTTTCCCTCATTTTGAAATTTCTGCTCATCCGATAGTGCTCAGTCAATAGTTTGTGGGTTCAGAGTCTACTTTTAAACTGTAGGCCTCGGTCCAAACAACCCTCGTGTGTGAAACGTGACCGTAAAGGATCTCTCAAACCTAACTGATGTTGCTCAAGTAGCACATTGCGAGATCTTACGTTTAGAGATCATCTTACCTTTATTGAACTCTATATTTGATTTAATTAAGCTTGGCACAGTATTTTTAATGCTAGTTTTTGGTTAATGTAAATGTGCCGTATTAATATTTATGATAAAAAGGTGTTTTATTGCAAAGTACTTATATTTAAAATTAAATATTGGTATCTATCTAGTGTGCATATATTTTTAGCATTTTCTCGAATTAAAGATATTGAATGTACTTTCGAAGCTTTAAATTTATCTTTATCGAAATTTCGCTCTTCATGTAATTAATTATGATTAGAAAATAATACAATATTGTTACATGCTTATAATTGACTGCTTGGAAGCTCAAATTTAGATTCAACGAGTTTTAATGTAGTAAACATTTGAGAGTTCATGTTTGATTATTGTTGCTAGTGATAATAGGGGCATTTTTTAAAATTTTTATTCAATTTTATGCAAATATTTTATTTAATTTTTATGCAAATATTTTTAAAAACTGAAGATTTATGACTTTATAAAATTAATCGATTAGTGAAACGCACTAGATATTCATGAAACTTTAATTTGTATAGAAAACTATCCATTATACTCCCTCTTTTGATTATTGCCGTAACGGGAAAAGAAAAATCTTAAGTTATAGTTATAAATAATTCATTTGCTTCATGTATTGTTTAAAAATGTTTATGCTTTTAGAAACTACTAAAAGTAATACAAGCATTTTATTTAAATCTAATAAACTAAACAATTATTATATACTTGATAAAAATTATTTAAACGCTGTTTATTTCTAGCGGAGACTTTAGCAATCGCATCACCAACAATCTTTTGCGTCAACTACCTTTAGTTTTGTTTAGCATTTAGCTTGTTTACTATTGTTTAAAATTTTTAGTCATATTTTACACAAAATTTTATTTAATATATATTGAAATATAAATAAAATTTTAAGCCAATAAAATTATCATATCTACGTTATGTTATTTTCGCTTTTCCGTAGAAAACATTTCTTTCAGATCAAAAGCGGGGGTATAATGAAAAAGTACGGAAAACTGAGTACATAATATGCTGTCTCTTCTCATCCCCTTTAGTAATTGAATTGAAAAGTAATTATCAAGTGCTAATTCTATAAGATTACGCTTAATATACAAAATTCTTGATAATAGTTTAGTATGAATTAACATATTCTTCTTTAAATCCTTATAATGAAAATTAAAACTTAAATTCAATAAAAATATAAATTTTTTTGTTTCACTTCGCCGACTAATGTTGTTTTTATGATGCCCTTAAAAATGTAAATACTTCAATACTCACAAAAGACCTTTGTTTCTAGATCTGGATCTAGAACTCAATGATTAATTTTAAAGTATAAAATACACAATATAAAAATCGGCGAGCAATTATATTTATTTACTTTCAGAAAAATAGCTCGAAGCCTGAAAGGAAAAGACATTGGAAACGGCGGCACGAGGAGAAGGGGGTCGAAATTGCAAGGAACAAAAATAAGTTGAATGTTCTTGTTCACGGCCGCGGCGATAACCCATCAAAGTCTGTCTCGTTGAGCAATTGGTGCAATTTTATTACCCCGTACCTTGCTCAACCGTTTAAAGAGCAAATTCATCCCTTTATTTTCTGATATTAAATTTTCTGGACGCCAGGGAAATTTACTGCCAGTGTTATATGTGAATGTTATCGCTGAAAAATTTACTGTCTCGAGCAATCCAAAGTATTAGGCCTATCCATTGTCTTTAAGAGTTTATCCCTTTCATTTTTCACGGAACTGAACAAATGTTGTGCGAATCTACTGACGTAGAGAAGGAAATAGAATTCATTTTTTGTTTAAACCTGCGTGTAAATATTTTGCATGTAATTGCTATGTCTGTCGGGGTTATTTAAGACTTGTGAGAATAAATTTATTGCCCCTATTCAATGATAGCAATCTTATTCCAATTCTTTTTATTATTACATTCTGCTGATTGTGCTCTTCCATCATCTTTGAAGTTGCTTTAAAATATGTACTCGTAACTAAAAAAAAATTTTACATCTTCCACTTTTACCTCTTTGGATTGGACATAATCTCTGCTATTACTTTGCCTCTCATTTTTATAAATTAACTGTAAATTTTACTCAGTTATCGCACTGGAAAACCAGGAAGGCAATATTTAACTTCCATCCAGAAATAAAAAGTGCCTGAAAAATAGTATTTTTAAACGCTTTGAAAAGCGAAATTATAATACTAATTAAAGACTAAATAATTTTGAGCCCATTTAAATCCTTGTTACGGCTGTCGTAAATCCTTGGAGTTGACTGCCCAGTTCTGGCAGCCGAATGGATAACGCTTTTGGCCTTCATTTCAACAATTAATGACTTCAATTCTCACCTCAGGCATAGATGTTTGTTAAACTGTAAATCCTGGTCTAATGAGCCTTCATGTGTAAAAAATAACTGTTGAGTTCAAACTAAACTAACCAACCATGGAATTTAGTCTGAGATTAAACTTTCTTTAACACTAAATGAGGCGTTTTAAGTAAAAATTGTAATTTCATAGGTTATGTGATTGTGTTTTACCAAATTCAATAATATTTTTTTGTCTTCAATACAATTTATTGCATGTTTTTGTTGTATTTAAAAAAACATCTGTGTTACAAGCCAATTGATCAGAATTTTATGTTAAAATTTTAATCCTTCAAGTTGGGCATGTATACTTCACATGTGACAAAAGGTTATATAGATTAATTTGGTGTTTTCCTTGATAGGGGATATCTGTTCTAGGGCTTTGTCACCGCATGAGTAAAATAATCTTAACTTCTTATTGTTTAGACATGTGAGTTCATAGTCCAGCAGCATGAAAATCTAAACTTGTTTATTTGAATTCTTTATTCTCTGATTGAACTAACAGAAATATTCACTGATAAAAAAAATTTTTCATTTGTGTGTCAAATGCAATGCAAAATGTTGACTTTCAGTCATTTACAAGTTTTCTGCAAGAAATCAATTTTTCATTAACCCTATACTAGTAAATCTTCTAAGAAACCGCCAAGAAACTTTCTTCCATAAATTAATTCACTTGATTAATTATTCTTCATCGTTTTACTTCCAGAGTAGTTCGTATCTATTCTCACTATTTTATATCATTCTATGAAATAAATTTAATTTTCTGGATTTATTGTTAGTGATCGTATGTAAATTCTGGAAGAAAAAAATTGCTAATATGAATATTCATGCTTGTCATAAAATAAACTATTGCTAGCCAAAATTACGAAATGTATGATATACCTTTTTCCGCGAAATATTTATTTTCTTTGTCGTTTAAATATCCTCATATGTGCTAATTGAATGTGATTTAGTATTTTAGCGAACTTTTCTGCATTTTTCTAGTGGTAGGATTGTTGAGTAAGCCCTCGTATAAAAAAAAAAATAATTGTGTGTGCATTAATATATTATGAAACACCAAATTTCTAAGTTGTGCATTTTGAAACTAAAACTAACCTTTATAAGTATTTGCTTTTTAATGGCTGAAATAAATTTTCTTTCTTCTGAAAATAGACTTTTACTCTCCGCTTTTATAAGGAAATATGGAAAAATATGTTATCTTTAAATGAAATACTTTTTCTTTGCGATAGAGTTAATCGCATCAAATTATCATCTGTCCACGCATACTTGGGTGTTATGTAAGAAGATAGTGTTATTTTCCGGGTACATATTATCTTAAACGTAATTTTTATCTTTTTTAAATGTTATTTTACAAAAGGAAGTTTGTATTCATAATCTGTTCTCTAATATTTCAGACATCAGGTATCGTTAATATTGGCTGTCAAAAAGTGTAATTATATAAAAGTTAAAATTTAAAAATGTAAATAATAAACAATGAAATCACTCAGTAAACTACTGTAAAATAATTAAAATTACATTTTTATAATAAAATAATTGAAATTCACCCCTAATTTTGCTTCATTTGTGTAAAGTACATTTTACTTTCCTTAATATTTATAATTTATTCATATAAAAATCTAATTTTTTATTAAAATATTTAATAAAATGGCAAAATGTATTTCCTTATTGTAAGGTATACAGTAACTAAATTATATTCATTGATCTAGTATATTTCTATCGCCAAGATAAATTTTAAATTCTTGGTGCTCATTATATTTCCATAATACTAAATGTCATCCTTATTACTTGAATTTGTTTTGAAGTTTTATTGGACGTTTGTTTTGGGACTCTCTACCCAATAATTAATTTATATTAATTTCAATCTCACAGTATTACTTGTTTTATGTATACTTGAAACTTTAAATCGTTGTGAACTTTATTTACGAAACAAATCTGTGATCAAACTCTTTTAAAATAAGTTATGGAATTACACAAAAGATGTTCGCCAAGTGTTTGTTATGCTCTTTTATATTTTGTGATAAGTACTTAAAATTTCCGTGTTTTTTCCTGATGCATGAATGGAGATTACTTTTTATAGTAAACTTTCTTGGTTTTAATTGTAATAAGCATTGCAAATGCATTTTAACGAATTCGTTTTAGCCATTTCCTTTGTGGTATCAAAAATAATATTTTTCTTTTAATAACAACATAGCTTTTAAACCTATTTATCAACAAATCATAATCTTAATGAGTTACGGATCTACGCTCAAACTTATATTTTAAACGAATGATATTCTAGTACTAAAATTACGAGACTTTGATTTCAATTTTTTATATTATATTTCTATATAAATACTTGCATACATTTACTTCTAGAGTAAAATTACTTGGATTATTTCTTGAGACCAACCTTTCTCATAAGCGATTAACTAAAAACGCCGAAAAGAGAATTGTCAATGTCTAAGTCTTGCAAAAAGGTTAAGTGTGTGTGTGCGCGAGTGAGTGAGAGAGAGAATTGTAATAATTTTACAGCCATGCTACTTCTTAGTTTGTCTGGGTAAAATATTTCAAATTTTGTAATGTTGACGAAGAAAACAGTGATATGCATTTTTTCTAGTGTTTTGTGGGTGTTGAAGATTTTATGCCCTTCTCATTACTTACAGTTATCATGATGAAAAGACAGGATTACTTGAAAGAGCAACTAAATTATCAAGTCAGTGCGAAGTTTCTCGCCAATACAATTGAACCTGATTTAATAATTCGAATGGTATTTATAAGAAATTTGTTTAGAGAAAATTCATAAAATGATGTGCACAGCTTTTGAAAACTAAAAATTAAATTAATTCATTGTATTAAATTCTGCAGATTCGTGTTTCTACTGTATAAACTACAAGTATTCGTGTAAAATATTTATTCGCGTGTTTCCATTATGTTCTTTTCTAAATATATTTATCCTTCGCTTTTATCTTACCAAGAAGCTACTGTTCTCTTCAGATGACTGTCGCCAACCGTCAGAAATCAGTTTATTACTTATATTAACTACACTGGAATGTAAATTGGCTTTAAACCTTATTATGTTGAACATGATTTCATTTATTTGGTTTTAAGCAGACTTCAGCATTAAGACAGTTTATAATGACAGTCTATCATGTTTATTTCAAACATTTAAAATTGCAAACTAAATTTGTGTGAAATATGTATTTTGTAAGTATTTTTCGAAAGAAAAATATTTTAGAAAACAGCGTGTGCTTTGAATTTCATTATGACTTTGTATAAATATATATAAATTCTTTAGAGCTTATCGAACCAAGCTAGTTGCTGAATTGTGAATCCTTGAGTCATCACTTTGGCAATTTGTGCATTCGGTTCCTATTTAAGGTTTAGGTGGCTGTAGTAGTCCAGACTCCTTTTAAAATCAGAATTTTGTGCAAAAATTTAGCTATTAGAACAAAGCTAACAATGCAACTTCGAGAAAATCAGTGTGGTTTTTTTAGCTATCTAACTTTATAAAAGAATTTATTTTAAGAGCATTTTTATCCCGCATAATATTTGGCCTCTTGATTTACTAAAGGAATTAAAGTTTTTCTTCTTCACTTAGAACCATATTTTTATGGTGAAATCATTATTAAAGTGTTAAATATTTTTCTTCATATTTGTCCATTAACATCTGTAAGGTAAGTATTAATTTTCATGAAATGACGATTTGCCTTAATGTGTAACAACGTATTCATCAATTAAAATTCCTTAAATTCAAATTATTCTAAAATCTATTTGAAATTTGATACAAATGTGTATTTTAACTGGAATTATGTGTGTAAACATTCCTCTAAAAGTTTATATTTGGATATCAACATAAGTATTCCGATGTTTTTAATAGATACGAATGAATAACTCAAGAATAAAAATAATTATAAATACTTGATTCGCCAGTGTCACTACTTTACTGTTTCGCATTACAGTTACAGTTGCACAAACGCTCAAGATAAATAAAACCTCTACTTGAGAATTTTATCGCTTTGGAACTATGACACGACCTTTAAGTTCCAGTCCTTCTGCTGATAGGTGAAGGGTACAGGTCTAATCGCGACCGATAACACAGACACGTGTTGTTAGTCCACTAAACCTATTTAGAACTTCTATCTGATTCGGAGCTAGGTCTATTTTGTGTTACTTTGTACACACACACAGCTCAAAAATAACCACAGACTACATCCATTCGAAACCAATTTAAATTTCTAAGGAACATTTCCAGTTTCAGATTACGTCAGATGATAATCTGTTATTAACATACTAGAGTTAGACCCTGAAACTACCATTAAATTTGAAGATCATTTTAGTAACTTTGTGTATATTATATTATGTAAACATTTGCATTTTCTATTATAAAAATAAAACCAATTTAGTCAAACATTAAACGTAATGAAAGAAAATGGTAATTATCCTTGTAGCATTTCCATCTTATCATTGTTTGCAAAAAAAAAAAAAAATCGACATTCTTTTGAATGTGAAATAATGACTAGAATAATTAAATTCTTTTATGAGTGCAGATTTTTATAAAAATTACAAAAATGGATAGTATTTTTATATTCCTTATCATATAACTGAACTACCAATAAAAGTTATCCAACTAGCGTTCTAAAAGAGCTACGATTAAATTTAATCTTTTAAACAGAGTATTTTAATTATTTGCAGTATTAACTGCATTTATAGTATTAGATTTTAACCTTAGTTATATTTGTGTACAAGTTGAATTTTATAATATTAGAGAACAGTACTTTTTTTGTAATTTATAAAACACGAGTATGTATAAGAATTTTATGTTTAAATGTGGTCAGTCTATTACAATATTATGCTAGTTACCATTTTTATCACAAAACAAAGTTTCATAACTGACTTATAATATTAAATCAATTCTATATGAATAAATACTGATTCACACACACAAAATTGTGTTTATTAAATATTTTGCAATTTTAGTTTAGAAAAGTTATACTTGCACATATTGTTCATATGAGTTTTTATTTTTTTAAACTGAGAACTCTTTCATTTCTACGTTCAGGATTCTAAAATTGTGATGCAGAGAGAAATTCTTTTCGAATCTATATCTTTAAATAAAGTATAATTTTAAAATAATTTTGTTTCAAAACTTATTTTTCCTGACAAATGAGTGTCTCATCAACTGAATGCATCATTCAAATGTGTGTTTTATTTAATTGCTAATGGTTTGTAGCATCAAATCAATTTCCTCAGAGATTTGAAAGCTCGCCATTGTATGTATTTAATATTTAAGTTGAATTAGATTTATCCGCTCCTGTTTCCATATGTGAACAGTATTAAGGAAGTAATCATTGTTTACAGCATTTAATTTTTGGCGGCAGTTTTTCCATGGAAACCATGCCCCAAGTATTAAGTTCTTACGATTAGGACACATAAAATGTATTTATTAACTTGTGTGTATTGAGACTTTTATTCTAAACTTTTGTTTCATTTAGAACAATTATTTTCAACATGTTATAGCATTATTTCCGCGAATAATTTGAAGTTTGGAATCGAAACTAAAATATGTTTATTATATTAATCGATTTATTCTGTTAACTATGAATAAAAATTTAAGAAGAAAAGCTGTCTTTAATCAAGACAATATAAAATATCTACCATTTTGTATTGATAGAAGCTTTCATATTCCCCATTGATCGAAATTTAATTTTTATTTGAACTTTTCATCCGTAAAAACAGGAATCTTATTTATATTCTAATAGCATAAGTGTGAAAATTTTAATTTCTTGCATATTCATTTCAAGTTCTGGTTCGTTTGACGTAGTTTTTCAGTATTAATTCATTCCCAATACTGTTATATAAAAGTTATGGAACAAACTTCGGCAACCACAAACTATGTCCATTTCTAGGGCTTAAAACACGATTTGTAAATCGCGCGACCTTTATTTTCTCCAATTCGCTAGAGCCGTATGTCCATTCCTACTTGGAAGCAAGCGTGTTTAAAAGCAACAATTACATGAACAAATTTTCGATACAATTCTTGAAATTTGTTAGTTATTAAAGTTTATTAAATCTTAATTTTTGTACCCATGTCGCATCTAACCATTCTCTTATTGTGTTTCTTCCTGTTACACAGTTAGTTTTAATTACATGGAGACACCTATTGTGTATGCAGTGTCTGAAAAATGAAAAAAAAAAAAAATATTCGTAAACAATTTCGTAGACAGTATTTCACTATTCATCATTTATTAGAAATAAGTGTAATTTTTGGTTGCATGTTGCAATACGAAAAATATTGATTTATAAATGAGGCTTCAAAAAACACTTTGCGCAACTGAAATATTCAATATTGCTATAAAGTATCGTATAACTTCATAAACAAAAGTTTTTGGCTCTTATTGTTTCCTTTTATTGACTTTGTGACAGCCTGTTTAAGTAAATTTAATCAAATACAATAAAATATTGTTTGTTTTACTGCCTCGGAAACCGATAAATGTTTGAACATCTGTATTTCAATAACCTAGGAAACATTAAATTTGAAATATTTATTTATTCGCATTATTAAACTGGTATCATTAAAGCTAAAATCTTATTTTGTGTAATGTGTGAATATGTAGTAACTTCCTAAAGTAATGTACATTTAACAGCTCGTGGTTTTATTTGAGTGTAAAAAAAATTTTAAAAAAAATTTAAAAAAAAAATACCTGGCTTATGTTGATGGGGTTGAAATCTCAAGAATCCGTGAAAAATTTATCTTATAAATCCAAAAAAAACCATTCGCGTGCACCAAATACCTATCTGAATAATTTGGTGATGTCCAAATGAAAATTTAGAATTGTCCAAACTTTATAGTTGTTAGGCGAAACAGTTTACGGGTATATTATGAATAAATTTATAAATTAATTTTTCATTCTGAAAAAAAAAAACTGCATATATTCATTTGAAATATTTCAAAATTTAAATCACAATAAAGAATGATTTTTAATTAATAGTTTTTGTGTGTGTTTCTATACTCAAATTACATGGTTTCGCAACCCGAATAACAACGTCAAAGAAACTAAAGAAATGCGTTTATAAAATCTTTTGCTGCATTTAAATGAGCAGGGATAATGAACAAATACATAAATGTAGATGCAGTTAATTGTGATTTTGATTTATATTTTTTTTTCAATATTTCTGGTACGTCATCTGAAATTTGATCTCCTTACTTTTTTAATCTTACAACATATAAGTAGGTATTGTTTCATATGATAGTAGTGTCGAGACATCTTTTCATTAATGCTTGTGCAAACTTGAAGTAGGTATAATAGATATGGGTTGTATTTTTGCTGTAAAAGTTCTTCAGAAAAAATTTTAAGAAAGATATTTTATCCTCGACATGACCGATAAAAATAATTTCGTAACAGGTAAAAAAAAAAAAATGTCAAGATTAGGTATCAATCAAATAAACAGCCAGGTCATACAATCGAACATCCCCCCCCCCCTCTGCGATTTGTGCGAGCATTGATAAGTGAACAAAAAAGTGAAAATGGTAGCCGAGAATATGGCACACTGTAATCTTTCTGGTTTTAAGATAATTACTTATTCTTTTCAGCAGATTTATACATACACAAGTGTTTGCTCTCATCATACCACACCCTAATGCTTCCATATACCGAAGAGTTCATTGCACTTTTCCGCCCTAAATAATCGAAAATTTTAATGACCTTCCTCTAATATCATTAGGCATTGTTTTATTCGATGAAAATCTGAGTGTTACTAGTGGCTTGCTTTGCACGAATAAGTTCGGTCTTTTAAATTTTAAAAGGTCCGTTACAGTGAAATCTTCTACACAAAAAGTTCAATATAGCATGGTTTTTATCTCTTGGTCTAATATCTAAGTTAAAAATTCTATTACATTGAAATTACGATTCAGCGAAAAATTTAATCAAGCAGAGTTCTATCGCGAATAGGAATTTACTTATTTATTATATTATATATACTTATAAGTATATATATCACATCGTGTTACTAATGATATTTTTAAAATCAAAAAATCTTTATAAATAATAAAGACATTTTTTATTTCAGGTGATTTACAAACACAATGCAATTTGTACAATTTGCCTTTTTATCTTCTGTGTTTCATATTTAATGTCTTTAAAATAAAATGATGCTTTAAAAAAAGTTTACACTACAGCAATCAATACCTGAGCCAAAGATGAATTTTTAATGAAAGTGATATTACTTCATTAATTGCATTTCATCAATAAATTAGAACCAAAAATTGCAGAATAATCACTTCTAACTGCAGTGATTTTCTAGTGTTTATTGTATGCATACTTGCTATTTTAAAAATATTCTTCCTAGTTAACTCTGATGTTTACCATAACGTAGACAATTGACTTCAATGAAAAGAGAATCTATAAAAAGGATTTGTATTGCAGTCTTCCGCTGTTCCGCTACGTTGCCAATTGGTGTGAGGAAAAAATAAGTTACTTTTTTATGCTAAAAATTGTAAACATCATTAGTGCCAAAAAATTTTCCAACGATATTGAAGGCATTTTTCTACTTCGTTTTGTTAATACAATATAGAACTGTAAAAACGCAATTTTATTCGAAAATATTATCTTTGCAATTTATGACCCAGATTATTTCTTATTTTACCACAAGTCTTTTGATGCTAAAAAAAACGTTAAGTGATATATGATATTAACCTTCACAAATATGGTACAAAGTGGTACATGATTTGAAAATACAATGACGAAAAATGTTTGTTATGCATTAACTTAGTTTTTAAATATTTTTTTTTAATTTAAAAAAAAATCATCAGGGATATTTTCATTGTGATTTCCTTGTTTTGTTATAATGTTGCATTATTTTTTCAATATGCGAGCTAATATCTAATTACAACTATGGTACGATTTGATATGTATTTTAAATCTGAACAGTCTGATATTGGGTTAAGATATTCAAAATCTTTAAAAATATCCGTGTATTTTCATGTTTAAATAGCATTTAACGTATTGCTTTGCACCTTGCCCTATTAAAAAAACATTAAAATATTTTGTCAGTCGTTAACAATATACTTCAGTTTATTTTGAAGTCAAACATTATTTATATTGCTCAAGCATATAATCTCATATCGACTGTTAAATGTTAAATATAGGAAAATATACTTGAATTGTCATGTTTTTTTATCATATTCAGAAAAAATCTCTAATAAACAAACCAGAAAAGTATGTAAATAATTTACCTGTACTCTTAAATTAGGTCAAATACATAAAATAAATAATAAAAGTGAATTACGCCTGTAGAAGCAATGCTGTATTTACGGAAGCAACAAATCTTTTTTTCCCCCAATTTGTGTTTCTGATTAAATAAAAGCTTGTTAATTTCGCTCTTCCCTGTTTAACTCATAGTACTAAATTATTTGTAATGTCAAATTTTATTGCTCTATCTTGCATTCTAATAAAGTATGTATCTTTCATGGGGTGTATAAAATAATCATTTTGTATATTATCTGTTTTCAATTCTTTGCATTTTCCCTAGATTAGCCTAATGGTCTATGAATACAAGTTTTTGAGATGCGTATTCAGATAAATACTACGTTCTATTATATACTTGTTTGATATAAAACAGTCAATTTGCCTTTTTACTGTGTTTTGTTTGAATAACTGGGAATATGTTATCGAATTTTGTTTTTCACACATTGATATAATAATTATGGAAGAAATAAATATATTGGAGAATTCCACTGTAATGAATTTTGAAAATGCATTGGTCAATAAATAATTGTCTTATTTATACATAGAGAATAGTTTTAAAACTTAAAAATATTTTTAGTATTAAATTTTTTATCTGGCTTTAAAAACCCAATGCTATATTGTTTATTTAACATAAAGTTTAAAGAATAATTTTATGTGTAAAAATATTTCCCATTTATATATAATTTATTTGATGAACGTAATTTTAATAAATATGTCATGAATTTTTAAAATTGAGTTTTATAAAAATTCTTTTTAAATTTTACACTTTTTGGAAAATATCTAAAAAAATAAATTTCCTAAGACGAACTGCGAAGTATGATTAGAATAAATAAATACTAAAGAATTCGCAGCTATTGTTAGCGATTTTTTGTGGACTTTTAATTGTTTTTAAAAGATTATTGTTCACACTTTGACAAATTTATTTCGTATATGTTTTCAGTTTAAATCGCTTCCTTAAAAATATTTATTTAAAGAAATCATAATTATTTTTGTAGTTTAAATTTACAATAATTATTTGAAATAATCCATCATCTAATTTTTCAAAATTCAATAGAAAATTGTTGGAATTATTTTTTAGTTGTTTTGATATTAAGTAATCCCTAATGTTTCATTTATCTCTTAAGTTCATTATTAACTGTCTTCATTTACATAACTCTTTAGAAACTGATTCCAATCGAATGTAAGAGCCATTATACATTTCGCTTGTTCAGCTAATAGCTAAAATATTAAGATACTTTGTGAAATAGGGTCAACTAATATAATCTCCAACTAATCGGTCAATTTAATCCTATTTGTACACATCGAAAGTAAAAAATTTTTTTAATAATATTAGATAGATATTTAGATGAAATATCGATCAAGTATGGTAAAAATTTAATCTTAGGTGGAACACTAGAAGAAAATGTAAACATTTTGTAAATTTTTTTGCGAGTACAAGTAGTAACAAAAATGTGGTAAACATTGGGACATCCAGCAGTATAAATTCGGTGAAAGTGCAAGGGTGATGCTTGTTAGGAACATTGCCAGAGAGTTTTCGTGGAACACTTAACTTTGCCTGCCCCCTTTCTTTCGGTGCTGCTAGCATATACATTATCACGTGTGATGTTTACATTACGATAATACGAAAATAAATTCTAAAAAAAAATAAACATAACTAACACATTACGGAAAAATAACAGTGTACAATACTCTATCAGCGCGATCTAAAACAGGACAATTAAAGTAATTGTGAAAATACTCAAAAGAGAAAATAAAAAAAAATACTAACCGAGACGATGAGTAAACATATTCATTTAAAAAAGGATGGAAAAAAATCTGACGTATGAAAGTCATGTCACGTGTTATTGTTCCCTCCTTGTGCGCTGCGTCAAAAATGAATAAAACTAAAGGGATTGCTGCTACATCGTTAAAGCCAACCCGATCTTCGTAAACAACACATTTGAAAACACGTGCCGCACGTGGAACTGTGACGTCAAAGAACCATTTCGCAACTATGTTCTCTCGCCGACTACTCTAGGATACCTGGGAGAACATTTTCAGAGAAGTCTGGGAAATTCAAAACATGTTTTGATCTCAAACCTGTTCTTTTCGAAACTGTCATTACTGGTTTTGTCGCGGACTTTTCTTTCCTTCTACTTTTCCTATTTATTATTTTTTATTATTATTTTTTTTTGTATGAATAAAGGTTCAATGCTTTTTCTTTCTTTCTGTAATTAAACTAAACTGTTACTAATTGGGATTGACTTTTGTTTTTAGTTTCTTTTGTTTATGTGGACAGCGCCCATAATTCTTGAATAAGGATAAATATGAAAATATTTCACAAATGGATATTTTTGTTTCATGACATGCAGGAAAAAAATTGTTAAAAAATTAATTTTAAATGCGTAGAAACATTTTCATATATTTTATAACTTGATTTTGTATCTGATAAAATTGTGATGGAAATAGTTGTAAAATGAGATTTATTTCTTGATCCATGTGTTCTATTTGTTGCCAAACTTGAATTACAAATCAATTTCCTCAAATTAAGCTCACGCGATCCAAACGTGCAATTTAATCAAAGCATTTAAAAAACTTAAACCCGTCAAAAATATTTGTCTAATTCGTTATAAGTTTCTATTTTAAATTTAAATCCCCCCTAAATTTAAAAAAAAAAAAAAAGAAAAAAATAGTTGCAATTTCAAAATATAAAATAGCAAATATTTCCGTTTCTTTTAACTTGACAAAAAAAAAATTAAACAAATTATTGTTTTGTTATGTTTTTATTACTTTGTAATTTAAATATAGCCTTTATTATATAAACTGATATTCCGTTGTTTTCATTTACTTAGAACTACTGTGATGTTATAACAGATTATTCCCTCATTCCATGCGTGGTATTTTGTAAAACTAAATTTGACAAACATGGGATTATAATTTATTGATGAAAACATTAAAAATGTTTTGTATATTGAAATCTATGTGTATGGTAGAAATTTCTAATTTTCATTGATTTTATTCTTATGATTTTTAAATGGTTCTTATTTAAAAAAAATATAAACAAAAACCAAATCAACTATAAAAAAATACTGCGAGTACATTCTCTAATATGTTTACAGTTTATTTAAAACCTTTTGAATATCGTGTTAAAGCTTCCAACTTATGTATATTCTAACAATGATAGAAAATAATTTTTCCTTGCTGATGATTGAGTTAAAAGTATAAATTTTAACTAATGCAAACATTGCACATTAATTTGCTTCGCTTAATTTCATTTCATCTTCTATTAATTCTCATCTGTTAATACGTCATTTAAGTAGAGCAATATAATTTATTAATTAAGACAAAAGCATTTGATTAAATATCCAATCTTTAAAGAACTTATTAAAAGACCTCTCTTATACTTTAAAACTAACTTAATTTTTTATATAGCTCGTTTAAATTGTTTATAAAAAGAATGTTCTTAAAAATTACTGAAAAAAAATATATATAATTATAAATTGTTGTTTTCATATTGTTTCCAATAGAAACATCCAGCAACTAAAGGCTCATTCCTTCAAAATTTTGACTGTACAGTTCATGGGTTCGAATTTAAATTTTTGTTTGAATGTTAGTAGTAATTTGGAATCCACTTTAAGCAGTAATTCCCGGTCTAATTAGCCTTCCTGTGAAAAAAGGATTATTTTGCGACAAACCAAACCAATTAATGAAGCCAAAAAGCTGAAACCTGTAAACTGTCAGATAGTTTTTCCTTTAAAATTTTCGCCAAGCTGGCAGCCGAATGGTTAGCGCTCTTGCCTTCGGTTCAACAGTTTGTGGGTTCGAATCCCACCTTGAGCATGGATGTTTGTAGTGGTTCGGAATCCACTTTAAACCATAGGTCTCGGTCTAATTAGCCCTCGTGCGCAAAAAATGACCGTTGAGCGACAAACAATCCAATCCTTTAAAATTTTCTACTCGATATTTTTTTATTATTATTTATAATTATTTATTTAAAAATTGTTTGATAGTTTTTGAAATAATTTTTAAATGCAGCATTTTTTCTTAGCTTTTAATGGAACTTATTTTCAGGCTATTAGAATAAAAATTTCTTCCTCTGCAATTTTTAATTTTCTTTCTTAACTCCTACATATATCTAAGTACTACGTTTTGTAAGCATACATCATAGTAATATTTTTTTACTTGAGAGTATTATAATTAAGCATTTTTTGATTAAATTTGAACAAAACTTACACGGCATTATAAAACTGCTAAAATAAATACAAATTATCTTTGCAATAATATGGAAATAAGCACCGATCATAATTTTAAAATTGATCAAAAAAAATGATGAGCACACTCTTTTTTAAATTGATTGCCTTACATACAGTGGCACAAACAATTGAGGATACACCTTACTTTTACTTGATAAATCCAACTTTCAATCGAAATAACACATTAACTAGAAGAGCAAACGTATTCTTAGACATAACAAAAGGTTTAGTTAAAAATAAAAATAAAGAAAAGTCAACGACAAAATTCTGAAAGAAAAATTTTCAGAGGCATTTCAAATAAACATAAGCAGATTTCTGCCTCAAACAATTGAGGATACACCAATAAAATTTTTTGTCGGTAGAAGCCACTCGTGTGTCCAGAAAATCATTGGAAGATATAAAAGCGATGGATTAATTGAAAATAAAAGTAAAAGAGGATGGAAAAGTATTCTGAGTGATGTAGCCAAAAGGAAAATTTTGAAAGATATCAAGATTTATCCTAAACTAAATGCAGTCAAACTAGCTGCAGAAACTTCTCGAATAATAGGCAGGAATGTGAGTGCTGAAACTGTAAGAAATGTGATTAGACATGCTGGATATAACAGTCGAGTAGCTCGAAAGAAACCATTTATAAGCTTACAAAATCAGAAAAAGCGTTTCGAGTTTGCAAAAACTCATCAATTGAAGACAGATAACTTTTGGAAGAAAGTTATGTTAAGTGATGAAAGTAAATTCAATATTTTTGTAAGTGATGGTCGTCGCAGCGTTTAGAGAAAGCAGGCCACCTCTTTGGATCCAAAAAATTTACCTCCTACAGTTAAACATGGTGGTGTCTCCGTCATGGTTTGGTTGGGGTTGTACGGCTTCAAATGGGGTAGGAAATTTAGTTTTTATAGATGGCATAATGGATCATAAGCTTTATATAGATATACTCCGCAGCAATCTTAAAGAAAGTGCAAAAAAACTGGGTTTAGGTTGAAATTTTATATTACAGCACGACAATGACCCCTAACATACGGCACGTAATATCAAAATGTCTTTTTTTATCGTAAACAGCAGTTGTACACACCACCACATTCCCTGACATCAATATCATGGAAAATTTGTGGACTGCACTCGAATTAGCGGTCCAAAAACACCAAATTTAAAACAAAGCCCATTTAAAACAATTTTTACAAGAAGAATGGGATAAAATATCTCCAGATAGCACCAAAAAATTGGTTGAATCGGTATCAAGACGTTTGGAAGGACATAATAAAAGCCAAAGTACATGCAACCAAATATTGACACTGTCTTTGTATGTGATATATCACAAAAATTTCATTGTTGCGTCCTCAATTGTTTGAGGTAGAAATCTGCTTATGTTTATTAGAAATGCCTCTGAAAAAAATTTTTTTTTAATTTTATCGTTGATTTTTTTTATTTTTTATTGTTAATTAAACCTTTTGTTACGTCTAAGCATAAAATGACGTTTGCACTTTTAGTTAATGTGTTATTTCGATTGAAAATTTGATTTTTCAAGTAAAAGTAAGGTGTATCCTCAATTGCTTGTGTCACTGTATGTAGTATGCATGAATCTGTTCTCTATCTCTTTCTCACTCACTCACACTTTACCCAAAATTCGAACGAAATACTTGAAATCCTTATTTAACTTTTTATAGGTAGCAATTATTAATTTTAAAAAAATGTAATATATTGTTTATTGCATTTTCAAGCAATTAAAAATGCTACATAAATGAAAGCCTTTTATATTTTTATTACCAAAATGGTATAATGTTAATCAGATCCCTCCCTTCCCCCAAATTTCTCTCCTTTAAAATTTATATGTTCTCTATTAATCAAATGTCGTCATATTATTCAACCAAAAAAATTTGTTATTTTCTATATTTTGAAATTAAGGATTATGAGAATCTTAAAAGTTTTCGATAAAATTACTATATTTGTATAAATTAATGTATATAAATTCGGAAATTGTTTAATCATATTCATAGGAGATGTTTTTATATCCTGATCTAAAAAAAACTACTAACTCATTACCTAAAAAACAAAAGCTACATGTAATGAAATGTTTTAAATTGAAATACTGTGATGATTAAAAACTTTATATACATTTTGAATTCCATACTTGTTTCTTCCTGAAAAATTTTAATTGCCTTAATAAAATATAAATGCCAGTATTTGCTTCTAAAAATTCATCTAAATTTATAATTTTTATCCGTTTAGTTTCGAAAGAAATTATTCACAATTAGAGAAAAATTTACCAAATTATTATAAATGAACACAAATAAATAAAAAAAAATCTAAAATGCGCGTACTGCATTTTTTTTTTTCTAATCTTAATACCGTAATTAAATTTTTTATTCGTCTTTATTAGCAGATGCATATTTTGTTCACATTTAAAGTTTATACAATACAAATAAAGATGAACTTTTATTTCGTTACTTTGTTCACAATTGCATGGCTTTCAGGCCAAAAATTTTTAAAATTTTCTTCTGCACTAATCTCACAGAATTTGAAAATAATTGGCACCGTCTCTAATATAGCATAATTCACTCGCAATGTTAACTTAACAATGCATTCTGTGTGAAATAAACTGAGAGTTAAACTAATCCCTGATTATTTCCTTATCAAATGAATTGTTGTTGAACATTTATAATCGATTCTGAAATTGTTATCAAAAGAGCATGATAACACTGTTCATCTTAATAATGCTTCACTATTTCCCTTTCAATGAATCATGATGGCATCTAGGGAAAATCTCATTTCTAGTTTCGTTGATATACAATGTTGATCTAAAGTATTCATGCAGAGGGAATTTGTTTCTTTATAACATCTCTTCCACGTTATCTTAATAAGAAATGTCAATAACCTGATTTTGGAGATATATATTATCCGATTTAGCGGGGTTTTTTTTTTTTTTTTCCCTTATATCCTAATCGCTTTTAGTGTTAGAGAAATTAGTTAATATTACTTTAATACTGGAGTGAATTGGTATTGATGTACTCTATCAATAGTTATACTTTCAAACCGTTAGATAGATAAAAGGAAATTTCATTTTTCTTTTGCCTTGGTCAAATTCCGTGATATAAAGATAGCTAAACAAAATTCTGCACAGTTGAATTTATTTTCTTCTTAATGTTCTGCTTTTCCTTTGTATGATCAAAGCCATTAAGAGATTATTTTTACTAACAATTTTATTTAATTTATACAATTATTCATTAAATAACGCATGTTTTAACATGTGAAATAAAACCTCACGTTTTAATACGCCACTTCTGTATCAAATAATCCTTGAAGATTTAGTTTTTATCCGCCTATTTTATTTCTTTAAAGAGGACATGCTCTTCCATAAATAAATTTAATCTTGTGTCACGTTTATGATACGAAGCTTTAGATCTAGTCACACCGCATTAATTTTCTTCATTTCATTTCACTTAATGGTTTGTATTTTCTACTTCTCTTCCCTAATTGATTCTAAATTTATCACATGAAATTTACAGGTTAAAGTAACCTATTACCTTTGCCTATTTCTCCATCTAATTAACTTTATATGTCCTTGACATAGTAGCTTTTGAAGTAGCCAAAACTAATGTCATTTATCGTAAACATTTATTAAACACTGGTCATTAAATTCAAACGAATGGAAAAGAGAATTTAATGATGTTGTTCGGAAAAGCTTGTGATAAAGCATTATTAGTGTACTCAAGAGGAAATTTTACTGAAAAATATGTCAAAAGATGCATTTCATACATTACTTTTGAAGTATCTAAGTTTTTTTCCTGGATATCATGTTTACTGCAAAGAAGCATGTACTTATAAATAAAATTTAGATAGGAATAGAAACAGATTTGCGATAAACTCGTATGATTAAAATACTTCAGAGCTTTCTCAAATTATTTTTTTACTGAAAATTATTTTTTTAATTCATAAAAATTATATTTACACTTTGCCAAAAGTTCAAGAATATAATTTTGTTTTATTATGTTGTTTATATATAAAATATATTTTATTCTATAATTGTATTTTCTATTATCAAATTGATTTTTTATGTCTTTAAATTTTCATACATTTATAAAAAAAGAAAGTTAAATTAATTATCGAAATTTTCATTGAATATAGCATTAAATTAGACATTAAAAATTCTGTGCCTATCAATTTTATTCTAGTCAACTTTGTTAGAACTATATAAAAATTTAATATTTTTAATGCCTTTTAAATTTATTTTATTCTTTCAAATAGGATCAACGATCCCGCGGACTTCTTTTACTGACCCTCATTAAAATAACTGTTGAACTTATTTTTACTCATCAAATTAAAAGCTATTTTTTTTAGAATTTATAATTTTAAAAGAGCATAAAAAAATGAGAGTAATAAAATATTACCTGTTCTCTTCTTTTTCTTGCCGTTATTTTTTCCAGAAATATAGGTTAACTAGTTTCATGATATCGTTTGAGAGATTCAATGAATAAATTTTTAAAGTAGTTTTATTAATATAACTAAATTGAAAATTTCTTTTCAAATTTTTTATGTGAACATATTTTGCCAAATATGCGTTTTATGCAAACATTTAAACGTTTCAGCATTTGAAAATAATATAATTGTTGCTATCTCCCTGTATATACTTTAAGAGGATTCTGGATTGATCAATTTTTTAGACTCACAGTTGGATATCATTCACATAATAACTTCTGCCTAGTTAAACATGTTCGGGAACGCAAATAGTAAGAAGTTTTAAATACCAGAATAAAAGAATAAATTTTTGATATCAAATAAAAAAAATTTTTTTTTAATAGTTTAACTACTGTTTCTGAATTTGAAAATGATTACTGTGTGCTTTTATAATACCATTCACTTCAAAAAGTAATGTATAACTGACTTTTGTAATTTCTTGATGTAAAAAAATTTTTTTCTTAAGTTTTAAAATAGGCATTACGTTGAAAGAATTATTTTTAATACACTGACGTATATTTTATGTAAATAATGACATTAATGTGACTTATTCTCAGTTAATAAAAAATATTTATAAATCAAAAATTCAAAGCCAAAAAAATTCTCTTGAGAGCAAGTGTGCGTGCGCGCGCGTCCAATGAATAATGTAGAAGCACGCATATATAATATTGAGATGAAAATTAAACGAACTTTCCGATCATCGGCAAGTTGTTTTTTACTGGTTTTTAAGGTTTTCAATGGATTACATTTATCATGAGTGACAACAATATTGTATTAAGTCACTTGTAACACTTAAATGGTTTGTAGAATTTGGAAACAAATTACTAACACTAAATTTTTTAGCTGTTATCTTAGTTTAAAAATCACTCTTATGATATTCATTTATGAATTGTGTATTATAATTGAATTCATTATTTCAATTATGATAAAGTGTGCATTTTAAACTCATCAGGAAAATAAATTTTACCATTATATGCTTTTTTTTTTTTTTTTTTTTTTTTTTTTTTTTTGATGAAAGCAATATTTAAACTATATTTTTATTTTTATTTTATAGGCAGGAACTAGCTTCATTATTTTCGATGAAATACGCTTTTCAAAAGAATTGCTGCCTATGTATTTTAAGCACAACAATATGGCCAGTTTTGTTCGTCAACTCAATATGTGTAAGAAAAATTGTTTGAATATATTGCAATAAATGTTTTTCTTGTATGTGTTTATACTTAGGTTTTTTCGTGAATTTTAAAATAAAAAATAACTAATGTAGAAAAATTTTCGTAGTTTAAATGTCGTGTTATTTAGGATTCTTTTATATTTTTACTATACTAATTATAAATTTCATCTGAATGAACTTCATCTGAATGAACTTTTAATGTATATCACTTTAAAAAATGTACTTAATTTTTAGCCAAATCTTTCATGTTTTTGTGGAACTTCTATTATTATGCTTATTTTAAATGGTAAAATAGTCAAATTTAAATTATTTATTAAAAAGATACAAATATAATTTTTATATTACAAATTGTGTAAATGAGAGGTAAATTTTTTATTAATGGCTATTTGATTTATACAAACTAAATTTATCATTCATACAAAAAGTTTATTGAAAAGATAAGTTTTATAAAAATAATTTTACTGAAATTCTTCAATTTAAATAGTAAGTAAATTAGCAGTTTAGTTTGCTTTTTGTTTGAATAATATTTTTATTAGATAAATTTTTTATTTTAAATACCATTCTGATTAAAAATATTATCTTAATTGTAAAGCACCTCATTCAAACTCATTAATATAATAATCTCCAAATTTCTGTTTTTAGATGGCTTTAGGAAACTTAGCTGTATTGATCAAGGGGGCATGCATTCTTTTAAAAATGAAATTGAATTTTACCACCAGTATTTTCTTAAAGGTCAAGAAACATTATTGGAATTGATTAAAAGAAAAGTAAGTAGTTTCCATGCGATGCTATATCATGTAACTATAAACTATGAATTGATTGTTTAACAAGTTTAGTAATAGATAGGGCTTGGAATTTCTTGTCACTAAAACTTTTCTAGAATGTACTGATAATTTGAGAATACTAAATATTGGTAACTATTAGGACTTATATATCTGTTTGTATAAGGAGCTTTTATCTATATTTACAGGGTCAGAAATTTGTTGATTAGTTTTATATTTATTTCTGATATCAGTGTTTACAACAGAGGTCCAATTTTTATCTTAGCACAAAGGTCAGAGAAGCAATATTCCACATTTATCAATAATCAAATACAATCTAAGATTACTAAAATTCCATGTATTTCGTTTTAAACTTTAAAATGTATACACATTTGGTATAGGAAGATATATTTATAATATTTAAGATTTCATTCTTAAACTGTTGTTAATTGGTATATTTTTTAATGTTATTTTTATTAATCTGTATACTTTTTCAAAAAAGTTTTGTATATTTTTTTTTTAATTAGAAAATTAAATACCATAAAAATTATTTGCTGTTTCTTTAAAAATTGGCATATATGCTTTTGAATTACAGCCACATTAGAGGAAATGTAATCATTCACATCACAGAAAAATTTATTTCAAATAAATGATGCAGATTAGAAATTTTTACTGCTATTCAAATGGAAAGTTTTTGAGACTTTTTAATTTCTTTTAGATAATATTGTGAAAAATAATTTTATGCTTATAGTTAAATAATTGTAAGATTTTCCATATGCTTTTTTTAGAAAAGATTAAAGGAAACAAACTTAAAAATGAAGTATTTCTGTTTGAGATAAAACATAATTTTTTTATGAAATATTAAACATACTAGATCTTAATTTTTCTTTCTTTGTGTATTTTATATTAATGTTGTTTAAAAAGAAGGCTGATAAAGTGGTTATTTAAACTACTCAACTCAATCACTCAGAAAAAAATTCATAAAATGTGGAAATAAATCAACATTTTATATTAAGTAGAACAGGCATAAAAGTGTATTTAATGTGTTTAAATATTTATTATTGTAATACAGCTTGAAATGTTAATTTTATCTTTCTACATATCTCAAAATGTTAATTTATTAGTGCTTTGTGTTTTCGGTTAGTAATCTTATAAAATAGATTTATTCTAGATATATCAAAATAATTTCTTCATGAAGCTTCATTCGATTTATTTAAACATTTTTATTGTTTTTTTATTTATCGACATGAAATTCATTCATAAATATTGTATTAAATTTTCAAACTAAGTATTTAAAATGTATGTCAATCATAGTTTTTAAAAATATGCATTTCCCTCTTTATAGATTCCAAATAGCAGATCAGAAGAACCTAAAGTCAGGCAAGAATACATTGATGAATTAATATCAAACATCAAATCATTGAAAGGAAAACAAGACAGTGCTGAACAAGGAATGCGCCACCTCAAGCGGGAAAACAGATTGCTGTGGAGGCAAGTAAACTTGCTGACCGATAGATACACAAAACAACAGACTGTTTTGCAACAGGTAACTTAAACTTTGTAAAATGCTTTTATGTAATTTAGTTTGAGTCACGAAAATTGTGTAAAATATTGTATTTGTTAAATTTTCAGCTTCTTCCTTTCTTTATGAACATGGTGAGATCAACCCGAGATATAGGCATAAAAAGGAAAGCTCCATTAATGATTGATGAAGGAGAAGAACACAGTAAAATGGCACGTTTATCTCCCCCATATTATGTTCAGCACATGAACGAAGATTCTAATCAAGGCATGGTAAGTATCAATTTAAAAACTTGTAGATGATGCCAAACTCCAGAAAAAATTATTTGAATGATTCAAAATCCAATTAATTTATAAAATTCTTATTTTTCTCTAACGAAAATAAGACTTATTAGCTCCATAGTTTATTAGCAAATAATTTTTATTTTCAAATACTAATTTATAAGACAGTTCTATACATATTCCCTTATTATCCAATTTTATTATATTTATTGAAATAAACTTCTTATCTTTCGTATACATTGTTTCTTGCTCACTCAAGTCATTCATGGTACTCTTTTACAAACATGCAGCTTTGGAATTCTAAATGTTTTGTGAAGAGTAATTTAGAAAATGTATTTTTTGCCCATTTTAAGTAAGTTAAATATTCTATTTTTAATTATTATTTCATCAGTTTTAAAGTGTAATCGATTCATAAATTGTAGAACATTGTTGATTGCATGAAAAAGCATTTGAATATATTTCTTAATTTTAAAAAAATCATGTTTAATTTAAAAAATTTATGACTTAAAATTGATAGATATATAAAATAGTTAAAACATTTCTTTATTTTTAAATTTAATATAATATAAACTTATTATGAAGTCTTTAATATAAAATTTAAATGAACTTTATAAAAACAAAGTATAATTTATTTCTTAAACTTAGAATTTTCTAATTTCAAATGATTTATTAAATTAAAAGATTTTTCAATTTATCATTTTATTTTCAAACTCAGTTTTTTTTCTACTTTTTAAAGCGCGCATTAGTGAAAGTGAAAGAAGTTAATGTTTTCCATTTATCTCCCAGGAAAAGGATTACTCTTTAATACTAGATTATATTGAGAATGAGGAAGAAAAATGTATGCAAATTGCTTTAAAATCATTAAAATTATTTGTAAGTTCTACAATTACTTTAATTTGAAAAGTTATAGCTTACTATTAGTTATATATTATTTAGAATAAGTTATAATTTATGATAAATATAAAGATTTATTTAGTTATAATTAATTTAATATTTAATTTGCAATATTTATTTACAAATGATAGCAATTGATAAAATTAGTTTAGATTTTATCACATTTTCTTTAATTTACTCATACTCTTTGAATCAAATATTTTATCGCAACTTTTTTTAAATAATACATAGTATTTAATTTATGAATAATCATCAGTAGGAATTTATTTTATTGACTTTGTCAATTTTATCATAAGTTTGTCAGTGACTTTTATATTCCTTGAAATGTGTCCTGATCTTTTATATAGACATCCATTGTGATGTTCAAATATAACATATTTTTTTGATAACTATTTCAGCTCTCTAGGTTTATCTAGCATTCGAAGGCATGTGAATTAATACCATGAAAATGTGTAGGAGTTTAGCTGTGTGTAGCTTTTGCTTTAATAAAATTCTTAGTGAATATACTAGAGTTGTCTTTTATAGCCTACATCACCAGGTAATGTTTCAAATAGAGGACCTGTTATTCACGAAGTAACTGAGATGGAAAATACCAAGATGTATCCTGGCAGCATTTTATGCTCTTCCTCCAATACAACCGCAGCTAAAGAATGTGAAGCAATTGTTGATAGTCCTTTATCTTGTAACTTAGAAAACTCAGAGCAGACCATCGACAGTCCATTTACTGAGCCTGGCACATTGGAGAGGCTTAATATTTTAAACCAAAACTTTGAGAGGTGGGTAAGAAGGGTTTATCATTCTCATTTTGTGCATAATGCTAAAAGTTTCAAACAATGGCCGATGATAATTTTAAATTTTGAAATATCTGTATTTTGATTGTAAAGAGTGACCTTTCACATTATTTTAAAACATTTCTTATGTTTTATCATGCTTTTTATTGTTGCCTTTCTATTAATATATTCTTTTGCATGGAGCTTTGAAATACAGTTGCTGAAACTTTTAACATGAACTTAATTTATTGCTGGCAAATGCTAGTAACAGATTTTAATATTGCTTATAATATTGTGCATGTGATTTATTAAGAGAACACTTTTAAGTATTTGCATGAATTTAAACTATTATAATTTATTTTAAGGTATAAATCTTTCCACTTTCTTTTAAATAGGTTTATTTTGGAATCTATTTTATGTTTTAGATTATTTCTCTTTAAAAATGCATTTAATTGGGTATTAAAGATTTCACTCAGGGTGGGGGGAATTTACCATGTTTAATGTTAAAAATTTGCTTAAACAAAAAGGGCAAGAAACTATGGCTTTGCTAGAAAATTTTAAATCAAATAGTTAATAAAAGTGGTATGATTGCTGCTTGAATAAGTGCTAAGCATATTATGTTTCTGTGTTATTTAAGGAAATAATGTAGGTATTTTAACTAGAATAATATCACTAATATATATATATATATATATATATATGTATGTATGTATATATATATATATGTATGTATATATATATATATATATGTATGTATATATATATATATATATATATGTATGTATATATATATATATATGTATGTATATATATATGTATGTATGTATGTATGTATATATATATATATGTATGTATGTATGTATGTATATATGTATGTATCTCAAAGCTTCCTTGTATAATAATTGAAACCATTCCTAAGAATTTTATTTGCTACTAAAACACTTATATTTTTATTCGTACAAAAATTTAAGTAATAAAACCCTAAATCAAAATTAATTCAATTCCTTATTTAGCTTTTAAATCCTGTTCTTTAAACCATCTTGTGTTATTTATTATAAATTTCCTTGGGAATCTAATATACAAAAATACTTTTGTTTTTTATTGTAATTGATAATTTGATAAAAATTTTGCGGCAGGAAACTTTTATCTTATGTGTTTATCTCCCTTAATAAACAATAAATCAATTTCCTCCAATGGACAAAAATAAAAGTTAACTGATATGAAAATCACTATTTCAGATGTGTTTTATATATATATATATATATATATATATATATATATATATATATATATATATATATATGTATATATATATATATATATATATATATATATAATTTTAAAAGAATTCCTATTGCAATATTTAATGATTTACTTTAATAAATGCATAGCTTATTGTTTTTATTTGTAATTTATTTAACCTAATTTTCAGGTTGCTCTACTTTTTAAATTGAAATTAAAAAAAATTACTTTTATTCTTTTAATTTTAAATATGATTAATGTAAATCTGCATCGGCCATAAGAAAAAACTTTTAGCATTTTTTGGAATCCACCGAGAACCGCTATGTATCTCCATGGTGTTCTTCCACTATTGTATGGAACCGCCATGATAGAGTTATTTCCGGAAATAACAAGCTGTATAACAATATGGGCACTGAAAATTTCAATCCTAAAATTATTGCATCTAAATTCTAATTATTAATTTTTTAATAATTGATTTTATGCAAACGATCTTACTATAGGCTGTTTCAATCTATTCTGATGTGTGCAAGTTTTTGTTTATTAATAAACAAAATAATTAAAATAATTCAGCATGTTAAACAAAGATATTTACCGTACAGGAAATCAACTTATTTTAGCAAATACTAAAGTTCTTTATATGTATGGTTGTTACATGGATTAAACATGATTAAGGAAAAATACAAAAAAATTATATATTTTGTACAATTTTTATTATTTTATCATTTATGTCTTTGAGCATACAAAAATGTGTGCTGTAGAACTGCAACAAATATTTAAATTCTTTGTACGAAAGTATGTGGATTAAAAATAGTCATGGAAAAATAAAGAGAAATGTTCACTATAATTGTATTGCATTGTTTCATTGTTTTTGAATATTAAAAACCTTTTTAAATGAGTGAATGATATATGGATTAAACAATGAAGAAAGAAGAATAAAAGAGAATTGTCTGCTTATTACTATTAATTTCTACTATATTCAATTGATATTTTCTTAACTTGCAAAAATTTAAATAAACTGACATTTTATAGAATCAATTATTCAAATTCTCATTTCTGTGACAAAAAATTTAGCTACTTTGTGCACTAATTCCATGAATGATTGTGTAACCTTTTCTAGTGCAAATTTTCACCAATGGACGATTGAAATTTATTTTTAAAGTGTTTTTAAGTCTACAAAAAATTATTAAAATGATTGATTTTGAAACAAAAGAATGATGCTAATTACTTGAAATTTTGAGATTTATTAAAATATTGGCTGTTTTCAATGAGTAATGTTAAGAAATCCAAAAATAATGGCATCTAATGTGGAGATTAGATGTAAATTTTCAATGTGATTATTCTTCATATCAGTGACTGTAGAAACCAAGCAAACCATGTGATACTTTAAATCATTTGTCTCCTAAGCTTTTTATTTATTTCAATTTTGAACTTTTACATAAACATTTACTTATAAAAGTGATTATATAAACAAACTACATGTGCATTTCATTATGAAGAAAAGTGTGGATTAGAAAAAAAGTATATGTATGCCTTAAATGATATTTATTTAAAATTGTTGCAAGAAGACAAGCATTTCAATATAAATATTAATTCTGAATCTTAAAGAATCGAATAAGAAAGAAGATCCTGTGTATAATTTAGACTACTTAAATTCAGAGATATGACTTCCTCAAAAATGTTCTTGTGACTTAAATTCCTGCTAAAAATTTCATGTTTAATATAGTGCAGCTTCAATATTCCTCTAAATTATTAAAATCTTGACAGTATATTCTAATGAAACTTATAAATGGTGCTATGCTCTTGATAAGAAGGTGATATATATTTTTATATTTCAAATTAAAAAAGTTTCAATGAAAATATAATTTATTTGTGGTAGAGAATTTTGATATGCGCAAACAATGATCAATTGTTGAAAAAAAATGAAAAACTTACTATTATGATTTAATTTGCTGTTGTGCAGATATTCCTTTTGAACTCATCTGCAAAAACAACTGATGTCTAAACTATGTATTAAAAATCATTTGTGGAAGTGAATACAGTGCCCATATTGCATTGATAAATTATGTACTTTTTCCATTAGAAAGGAACCATAGGTAATGTTATATTTTTGTGTCATTTTTTATGATTTGGTTAATAGAGCATTCCTTTAGATCATCTTTTAAATGTTATATTTGTTTTCATTTAATAAATATCAACTATTTTCCGTAAATTTAGAAATAATTATATATAATTTACTATTGTAAATTAAACTTAAAAAATTTAAGAGATGATCTTTGAAATATGATGTTTGATTTGAATTGGGAGCACTTGCTTTGATCAATGATATTAAGATGTCAAAATATGTATGAAAGAATATTTAAAAAAAAAACTTACATTTATTATTTAAAGTTATTTTGATACTATTTTTCTTTTAAAGAAGTTTTTTTATTCTTTGAAGTGATTAAAAAAATTCAATTTGAGTTATGTTTACCTCTAACACTTAGTAAATGATATTTGCATGCATACATACATTCATGCATGTGTAATAAGTTTTTACAAACATTAGATTAAACTATTTTATGGACTATAATTATTTTACTGATATTTAAATTTTAAAAAAATCTTTCAACATAAGTTAATGTTTAACACAAAAAATAATTATTCATCCATGTATACACATCCATGATAATTCATAGTACTCTTTGGAGTCAATTGTTAAGCTAACATAAAAAGAACTTCATTGTCTTCTCTAGCAGAAGTCCTTTATAATGTTAAATTTGCACATAGTATTTTTTTATAAAGAGAAATTAAGCATATTTTTGTTCTGTGAAAAACTTTTTTTAAACTTTTCATTCTCATAATTTATGAATAATAAAATACTTCATATGTATATATATTAACTGTCGATTATTCGCTATCTGAGGTAAACATAACTACTTGACAATTTCTGCAATTTTAATAACTTTGCAACTCATTTATTAATTTTTTTTCGTAATTATTTCCGCTTATATCTTGGCACTTAGTGAGCTTGAATTTTTTTAATGACTTAGCATCAACTTCCATTTTCAAATCAAATGCTATGAATGAATATAAGAACATGTGAGTGAAAGAATGAATGTTGTACTAGTGGTATATGGGAAAAAATATTTTTTAAATCTCATTTCTTGCTTTGATTTGGTTTACTTGCGCACAATTATTGTACATGTATATGTGTGAAATGTGCCAAAAATGTAAATCATTCTGAATAAAAGACTTTTAAACCCTCTGTGTTGGATTAGTTTAATTTATAATTTTCACTGTATAATGCTTGATATTTTAAACATCTGCATTTTTCATGATGTTTGAATGGATTTTGTTTGTTAGTTTGAATGAATTTTGCTTGAATGAAATTTTGATTATTTGTAATATCAAGCAATGTTATTGATATCTGTTTGGTTATATCTTAACCTTGATATTTTGCAAACTAGAGTTTTATTATATTCATATGCCTTATTAAAGGCTATTTTGCAATATTGTTGGAGAAATCTTATTATTAATTTTTTATTTTGGTGAGCTATTTTCACTAAGTACTTATGTTTGAAAAATACTCAAATAATCTTTCTTGTCCTCTAAGCTTCTTTTCTACCAAGACTTCATCTCTGTGTCATATCTAGGCGTTTATCATTGTTTCTGGATCCTAGAATGGTAATGTATATAGCATTTTCTTAAAAAATGGTATGTACAAATATTCTTTATGATTGTGCTTTTTTAAGTGTTTTTGTGTGCATTTGAGATTTGAACCCTGCATATTTTCTGTTATCCAAAAATCAAAGAAGACAGCAGACATATTTATTCTTGTTAGGGTCTTTGAGATGAGTTGGCCCGATTCTTCTCTAACACTTTCTCTGGGAAGATGCCTTTAATTAGAATTTCTTTGATGAAGTCCATGTCATGATCACAATGTAGTGCTGAACATCCTGGGTAAGATCTAAATGTTAAAATATGTGATGTCCGCTGTTTTACAGTGGTTCTCAAAAGTTTTATGCAAACACAAAATTATACTATATGCACAGTTGTATGAATTTAAAAAAAAAAAAAGAAAAGAAACTTCTTTACACTCTTTATTTTTAAAATTTGATTTCCTTATGGTTATAAAATTTTTAACATTAAGCTAAAAATTCATCTAAAGTAAATTTTAATTATACTTTTAATAACAATTGTAATTAATATAAATTTGTAAAAATAATTATAATTATATCCTCTCAAATTATAATAGATTGTTATATATACAAAAGTATTCGAAATAAAATATTTGAACTTGCTCATCAAATTTTTAAACATTAAACTACAAATAAAATTATACTATAATTTTTAAATTAATTTTTAAATGTTTTAAAGAATCTTTCTTGGGGGTGGGAAATCAATTTGCATGTAATTTTATGTTCTAATTATTAAAATAATTAAAGTTGTAAAAAATAATTCTTGGTATCTTTCTTTTTTTTATTTGAGAAAATTAATGTTTTTAAACTATTATTAATTTGAATATTAGTTTTGTGTACTTCTGTTATTATAACAATATTTGATTCCAAATAATAAAATATAGCATTAGTAGTTATAATAAATTGCATTTGATTAAAATAAAGTTGGATTAGAAAGGAAATGTTTAAAAATATTTAAAGTTTTAAAAAATGGCTCTTTGGATATAATTTCTTTTATTGTTTTTTGTATTTGAGAAAATTAATATAGTTTGAGTCATAATTATTTAAAAATTAATTCTGTTATATTATAAATTTAGTTATATAATTATTAATTTGAATATTAGCTTTGTATACTTATATCTAATATTAACAATATTTGATTCCAAAAAATAAAAATTACTTTTCTTTAAAATAAAGCTAGATTAGAAAGTTTTAAATGTATAACTAACAATTGTACATTATTTAATGTATATAGTTAAGTAATTGCAGTTTTGAAACTCTTTAAATATTTGTATACAATTACAAGCTATTAATATCTCTCTATTACATTAATTTTTGATAATTATTTTACTGCAACTCTTAACAAATATTAATTTAATGACCACTGGGAAATTTAATTACTGAGTGTTTTTACTTGAAATTTGTTTTCTGAATATTTGCTTTGTTTTAAGAGTGTTTTATGAATGATAGAGTGGAAAATTTCTGAGAAATGAATGTTGTGTATGTGGAATGAATTGACAAATAATTTTTTACAAGTATATGAAAATTCATTTGAGAACTACTGTTCCCAAAACATGTGCTTTAGTTGTTAACAATGATATTTATTAATATTATCTTTTTCCCTTTATCATTTCAGTCGGAGCCGGAGCAGTTCCATGAGTTCTGGGCGTACACAAACCAGCTTTTCTCGTCGGCTACCAACTTCAGGTTCTATGCCTGTTACTTCAAATCCAACATCAAGTTATACTACTGTTATTATTGATGAAACAACATCTGATGTGCCATCATCAATCTCTGAAAATCTGATTCATCCTTTTGTTCCCAAAATGGAAGATACAGTCACAGATAGAGATGTCTTTAACATTAGTTCCTTAATAAATAATAGAGTGCCTATTATTGATGAAACCACAACTTTGATGAATGAGCAATCTTCCATGATGAACAAAGCTAAATCTATGATGAATGAAAGATTATCAATGATGAATGAAGGGGCATCTTCTATTATTCGAAACGAGGGAACCCCATCTATAATGATTGGAAATGAGGCTACCTCCATGATTAGAAATGAGAGTGCTTCCTCTCTGATTGGAAATGAGGCTACCTCCATGATTAGAAATGATGGAAGCCCTCCCATGATTAGAAACGATGGAAGCCCTCCCATGATTAGAAACGATGGAAACCCTCCCATGATTAGAAACGATGGAAACCCTCCCATGATTAGAAACGATGGAAGCCCTCCCATGATTAGAAACGATGGAAGCCCTCCCATGATTAGAAACGATGGAAGCCCTCCCATGATTAGAAACGATGGAAGCCCTCCCATGATTAGAAACGATGGAAGTCCTCCCATGATTAGAAACGATGGAAGTCCTCCCATGATTAGAAACGATGGAAGCCCACCCAGAATTGGAGGCAATGGAACCTCTTCCATGATTGGAAACAATGGAACCTCTTCCATGATTGCAAGCAATGGAACCTCTTCCATGATTGCAAGCAATGGAACCTCTTCCATGATTGCAAGCAATGGAACCTCTTCCATGATTGCAAGCAATGGAACCTCTTCCATGATTGCAAGCAATGGAACCTCTTCTATCATTAGAAATGATGGAACTTCCATTATTAGAAATGGAGGATCTGCCATGATCAGAAATGGTTCGCGTATCAGAGCAAATAGTCAGTTGCCCATTATCAATGAAGTACAGTCAATGAATACAGAAGAGAAATATTCTCCAAATTATATTCAGTAAGCATGATTTTATTACTTTTTTAAGCTACATGTTAACAGTAAAATAATCAACCTAATGATTGAAGTTTTTGAAATGACTTCTTTTTTAAATATGTATATGATGATAATATAATAAAACTTCAAGTAAGAAAATTTATTCAGTAAATGAGTCTTATTTAATATATATATATATATATATATATATATATATATATGTGTGTGTGTGTGTGTGTATGTATATATATATATATATGTATGTATATATATTGACTATAAATTTTATATTATTTTTAAATTGTATGTTCTTTAATAAAAATAAATTCAATCAAAAAAATTAAAAATTTTCTGAGATGCCTTATATTTAATATGTGTTATAGTGAGGTTAATATTTCAGTAATATATATAATATTAAGGATGGTTTTTAACATTAATTTAAGCAAAATATTTAGGCTTTTTAATGGAAGTTATACATTTTCTCACAACTGATTTAAAGTCAAGTTTTTGAAATTTCCTAAATTTTTCTAACTATTTACCTATAAATAATAAAAAATAAATATTAAACACAACGTTTCTAAATATTTAAAGTGCTTCATTAAGCATAATTTTAGGCATGCAATTGCAGTATAAAGTAAATTTAAAACTTTTTATAAATTTATTTGAACAAACTAAGTACATTTATTCATAAATAGCATTAATTCATTTTGAAAATACTGTCATTTTATGAATTTTTCTCTGAACATAAATCATTTAATATAAGCATTTTATTAATTAAAGTTGTAAATACGGCTTATACTAATTTGAAAAAAAATTAAGACAATTTTCTATAATAGTAATATATGCTACTCCAGGCACAAATGTTAATGTCCTAAATCTTGGATTATGAGTTTGAATTAACATCCAATGTTCTCAATCTTAGAACTAAATTCTGAAGTTTCAAATTTAAAGTTTTAAGAAATAAATTAATTTGGTAAAAAAAATATATATATAATAGATTATCAGTTTGATTCGTACATACATGCATATAGACATAAAATTGAAGTTCTCATTCTTACACTTTAAGATGATTTTATTAAAATTGGTTGATTGACCTCAATGAAAATGTAACGAAAAAAGGGTTATTACAATTTTATAAGAAAATTAGCAATGAAATTTTCAAATTTATTTTTAAGATATGGATTTAAAATTGCATACACTTGAATGAATGAATAGGCACTTGGTTGATTAACCCTTTGCCACAACTAGGCCAGAAACTGCTACATATTTATCATTACCCAGTAGGCACCTGTGAACCAAGTCACAGAGGCAAGTAACATTACCCACACCATACCACCACAAATCCATTTATAGGGTGGGCTGCATTCATACATATTCTCAGAAGAAAGGACACAGAAATACAAAGAGAAAGAAACATCCTTGCCAGAACCCAGGGCCGACAGCCTTGGAGACTGGAACTCAAACCACTCAGCCATTTGAATGAATATAGTATTATTTAAATTAATTTAAATATATAGATGAAAATATGTGTAGACTGGGTGTAAAACTGTTGTCAATAAAAATTTATTGCAGTAAAATACATTAGGATTAGCTTTTCAATCTCAGATTTTTAGAAGATTCAACTTTTAATAACTTTTTAACAAAATTATATCTATTTTAAATTTGTTCAATATTTATGCCTTATTTATATTTTTATTTTAATTTTGTATTCGGTTATTATATAGATCTAACAAGAATGTTGGTCAAGAAATGAACTGGATGATGAACCAAGGCAATTCTGCACAATATGCGACTGAACCAAATTTTGATAATTGGTTAGGGGTGTGTATTTGGTTTTACTTTTTTCATGTTAAATTTTTGTAAGAAAATTAGAATTTTTACTATAGTGGCTGCTTTTTTCGCTGAATATTTATTTCTAAATATTAAACTGCTTTTATCTTCTGTAAATTATTGTACATTCAATTTTAAAAAAATTATCTTCATCTTCCAATATATTTATAACAATTTTGTTCCATTTTTTTCTTTTGCAGTTACTTTCTTAGCTTTAAAATTTTTTTTAAATTTCCCTTTGAAATTGTAATTTAAAGATTTTTTGAGTTTTAATTAATCCAAAAATTTTATGCTATCTGTGGAGAAATGTTTATTGTTCATTACTAGAGTTAATAGAGTTAAGAACATATTAAAATATAACACTGAAAATTCTATTACCTAAAATATTTTATTATATTAGATATTGCTTATACCGTTTTAGCTTATTTTGTATGAAAATTTACTTTTTTAAATCTTGTTATTTTGACTTCACTTTACTGTCAGAATCATGAGAATATTTAGTATAATACTTTAAAGCACATTTTACATAATTAAAAATTTTGATTTTATGTACTTATTTTTGAAGTAAATTAATTTTTATAGTATATATGAAGTAAGCTCTCATTTTATTAACAAGTATATTCATGAGACTCTTTAGTATTCTGTGTTTAAATGTATTCTGTGTATGCAATGGAAATAACGTAATAATTTACAAAAATATTGAATTTTTTTTTAACTTCATATTAAAATTAAATGACCTTCTTAAAATTGAAAATAATTTTATATATCTAAGTATTGATGTTTGTAGCTTCTATTAAGTTTATTAGAAAAATTAAGAAGTATTTAATTATAAACTTTTAAAATCTTTCATCTTATTATTTTACGTATTATTATATATTTTTATATGTGACAATTAATATCATGTATGTACATTATCATTGTCATCAACATTTTTTTTTCATCCATTGTAGCAAATTTTCAAGTCAGATAATCTTACTGCTGGTTGCAGCTTACCTCAGGTATGCACTTTCCATTTATTTGATTTGAAATATATTGTGTGTAATGTATTATTTATAAAATAATTTATTTTTTTAATTTTGTTAGTAAAAATAATGATTAAGATCTTTTATGATCATAAATACATATTTCTTATGTGCATCAAACAGAAAAAAACTTAAATTCTGCAATTATGTGAGAAAAATGTTTAATATTTTTTAAAAATTTGATTTTGATTTAAATGATTGCACTTTGTTGTTGTTGTCTTGTGCCAGCTAGGCTGGCATTATGGGGTGTGCTGCTCCATTTTTCCAACTGAACCATATTTTGGTTATTGCACTTTTTTTAATCATATATTTATTGTAAAAAGAAACTTATTGATGTTAACATGGAGCTAAAATTCCATTCTATATTATTTATATTGCACTTTTCCTTTTTTCCCCCAATTTGGAGTTTAATAAAATTAAAATGTATATATATATAATTTATTAAGTATTTTCTCTTGTAGATAGAGAGACTTAATTGTTTTAAAATTAAAATATTACAAAAATCCTTTCTCAATTTTCAATAATAAAGATTTCTTTTAGCTGGTTTGCACAATGGTCTTTGACTAAATAGTTTGGGGTTTGGATTCCACTAAGCTGTAGGTCCCTGTATAATTAGCTTTTATATGTAAAAATATGCATAACAGTAATATGTATAACTGTGCATAATAATATAGCAGTTAACTAAACAAACCAATAATAAAGAAAACTGTAATTATTTCATGAACATTGCTTAACACACTAATGTTTTGTCAAATCTAATACTATAAAAAGCCAATTAAGATGTTTTTGTGTAACATTAATATTTTATTTTCTTACATTACTTTCCATTTATTTATTTTAGCAATCTGAAAATGTGTTTGTTTAAAGTAGAAATGGATAGAGACCAAGAGCACAATGCATCAAGTCTGAACTTTATGGCATGGTTTTTCTTAATCATATTGAGTTGGACTAATTTTCAAGAATATATGATAATAAGTTTATGTGACTGGAATTTAATTATTATGGTAACTGTATGTAGCTTATACTTAAACACTAAAAGAAATACCTGTATTTTTTTGTAAAAAATATAGTTATATTTTAGCAACAATTTTTTCTATTTGTTAATTTTTTAAATATATAAAATAAGCAATACATATTTCTTCTTATTATTAAAAATATTAGTATTTAATGGGACTATTCTGAAGTTATAATGTCATATGGCATTGACGGTATATAATTTAATTAAGAGACGGTGAATTGATTATTGAACAATGATTTATAGCAACAATTTATTTACTGTTATGGTATAATAAAGAAGTGCTAAATGAAATTGTTGAATTATTATTTCTTCTTATAATATAAAAAATATGTTCTATATGTAATTAAATGTAATGAATTAAGAAATATATTTGAAAAATTTTATCATATTTTATTGAGATTTTATAATGTAATTTTAAATCAAAGAAACAAAGTTTCTTTTGAAATTTTATCTATGAATTTAAAATATATATTATTTAATTTTTTGTTTTAGTGTTTAAAGCAAAAATTACTATTTACAGAAAGTGTGTAAAAAGTATTTGAATGGTTTCAGTCTGAAAGATATATAAATGTTGCTGACAGTGCCTCGTCCAAATATAGTTATTTGTATTGTGCATGATTATTGTTGGTATAAATACTAAGGTTAATCTTTTGGGTTTGAGGTATATTTTGGAGGGTGTGAGTCTTGTGAAGCAGTTCATGTCTTATGATTAAAATGTATGTTTCTTTTATCACTAAATGTGGTATATTAGCTGCATTTTTTGGTGCAATTTTATTTTTCATCTGTATCAGATGGATTTGATTATATGTTGTACTTTAATTGTGTTATCTACATTTACGCATTTCCATTTCAAAAAGTTTTTATTACTTCTTGAAATGCTAAACATCAGTGCCATGCCAATATGGCATTAGAAACACCTTCCAAACAGAGCTTGTAGTTGAGTTGTTATTAAGTACTCAGTAAGTTTGGTGAGAAGATGTCTTGTTAATTTGAATTAACTTTCAATTTTCTTGTAGTCATTGTTTTAAGATATTAAATTTTGTATATTATATAATTCCATTCATACATTTAATATCCTAAATATATTGTTAATTTAATTAAAATAACAAGATCATATATGTGTGTATGTTTCTGTGTACATTTAAGTTTTTATTATCCCTTACTTATAAAATTTTTACAGCTCAAGTTAAAAATACAAATATAAAATTTATTACTGCATATGATGAACAAGCTTAGTTTTTGATATGAAATAATTATGACTTTATTTTTCATTGTCTTGTTAATATTAATATGTTATTTTTTACTTATATTTATATTCATTTGTATATAGCCTTTTTGCTCATGTAGATCTTAAATGTGTACTGAAAACAATGTAATAATCAATATATTAAAATAGTATAATGGTATCTCCCAACTGCTTATTATGAAACTTAATTTTTACTGGTTAAATTCATAATTCAATCTATTTACGAAATTTAAAAGTTAATTCTGAAAGTATTGTTTCTTAAAATTCTTATTTAAATTCTATAACTTTTTGTTTTTTACCTATATGAATTAACATTATCTTAGTAACCAGGTCTGTTATTTATTTTCATATGTTAATAAATTATATATTAAATTCTCTATTATTTATCTAAAAATGTTTTAAGTTTAAGTTTTATTAAAATCGCTGTTAATGATGTATATTAATTTATGATGTATTAATTTTATTCACAGTAATAGGAAGTTCTATCACATTCATTCCAAAGCAAATTAACATGTGTTCTACACATGTAATTTAGTATGAAAGATGGCGATTTGATTAAAACTTCCTAAATTGTCAATTTAGAATTTTTGCTCAGAAATTTTTTAAACTAATATTTTATAAAAATAACTCAATACAACTATATGTAGATTTAAAGATGTAATAATATATTGTTAATGCGAGTTACAATAATTATATCATGCAAAAAATAAATTTTTACTAAGATGATTATAACTGTAATTTTAAATTTATTTTTAATTACAAAGTAGATCGCTCGTTTTATATTCACACCACTCAAGAATGCATGTAAATATTTACAAATTTTTTTATTTTAGCAGATATATTAGTTTTAAAATTGCACTACATATGATTCATTTAATACAATGCATTTGCCATAAACTTTAAAGTCTTATGCCATGTTCTATTTCAAACTTTAATCTGGCTCATATTTATTGAGTTGAAATGCGAATTAAATATGCAATGTATACATTCACATGTATCAGCATTAATATCTTGATCACAAATTTATTATACCTTTATCTCCTGTATCAGGAGGTTTTGTGATGTATTGCTATACTCTCAAAAAAAGTGCCTGAACTTCTTACCAAATGTATTTATATACCTCAGCTCACAAATATATATATTTTTCAATAATGTAATACAGTATTAATCAAATATATAATTCATTTGTATAATTAAAATTTCTAAAATTGTATTTCCCTGAAAAATAAAAATGTTTAAAAGATTAAGCTGTGCATTTTTTTATTGGTTTTATTTCATTAGAATACATTATGTTACTGTAAAAACACAACATATAGATACATGATCAAAAACTGATGAAAATTGGTAAAGAGAGAGTAACAAATAATAAATTATGCTTATTGCAATATGATGCATTAATAAATAGTTATTACAAAATGCTGAATAGTTCGCTTAGTAACAATAAATTTTGAAATGCATCTAAATGCCTACTCTGGCAGTGTGGATTGTCTCCTAAGGAATAGCAATCCATTCTCTGAACCATTATTCTAAATATGGTTGTAGCAACCTATTCAAATGATATCCAAAGATAAAAGTTGACCACACATAGAGAAGTATCAGGATGCATTGCTGAACACATTGGTGGATTTGCGCTGCATACAATATGATTTTATTTTGCGATAAATGTCATTTAACATCTCTAAAGGATAGCATTACTGAATGTAGCATGTTGTCCACATTTTGTTCAGTCGTCATATTGCTTAAAATTCGGATTAGCAATGATCTATATTTATAACTTAAGGTCCTCCACACACATATATCACAAGATTGCCTTATATTCAGCAGCTGTCATTGTGTAAAAAAAAAAAAAACAGATTGACTAATCTGAAAACCGAACAAGTTTGCGTGGTTCTGTTCTGTCTTGATACCATCGGAAACAAAGGCGTCTATCTATCGGACTGAATGGTGAACTTCTTTATATGCTAATAGTGGATCTTGATATGGGACCATCAAGAGAGAATCCTACATCAGCCTCAAGATGGCAGAATAGGTCTGCCGGGTCATCAAGTGTAGATATGCTTCTACAAGATTGCTAAGGCAGTCTTGTCGAATCATATATTTACACTTGCTGATGTTACTCTGGAAGCAGCATCATTATTGGAGCGTCTAACATTTATTTCTTCCAAAACCGCCTTTGCCACAGCTTATTTAATGTAGAAGAGCATATATACATAATCATTCAATTAGGTACATTGACCACCCTGCTTTTGTCAGTCCTAACACTCTCAAACATTTCCTCTAGATTCGCAAGATTATTCTGGCTGATGGAACAATGTTGCCTATTTCATAGGTTCCTTCCACAATTTGGAAATAAAATCAATAAATAAACTGATGAAAATATCTTGCTTTACATGTCACAGAATCCTAGCCACTTCGCCTCATTTGCCTAATTATAACTGCATCCATCCTGAAATTTACAAATTTTTTCTTAATATTCTTTCATGGCATGCCAATTTTTCTGTTACACTGTGTATATTAAATAGGCGTTTTTATAAAATAAATTTTTTATTAAGTACTGTTTGAAGAATCATTTAAATGTATATATACATATATAAAATGTAAAATACGTGTTTCAAAGAAATTAAAATGCATATTTATAGCTGAAATATAAAGACAAGATTATTATAGAAATGAAGAAAAAAAATTATTAAAAAAAATTTTTTTTTTAAATAGTACAAGTCCAAATTATGGGAAATCAAATCTGAATGAATAAATACAAGTTTTGTTATAGTTGTGCGACATAAGCATTTGTAGGGGTATAGGTATTTGAAATTCATACACATTTTTGTTAATAAGAAAGCAAGAGAAGTCCTAGATTTCTTTTTATTTAAAGATAGGTAATAAAAAATTATTCGCCAAGCATTAAATAATATAAAACTCTAGGACTCTAACATTCTTTTAAATTCATATGATGTGTTAGCAATCCTTTTGCCACCTCAATAATAAAAAAAGATTAATAAGATGAAATAAATTTGTTCAAAAAATGGTTTACTACTATTTGTAATATTATTCGCTGCTTAACTTTACAAATGTCAAATTAGCTGTAGTGCTTACTGGTATAAAATTAATATAAATCCAAGTGTAGGAAATAGTTCCTTTACTGACCAACTTTCTAGAATGTTCGTTGCGCTACGAATTGAAGAGTATTTTCAATAAATAAGAAAGATTGCTATTTTTTCCAATTTCTTTCAAACATATATTTATTAACTTATAAATTTTAAAAAAATTTAAGTTCTTTTTGCAAAAATATTATGTTTTACCAAATTAACTTCAAAAAACTTGTATACTTATAAAAGAAATTTTGTCCTTTTTTTAACTATTCTTTATTATTATTTCTAACTTTTTAGATTCTCAAGTTCTATGAATATAGCTAAAATAGTTTTGAATTACTTAGTTAACCGAAAATTAATCTACTGTTGTGTATTTTTTAATTTGCAATTTTGCTTCAAATTATACATATTCCCTTTCTGTAAAAATCCATATGCAGTAACTACCTGAATACATCGACTTTGTTACATTCTATTTAAATTATTTTATAACTGGTTTAGTTAATTTACAGTTTATAGTTGACTTTTTGTATATTTTAGTATAGATTTTTTGTATCTGGGTTATTAGTCATGAAATTAAAAGACAAACATTAAGGCGAAGGCAGCAGAAATAGAATATTAGATATATTTTGCATACCAAAATTAATAAACCTAAAGAAGAGAAAATGTCAGTATAAATGAATATCATTCATAATGTGAAACTATTCTGAATAGTTTCACTTTGATAGTGACGAATGAAATTCCACATTTTAACAAATAACAAAACATACATTACAAACATTAATGGTTAGAACAGGAGCAGTTGGTTGGGTTTTTGTGTGTGTATAAGGAATCGAAATTAAAAAAAAAAAAAAATTAGGGCACAGGTGCCGTATAATCCATGACGCCAAAATCTGAGATAGGCGATTTTTTGGTGGATTTTTTTATGTATCTGGCAACCTCGTTTTTGTTACGTCATACATATAGAGAAGAATTATGCAGAAAATTCTATTTTGGTAACCCTAGTATTTACGTCATCTTGGCAACATTTCTTCATCGCCAAAAAAATTCAGAATTTGTAATCAGATTATACGGCACCTGTGCCAAAATTAGTTCTGAATAAAGGCGGATTAATGGTGAAAACCTGAATTTCGAATATTTGAGAGTATACATTACAAAAAAAGAATTTCAATACAGCTTCTGAAAATGTCATTTTAAATAACAAAAGATAATCTCGTGTTTAGATTAAGATAAAAACTTATGAAATAAGGAGTGCAATGACTGAAAACTTGTAACAAAATCATTAAATATTGACATATTCCAACGATTTTTCATCCCGGTTTCAGTGCTTCAAAACGATGTAAGTCTTGGGAAAGTCAAAAACGCATTCGAAAAAAAATCCTATTTTAATTTTTTTTTAAAAAAAAACTGGGAATTTAAAGAGAAAGAGGGATTTATTACACTGAATATTTTTTCTCTACTTACACCAGTAACAGATCTATTAAAGGGAAAGAACTGCATGCTTCCTTCTTAAAGCTAGAAGAGTTCCAGAGTAGATTGATACTTACACTCATTAATTGTTAATCAATTGATATATAAGCAACTTTACAATTATCAGCTAATTAATTAATTATGTATTAAATTATTTTCATACACTAATTAAAATTTCTAAAGAAAATTGAATTTTTACTTGAATTTATCCTGAAACCGTGTTTTAATTCTCAATTCAACCTGGACAAAGTTTTGGGGAATAAACAGAATAATAATTTTGTTTTTTTAAATTTATTGATTGGAAAATGACAAAAGTTTTAAAAATCTCCATGTATGACTAATTTTCCTGGTTGTACAACAACTTCGCTCCGATTTCGACATTTACTCCAATAAACAATGGCATATTCTTTATCATCAATTTCCTGCGAAAAAACAGCTCCTATATTTTCGTTGCTGGCATCTGTGTCTAAAATGAATAATTTTCCGGGCTGGGGATATGCAAGAACGGGCGAAGATGTCAACGCCTCCTTCAGTTGTTTAAAAACTTTTTCACATTCATCTGTCCATAGAAATCTCTGTTTAACTTCTGTCAACTTGTGAAGGGGTCTGGCAATACTTGAAAAACCCTTAACAAATTTCCTGTAATACGTGCATAGTCCAAGAAAACTTCTTAATTGGTGGACATCTTCTGAACGACTCCAGTCCTTAACTGCAGAGATCTTTTCAGGATCTGTTCTTACACCTTCAGCAGAGATAATGTGTCCCAGATAGCTTACTTCACATCGAAATAAATTACATTTGCAAGGATTCAGCTTCAGGTTGTCTATTTTTAATTTTTCCAGCACCTTTCGGATGTTTCTTAGATGGTCTTCAAAAGTGCGCCCTACAATGATATCGTCCAAATATACCAAACAGGCTTCGTAGGAAACTCTTCGTAATACTGTCTCCATCAGGGGTTCAAACGTTGCAGGTGCATTGCAAAGCCCAAATGGCATAACCTTGAACTGCCAAAGTCCTTGTCCTGAGGTGAACGCAGTCTTTTCCCAATCCTCAGAATGTATCTCTACTTGCCAGTAGCCACTCTTGAGATCTAAACTCAAAAACCATTGATTTCCGGATGAAGCATCAAGTGTATCGTCAATCCTAGGAAGAGGGTAACTATCTTTTTTTAGTGATGTTGTTTAATCGACGATAGTCAAAGCAAAATCGGATTGAACCATCTTTCTTCCGAACCAAAACAATAGGTGAAGCCCAAGGACTCTGATGGCTCAAAAATATCATTTTGCTGCATTTCCATCAGAAGATTATCCACCTCTTCCTGCTTAGCGAATAGTAGTCTTCTCTGATGTTGTTTAATGGGTGGATGATTTCCTGTATCTATTCGGTGCTGCGTTATTTTGGTTCGCCCAACATCATCTGATTTCTTAGAAAAGAGATCTCCGAATTCTAACAAGAGATTTCTTGCAACATTCCTCTGTTTATCATCTAATTCTGCATTCTGAAGGAGTTCATTAATTAGAATGTCAGGAGGCTCAGATAGTGTGGCTTGACAATTTCTGTTAATACATGTCACTGGAGTACAAGTCGCCAGCACTTCTCCTTCTTTTATTAGTTTTGCCTTATCGCTTAGATTAGCAACTCTTACCGGGATTACATTCCGTGAAAGGTCGACGAGTAAAGAAGCCACTAGCACTCCTTTAATGGTATTGTCAGAATCTGGATATTCAATCAATCCATAGTGAAAATTATTATCTTCTGAAAGAGCTCCGGAAACTATCGTCTCAGTTCTTGGTGGTAATGTTGTTTCACTCTTTGCAATTATATGATGGACTGTTTTAATATCTGAATATTTCGTCTTAAAAATCGCTATGTCTTCGAAACACGAGTGTAGTTCATTATTTTAAAAATCTAACTTGAAATGGTTTTCTTTGAGGAAAACCAATCCGAGAATAAATTCGTCATTTATATCAGCGACATATGCCATATGATGGTACACGGCATTACCAAATGCAATGTTTAGATTGACTTTTCCATGCACTTTAATCTTATCACCAGTCACAGTTTGGAGGGTAATGCCCCTGCATTACCCTCCAAATGATGGCGTCCAGATGAATTTCTCACCAAGTTTGCGAGCCATATCTGTCCTAATGATGGTTACGTTGGCTCCAGTATCGATTATCATTCTGCAGGGAACTTCGTTGACATGTCCCATAACGAAAAGTCCGTTGTTTCCGCCACTTGCGGAAGAAATGTGAAACAATTTAAAATGGGGCTTCTGACTCTCTGGACATTTTCGCCTTCCCTGCTGGGGTGGAAAATCATTTCCAACATCTTTTGGTTTCGGGCAGTCTCTACGGACGTGTCCAACTTAACCGCAAGTCCAACACTGAATTTTCGTGTTTCTGCCACCTTTACTCAGTTCTAAGCTACGGAATTTTCGCCGCAGATCTTCTATTTGTTTTCTTAGATCATAGTCTGTATCAGTAGCAGAGACGGATCTGATTGCCGGTCCTTACGCGTGGCCTGCTGGGCAGCCTCTATCTTAAGTGCGTAAACTAGAGCAGATCCGATATCTTTGACATCGGCGAGTCTAAGTGTTTCCTGAATCTCCGGATCCCGCACACTATCGATAAAATGATGGAGAGCCAGATCTTGACGTGTCTCAGCTGGGCAGTCCGAAAATGCTAAATGAGAAAGTCGCTGAATATCGGCAGTCAATTCTTGCAGACTTTCAGCCGCTTTTTGATAGCGGGATTTTAACTGTAATCTGCTATATTCTTTATTGCACTTTTCTCCTAACCGCAGCTCAAGCGCATTCGATAGGGCTTGGAAATCGTGCCTTTGCTCTTTCGGAAGCGTCTCGAGGATATCGGCCGCGTCTCCTCTTAAAGAAGCCGCTAGATGAAAAGCTTGGGCCCGGAGATTCCATCCATCAGCTTCCGCTACCATCATAAACTGGGTCTTGTATACCTGCCAGGATGATTTTCCATCGAATGTTGAGAGTTTAATCGTGGCCAGGGAAGACATAACTGAAACATTGGGTTCTTCATGTCTGTTTGACATCTGTTTCTTCAAGCTTTCAATCTCCTTATTCATATTGTCTAATGCTTCTTCAACGTTTTCTTCGATCTCCAAAACAGTTTCAACTGAAGTTACCTTAACTTTTATGCATTCATCTTCTCCTGAATGATGTTGGAGAATTCTTCTTTAATATTTACAATGTCCTTCTTAAGTTTCTTTTTAAGCTCCTTCTGTCCAGATTTTATCTCTTTCGTCATCTCGGTTTTAATCTCTTCTTGTCCAGCTTTCATCTCAGCCATCTGCTCCGTTAATTTTTCGAGAAGACTTTTCATTAAATCCATATCCATTTTTCTTGTGACACGCTGCATTAACTCTTCTATCCCACTTCTGACACCAGTTGTACCGAGCTTCGGGGTTCGTGTGGATTGAGAGTTGAAGAAAGCAACCACTGAATGAACAAAAAACTTTTATTCTTAAAAAAATTCCACTAGATATACCAAATGCAACAATCACTATTATACAGCTCCAATTCGTCAGATACAATAAGTAACAGCATCTAATCACAGATCTCAAATACCTCAGGCAGAGAACAGCTTCTCTAAACTAGCAATCACGACTAATCATCTACACTCACTGACTGTCTTCATAAAAACTATTAACTATGTCGGGCTGCGGTATTTATACCTGACTTGGCGGGGAAATCTACTAATTTCGCCAAGGTTCTGGAAGCTTCTAGGCTATCCCGCTAAATATTGGTCCTAAAGCTTAGGTGATGGATGTTTCCAGAAGTATCTATTTCTCGCCAAGTCGCCAAAACATCGCCAAGTCGCCAAATTATTAGAAAACCCGCTTTTAACATATAACACGTCTAAATACCGCAACTTTTGCCCAAAATGTGAGTATTACCGATCTCTCTGAGATATTTTAAGACATATACAACAATTATTTATAATTTTATAACAATATCGATATTATAACTCACGGAAAGCGATTAGAAGTTTCAAGTTCTGTCTAAAACTAAAAATCAGTAATTAAGTTCATTATTAATGTTAAAATCAGTATTAAATCTCATTGAATTTTGATACAAACTCCTTATAAAATTCTTATTTTGTTCTAAAAAATGAAAATTTAGACTTTTCTACTATTATATTTTGTTTTCAAATTTTTGTCAAGCAGAATTCAATTCATCTAATCTAAGTTGTTTATCTTAATGAGTTAATTTAAGTTTTTAATTAATTAATTAAATGAATGAATGAGTGAGTGAGTGAGTGTGTGTGTGTGTGTGTGAGTGTGTGTGTGTGTGAGTGTGTGTGTGTGAGTGTGTGTGTGTGAGTGTGTGTTTTTACATGAATTATAACTGGGAGATTCGCTTTTATGAAGATATATTTTGAAAATCATTTATATAATCATTCATTAATTTTCTTTATAATAAGCATATGAAATATTGAATTCAATCATGGTTTAAATGTATATTTACGATATATATGGATTCTATTCAATATATATGTGTTATCAACGTGTTTTGTTAAGAATATTTGACACTATTCATTCATTGTCTAAAATAAATGTGGTAACAAGTACAGTATTCATTATTTTTAATTGACTGTTATTTATTAAATATCAATTTTTTCTCGAGTAGAGCTACATTTCAGAGAAAAGTGGTTTAAGAATTTGTTATTCTTAAAAAGATACTATATAGATATCGTATCTTAATGTTATGAAAATAAATACTTAATTGTACAGGGTTCAACAAGGTGACTTCCATATTTCGAATTGCAATAACACGAAAAGTAGTTTTAAGTAATGAGGTGGTAGTGTTCTCGTTCGAAAGAGATCACAATGTTGTGTGACATGTGGTTCCTTCCCCATCATACAATGAAGTAGTGAACACCAAGCATTTGCCATAGAAACCTATTTTACAAACGGTAGTTCGGTTATTTAAACCCAGCGCATGGTTTTCCGAGGAAAAATGAATCGCCTGTCACAGTCACTTCAAACCGTTATGCGAACATGCTGGAAGACTTTTTTTTTTAACTACGATTTGATGGAAGGCATTTAGAGCAAGTATGATATCAGCAAAACGGAACAACCCATACTTCAAGGGCATCGATGGCTGTGCCGAGAAATCACTTGCCCTGGTTCCTCATTTCAATGAGAAGCAATTTGGAGTGGCCAGCGCATTCTCGCAATTCGGTGCAATGTAAGTTCTTTTTGTGGGGGTACTTAAAATCTCCCATAATATGGCCTGAATAATGACAGTTATATTTTTAATAGGAACAAAATAATTATCAACACAGGTTGAAAATATTACAGATAGTTGTAATGATTTAAATTCTTCATTGAAACAATGGGGAATTGTTTTAACAGAGTCATGTTGATTAATTTTAGATGCGCTTGTTAAAGATAACAGAAATTTCCGTATTTCAATTACCTATTACACAGTTCGAGGAAGAAAAATCCAAGCATCTCTTACCACAGAATATATTGCAAAATATTTATTAACTTTTTTTAATGTTGACTCAAAAAATGACAATGAATTTAAGAAAAAAATCACCATTTTCAAGTTCTCAGTAAACGTTTTCCTCTTATACTTTTCATCGTTGATTTCCTTGATAATAAATTCAACACCTAATTGACTTAATTCTTTTTGCTTTTATACATTACATAAATACAGTATGTGCTAAAATATACAGTAATGAAAATAAAATGTGTTTTCAATTTGTTCATCGACAACATTACACACATTATTAACGTGCTGTTTTACCACGCTATGGGTAATGTAAGTTTAATAAATGTGCACTTACTCGGTGTGTAAAGTGTTCATATCGTTCACGCGGATACTCAAATATATCCTGAAACAAAGGCTGATGTAGATTCCTGCTAACGCAACACACATCGTCTGCTAACGCGACACCTGCTTTTACACATCGAGAACTCTGCTTGCGTAATGCAAGCAGAGTTCTCGATGTGTAGAATCGTCAGAATTTAATATCTTTCCTTTAACACTTTCTAAGAATATCCTCCAAGTGAAATGAGGCCTCTGGAAATTGCTGTCCAAGTATTGGCAGTCTACTGCTTGGTCCTTGCTTCAAAATTATGAAGACTTCAACCGGCTCTTCTATCTACCTGAAAAAACCCAACTCGGGGCTAGGTGAAGGGAAGCGTGCTGATGTAACAACACCAAGTAGGCATCAAATGGTATAAGGCAGGAATAATAATTAGCTGCTGATCACGTGCGTGATTCGCATCTAACGAAACAGTTCTTACTGGTCGACCAGAAACCCCATCCCATAGGCACAATACCTTCATAATTAACAGCATAACTGTGTTATTTGGTGCCATCTTTTTTTTAAACTCCTCTGGGAATTGTGCCACCTTCACTACTGCTTCCTTATAAGCGGAAATTCTCAAGCGTGAATGCATCTTTCTTGGTTGAAAGAGACCCCTATCCAACAACTTCGCATCATACTTTCTTTTCCACTACAGCGAAGTCTTACAAGATGTAAATTTGAAGTATCTTGTATCACATAAAATTGCAAGGCATTTATTAACTTTTTTTGTTATCGATAATAATAAAAATGATTAAGAATTTAAAAATCGATTTTCACAGTTTTACAATTAACTTTTTGGTTACCTATTTTCCATTGATGATTTCTTAAAAATCAATAGAAATTTAACACTATATTGCCTTGCATCTTTCTAATTGTTTTGCTGACAAGTTAACAAACAACCATGTATTCGAGATGCACGAGATTAAGTACAGTATATTTTAGTGGATATCAAACTAATACATTTCAACGAAGAAACACTAAATACTCTTTAAAATTTTTGCTTTAAACTTTTCAACAATGCAAGTAAATCTTACAATAAGTGGTGACATTGGATTATTAATTTGACAAAGCATTAAAAAGGTACCTAACGACAAATATAAAAATATCATTTCAATATTTTCATTTAACAATAGAAAAAACATTAATGCATTTTTGGGATAACAAAAACTTTGCAAATTAAATGAGGAAATCTTTGAATTCACAACAAATGAAATATATTTTTCAAAATTTCAAGCCTGACAAGAAGCTAGCAAACTCATCCCTATGAGCTGGAGAAATTTTAAACAATGAACAACATTTGTTGTTTCTTCAACTTCAGCACTTTTCCAGTTGTAAGTATTGTGTAAAATATGTTGGGGTTAGAACTACTAATATTATTATTTAAATACTGCTTACCATTTAGAACATCTACTTTTAGAATTAACGGACCAGTTCACATTTGACCATCAACTGACAACTGAAGTTATCCATTTGTTTCAAATTCCACTTTTCTCTCTTTCACTACATTAAATAAAATATTTTTTAAAATCTTAAAAACCTAATAAAAAATTAAACTTTTTTTTTCTTTTTTTTTACAATATTACAATCCTAAAATTTCAAATAGTTTCACCTGCAGATGATCATGGAAATTCTCAAAAAGAAGCACATAATTTCAAGCATTATAATATTTTTTCAATAAGTTTGAAAAAAAGCAATGCTGCAGAATTTCAATCTTTAAAAATTCCTTTGATGAAACAAATAAATCTAAACTTTCTGTGCATGTTTGGTTTAAGTTCACATTTTTCAATAGGAAAAGCAATAATAAAAAAAAATCTAAAAAATATCAATATATATATACATGTATTTTTTCCACTTTTATGAGATCTGATAACAGATTCTTCAATATTTGCAATGCGAAAGTTTGTTTTGCACATTAGGCTATGGGCACATGTTTTTTCTACATGCAAAATCAAATCTTGTATATGGCTCTTTTCCAATCCACTGACCGATAAGCAAATTTCATAACGATACACTTTTCAACAGCTATTTTTAATTATTTTGGTTTTTATTTCATTATTATGTAATCAAATTATCTTGATTCACACACAATAGAAATCATATTTAAAAATTAATATTAACTTTAATTAAAAATTCAGAAAACAATATAAGTATAAAAATTTTTTTAAGAATGATGCTGTTCATGTATAATTATTTTACTACTCTTTGTATTTATAGATTTAAATATCTTATTCAGATCTGGTGGAATTAGATCTTTATTTCAGTCAACAGATATGAATAAGGAAATAATTCAATATTAAGAGTGCTACCAGCTAGGGGCAATATTAAAAACTCAAATAGTATTTTTTTTTATTGTTTCATTATAACTTTAAAAAAGAAAAAAAATTCTTAATTACATAAGTTTCATGAAAACACACTGTGGAATAATTTAATATTTTTAATGTTTTAGAAAATTATTTTTCTTGGAATACTGTATCAAATTACAAACAGAAAATTTAATTGGACTGAATATAAAATTCGAAATGAGTTTCTTTTGTTTTCATTTCTTCATTGCAATGGAGTTTTATATTTAAAAAGATCGTTAATAAATAAATATCTCAGCTGTTTTTCAAGATTTGTATTTCTTACATAAAATATTAAATTATTTTGTACTTCAGTTGATTTAAATTATATGGTGCAAATCAGATTTCATTCATTGCATTATATATATCACTGTAGCTATGAAATATTAAAATTTTCGCTCTTTCATTACAAGTTCCATTTCGATAAATAAAATTAATTTTTTCTCTAAATGGATTTCTTACATATTTTATATCATAGAAAAAAAAATTAATTAAGCAGAATTCAGAGTCTTTTACTTATAAATTTAAAAAATTCAAGTTCGCTTTAAAATCAAAATAAACATATGAAATAAATAAAAACAAATTTAAATACTCAATTAGTTTCATCTATCTTTCAAAAGTGCAACCAAATACTCTTATTTAATAGCAAACTAAATAAATGGACATTACATATACTGCAGAGGAATTTATTTCCCACATTTGACATACATGATGCAGATAATTTTGAGAAATATTGCACACGCACATTCAGTATATAAAATGTAGCTTAAAAGTGATTCAGGAATGCATAATTCAATATATAAAATTCAGAACTTTTTAATATATAAGCAACATACATGAATATAAAAAATTAAATACTTCACATAATACTAGAAAAATAATCAATAATTTAAAAAATATAAGATCAATTTTCAGTGTCAGTTTAACAGAAGATAAAAACTTTTAATATACTATAAATATTTCATAATCTTAAACACATTTTAATTCAGTAAATAACATTTCAATTATAACAAGTTGCCAACCCTTTTTACCTAAATTGAGGACTATATAATTAATATTTTTCAATGAAATCTGTGTCATGCAATATCATAGTACCTATTAAACTTTGCGTACATGTAGTCCTAAATACTTTACACAATGTAAATAAATATATTCTCAAAGATATTTCCTGCAAAAAAAATTTTTATTATACAAAATGAAACAGAAAAATTTCACACATAACTAAAAACAAGTGATTACTTCTTTTAGCAAATGGTTTCAAAAGATTTTTGAATACATAAATGAAATACCAGTCAAATAAAAAGCACAAACATATACAATTGCTTTTAAGGAAGATTACCTAAACCTTATTACTGAGATTAATTTGAATACAAAAAAATTTATATACATATGTGTGTGTGAGAGGACAGTTTGATAAGTCCAAGAATTAAAAAAGGGTGCTACTCTGATTAGATTATTATGTGTTTAATTCATTATTATATGCAGCAATATTTGTGAAATTTGAGGATATTTTGAATAATTTGCATTTTACTGAATTGAGACTCAAATGATTAATGTGCTGATTATGGAGAAAAAAATTGGAAGTAGTATTCTGCTACACCACATGGTATGGATCAAAATCCATATGAGAACAGATGCAGATAGAATATCCAATTGAGATCATTACTGAAGAAATAATTTTTAAGAAAAATATACATCATGTTAAAAGAACATTGAGGGAAATCGTGTAAGATAGTTAAGAAAGTAAACATATTAAATGAATGTTTAATCAATATTTAGCATGAACATTTGGACTTGAATGGTATCAACATGATGGGTGCCACATAAGCATTAGAAAAATGATTAAATATATTATATATTTTTACTCATATAAAGATAATTCCTAATCGTTCAACTTAAATTTGGTAAGAATTCTGGACAAGCATATTTTTGGGTGTAATCAAAAATAGTAAATTTTGGATATAATTATCTTTTTATTGTCATCAGCAGAAAAAAATGTAAGTGCATATATACATATTTATTCAAACAAACATGTAATAGAATGTTTGAGTCTTTATTCTAAGATAAAATAATACCTAAATTTTCTGTTGAGACTTAAAACAATATACATACATAATTTTTGCATATTTAATATAATGATAATTTTTTTAAAAGTTTAATCATACTTTTTTTTATTTTCTTTTATATCTTATTTATTATTACCAAAATATACAGTAATATTATAAAGTAATTTGGTTTATAATTATATATTAAATTTTTTCTGCACAGTAAACAAACTTTGAAAATGTTACATATTTATTTGCAGACAATACATTTTTATGATTAACAAATTCAAATTTAAAATATGAATTTACACTGTTGAAGTTAAAAGTTGTTGAAATTATAGTCTACATTAGTGGTTTTGAAGGTTTGGTAGATGTAATTCTTAATCACCAGTTACCCTTACTCCACCACAAGATATAATTTTCAACACATGATTCTGCTTTTTAGATAAAATTACAGGTAAAAAAGTTGCAGAGCATTAATTTATCAACTTTTCAAATAAGATTTTTGTTCTTTAACTAATTTATATTACTTGCATACATTTATTTAATATAAAGATGGTAAAAATAGAAGTGGAAGGTTTTACTCTACATTATTCATTTGAAAATATTCTTTCAGAGAATAATTAGCTTAAATTGCATTAATTATAAACAGTTTAATTTATATGAGCAATCTTCTCCAATTCAGTTTCTGGAAAATCAAAACTTAATAATTAAAAACATGCCTTTAAAATATTTTTTATATTCCTTTGATGTTGAAAGCATTCTTTTAAAAAATCCTATTTTTCACACTCCAGTGAAAAGTTTTTAATTCACACAAATAAGAAATTATATTATCATAAATTTTATAATAAATTTTTAACAGCATTGAATATTTTGCTGTTTCAACAAACACTTGCAATTCAACAATCAAATACAGCAAATAAACTGAAATTATGAAAAAGCAGATCTCAATAATCTTATAATTACACAAATATATACAAATTTAAACAAAATAATAATATGTAGTTGATAAAAACAGGGATGGGAACCCAGAGGAATCAATACAAAATTCAAATTTTGGGTTGGCAACATAAATATTAAAATTAAACTTGAGTTTGTAAATCACATAATTACATTCAAAATATTTGAATATAACAATTTTAACAACTAATAATAATACAACAATGTAAGCCTCCTTCATACAATAATTTAAAATATGTAAAGAAAATATCAGAATTTCAAGTATGAAAAAAATACTGTACTAAATTCATGAAAGCTCAATTAAGGTAATTGAAAAAATAAATACATTATTATTATTATTCTGAAACTTGAAAAATTAGAGCTGTAATCAAATTTGGCGATTTGTGTGGGTAGCAAGAATAAAATTAGATTAAAACAACACCAATAAAAAGGTTTTTTACAAAAAACTTCAAATTGTACCACTGTTATAATTATTAAGCATATAAAGAAATACATATCTATATAAATGCTCACAACAAGTTATAATGGAAATATAAAAAACTATTTTTTGAAGTTTTCAATGATAAGTTTTAAGAAGTCTGACATAAATTAGAATTATTTCTACAATAATCTAAACATATATTAAAACATTTTAATTTTGTATCTAGGAAATATTTTAACAAAATCAATACTTCTTCACACAAAAATCAATCAAATAATTAACATAAATTAGGATAATATTTATATATACTGTGTATATGAGCAACTGAAAAGAATAGCAGAAAATACAACGATTTCCTGTACTTAGCCATTTTATTCTTATATGAATAGTAATGAAAAATTTTGGAAATATTAGTCGAAGTGATTTTATTCAAAAATATTAGACTGAATAAAACACGTTTTCTTTGCAGCTTAAAGTAAAATTTAATAAAGAAGTTTATAAAGAAGCTTAAAGTTTATAATAAAGAAGTTTATATCAAGATAGGGTCTTTAATTACTTTCAGAATATTTTTCTTTTAGTAAAATGTGCACATGTTAAAGAAGTTTCCATTCAGTTGTACAAATTTTATAAGAATTAAATATTGACTGAATTAATATTTTATTTTTAAAATTTTATTATTATCAATGTAGTTATAAACCTAAATAACATGTTTGTCTATAGGAGATATAGCAATTTTTTTCCTGCATTTGTTAATGTCTATAAAAAAAGTCCAACATAATATTTCTTACCCACATTGAATAAACACATTCATTTATACATTGAGTCTAAAATATACACTTGATTAGCATACTACTGTAAATTAAATAATATATCTCTGTACAACTTATATCCAATATACATTATACACAACATTTACTTTCATGTAAAGTATTTACACATAACATTAAGTTTTGTTTGATATAGGAAACATCAAAACCTTTGCTCGCATAAATGAAAGATCTGGGAATTGGTCCAGTACAGAATTGGCTTCCTGGCTTATATTTGATGGACGGTGGGCAGTTTTAGAATTTGGGAGTGAACACACATTTTTCGAAAGAAGTTCTTCTAAAATAAAAGTTTTATTCATGTTTTCAGAAGGTGCAGGAATGGGACTAGGTTTCAAAAGTTCATTTTCAAAGCCTGAAAAACAAAATCTTACAAATTATTTAAGTTTACCACGTCTGAATATAAAAAAAATACTAAAACAAATATAACAAAAATTCATCATTCTACACACAGGAAGAGACACATGCAATGAAAATTTCTAAATAATTATTTTTAGATATTATTCCTTAAAAAGTAAATGGCTTTAGAGATACATACATTACACCCAACTTGAACAGTTTAGCATGGCAATGTATGATTTTCAGGCGAATTGTAATTTATTACAGATGTCTAATAAAATTGTACAGATAATTAAATTAATTTAGATATACATTACAAATTATATTTAATTTATAAAGTTCCCCCTTCAGTTTTTAGAGCATGATTGTAACGATTATAAGATATACACTGCATACATATAAGAGCTTTAAATATACAAAAAAGATTTGTACTATATATTACTTTTCTTTTTAAAAAAAGTATGCTATTGATTTAAAGGAAGCTGATTTCTTTTTAAGTCCACTTTTAATTTAGCTAAGATCCTAGCTATAATGATTATTTAAAATACATATCCTTTTTAAAATGTAATGTCAAAATATTTGATTCATTTCTGTACAAAAATTTTGGTCTAAATGGATGGCTTGAGAACATCAGTATAAGTTGTATGCTTTTAAATATTTTAAATGTAGCCAAGTATGTATTATACGTCCAATTTTTTTAATATCAATTATTCATGATATAATTTCTTTATTTTATTTAAACAGTACAATTTAATTTTCTCACAGTCTTATCACTTTAGATAGGGAAAATATAATTTTGACAGGTCTGCTCAGGACAAATATTACTATAATTATATTAATTTTATTTAAACACACACAAAATTGTTCTCATACTCTAAAACCAAACTTTACAAGTTAAATAGCTGTATCCTAACAATCCAATTAAGTATTGTTTCTGAATTCCTATTAATATTCACCAAATTCAGCGCTGTCCAGCTGCAAGTGCTAAAAGGGGAACACTTTATAAAAAAAAGTGGGTTGGAGTACCACTTTATAAAATACTTTGTATGCAACTTTATCAGTGAGTTTTGATAGGTATAGTATATAAAGAAAAATGTGCTTTCATTATAATTTTATTTTATTCAAAAATATTAAATTACGAAAAATAGTGGGAAATATAAGAATGTTGGTTTTTACTAATTCATCAATATTAACTTCAATATGTGTTACTGATAAACAAAGCAACTCAGTAAGTGATTTATCAGAAGGAACATCTGCATTTTGGTTTTATAAAAGCTGGAAAAATTGCTTTCATAAGTTGAAGGAGTATTGTTCTTCTGGTAGTAGTTTGAAAAATCCATTTTTTTTTTATCTATATCAAATGGATCTAATTGCAAATCACATAATTTTGAACATCTGCTCTGTATACATTCTTAATTGAAAATGTAAAGTGCTGAGTAATAACAGGAACCCTTCAAATTTTTTTAAGTCTTAATTTTTCTGCAATATGTCAATGTATTTTATGCGTGGTAAATTTGAAGCTTCTTCAAAATTCCTTCATTTCTTGAAACTGCTCTTTACAGCTTAGGGAAAAATAGTGAAAAATCATCTTTTTTTTTCTCCTAATGAAGACTTGAAAAGCTTTTTTATCCTTAAATCAACTTGTCAAGGTGAGATATCAGGTTTGCATTTACCATTTGATTTTTTTATTTCATGGTGTAAGACTCTGGTGATTAACCAATGCAAATTGTTGTAAAGTAATAAATCTCCATAAGTTAGCATCTACTTTGGCTAAAAAATCATAAAATTACTGTTGTGACTCAAATCTTGATTGTTCCTCCTAACATTAGCTATTTTAACAACCAGTGTTATTAGTAGAATCATCAATGTAAAGATTTTTCATAAAGTGCCTCTTGATAAATAATACAGTACATCACAGGAAGTTGATGCTATTTTATTTCTAGAGTCCTGAAAATCTATTTCTAGCTTCTGTTATAGCTCTGGCTTCATCAGTAGCAATACAGGAATATTTAATAAATGTCATGTAATTTGACACCAGTTTATTTACACCTTAAAAAATATCCACACCTTTGGTTGTAACATGGAATAGAATACAATCAAGAAACTTTTTTGCTACAGTGATATCATTTTGAATAGTTCTGATAAAAATTGCAAGCTGGCTAATGTCTGACAGATCACTGCTTTCAAGCAGGCATAGCGGAAAGTTTACATTTTCCGTCCGTTTCATCCAGTTTTTTGGATACATATTGATTAATGGTTCACTAATCTTGCAACTGTTTGACATGATACTGAGACATTTTGAATTTCTTAGCAATTTTTGTTTCATTGTATTATTTTGGCATTTTGGTTGCACAATTTTTAAAAACCAATTCATCATTAAAAGGTATTTTCACTTTGACAATTTTCAGTACTACTTAAGCAAGCAACAATATTGCACTTGTTAACTTTTTAAAAAAAATGTTTTTGTTGTTTTAGTTTTTTGTTAGTGAGGATACCATTTTTGACTACTCTATATATTGGTGAAATATTTTCTTGTGTAAAGTCTTTTCCTATTATATTGTTTGGAAACCAAAAGTACTGGCCAGCAAATAAAACACTAAAGTTTATTATTGTTATCTATGAGTAAATAGTGTGATCTCAATGACCATTATAAATTTGATGTGCATTCATTATTTTTCTTTTTTTGCGAAGACATCTCACCGAGCATTTTCTTTAAAAAGCCTTTAGAATTAGTATGTACTGCCCACTAAATCAATTTTTCACATCTAGCTTGACTCAACCTTTTTATATAAACAAATGTGACTTCACAAATACTTGAGATGACCAAGCAAAATCAGTTTAATTTCCAGTAACTGCGGATAAAACAATAATGATTTCAGATGGCAACATACAGAATATTGGAGTCGATGAAAATATTGACACCTAGTGAAGACACTTAGTTATGAAAATAAAATCTTGTCTTTGAAATACTAACGCATGGAAACTTATTTTGTATATAATTATACAAAATAATGATTTAGTTTTAAATAGTAAATTTTATGGTAATTAATAAAAAATACAGAAAGTTTCTACAATTTTATGATGAAAAAAACTTTTTAAATGGAAAACTTTTTCTAATTTAATATCTTGATAAATTTTAATTAAAAAAATTTATAATTTACTATATAACATATTTCAAACAAACAATTTAAAACTGTAACATGAAATATTTTCATCAACAGAATCATATAAGTACAAATGAAATGTTAACTAATTAAATATAAACTAAATGTTGAAAATAACTTGGGTAATGTTTGATTAAAACCATTTAAACTTTTAAATAATCATATGCATTTGTATCATAAAGTTATAGAAATATCTTTTTTGAACAACATAGCATGCATTATTGATTCGAATACAAAGAACTTTTGATTAAACTAAAATCAGATTGAAAGAAAAAACTATAGGTTTTCATGTAATAATGAACTGCACATTTTCAAAATTGATGTAGAACAGGAAAAACATTTGAAAAGTTTTCTTACAATTTTTATAATAATTTGTGACTACCTTCATTGATATATTAAAAATATTTACATGGCAAACAAATTTACATATTATTTAATCTGTACATAAAATAAGGAATTTCTTACTATAATAATGATGAGTCAACTTAGTTAGGTATTTTTTAAATACTCTTGTATAAATTTATATCTCACATCAAAAATGCATTATATATACACAATTTACAAAATTAATAAAACTGTATGCTGATACATTTTAAAATACTGGTATACATTACCTTAACAATGTATTTAAAAGTAGCTTATGATAATACTGCTAACAAAAATACAATATGAAGCAATTTAAATATCAACATGTACTGCATTATTTCAAATATATTTTAAAAATACACCTTATAATATTAAGAACAAAATGTGTATATATTTTAGTGCTCATTAAATATACTGCTGGCTGTAACCTTAAAGGCATATTATACACAGGTTTCTTAATATAACAATAACAAAATATGGCAATGCCCTTAGTCATTGTTAAAACTATTTAAGCATACCTTAAGCTGGTGCTATATAATGTTATAATTACTTTTTTAATTACAAAAACAGTGAAAACATATTAATAATGAATTAATCATTCATTCATATATATAAATGTGTGTATGTATATATCTATATAAATGAGACACATACTATGATCTTTATTTGAGGAAGAAGTGGCAGTATCAGCAGTAGCAAGAAAAGAGAGGTCCATAAGTGTTGATGCAGCCTGATCCAGTGGATTCACAAGACCACTACTGGTCCAATCAAATTCAACAGGTGGAATAGGATCCTGTATCTATTAATAATAAAATATAATATAAGAAAATTACAGAAATAATACACAATCATAACTGAAATTGCACTTCTATATTAAATTTGATTAACAACCCTGCAAATAGAAGTAGAATAGGATTAGAAATTCAGTGTTTTGACCACAAAATCTAATTAATTTCATTTGAACTGCTCTTCACTGGATCCCGAGCCACTGTGATGTTTTTGTAAATGAGCAGGCAGAGAGACTTGCGAAAGCTGTATCCCTTATGATCAAGCCAACCCACCCCCCTTAGCTTTTGCATAACATCAAAAGTGCAATCTTTAATAAATAAATATGACAGATTGTGCTGATGCAGCTATGGACAGGCAATGGAAAATTCTACTTGATGAGAACAATAGAATACCCAGCTCCTTATCATGAGCTGTTAGTGTCGCTTGCTTCCGGGTGACAACTGGACATGACTATCTATAAGGGCATTGAAGAGGTGTTATGGACTCTGGTTGTTGTCCATTGTGTAATCATTATCATATTGATGCTGCTCACCTCAAGAACTGCGATGAAGTTTTAAAGTTTATGACTGACAACTGTTTTGAGGCTAACAAAGGACTATTCTTGTTTTTATACTTGTTCATCTTTTTATTGGGCTGCTCATTGAATAATGGCAGAGATACCGAGGACGGACGTAAGATAAAAAAAATATTTTCATTTATCATCAATTTGTTTTTTCTAATTATTTATAAAAAAAGTCTTGTTACATTCTTATAATTTTGAAAATCAGTTATAGTCATAAAAAATTTATAAAATGGTAAAATTTTACAAGGTTATAAAAACTTTTACGCATTACAAGAAGACTCGTAGAATCCTTTGAAACAAAACCTAGTAATTTAGTCTAGTAGTATAAAACATAGTAGGTCCTACTGTGAAAATTAATTCAAAACATAGAAAAAAATCAATTTAAAGATTATACAGGACAGCAATTTAATACCAATCCTCACTCCACCAGAATGTAAAAAAAATAGAAAGAGTATGTACAACAAAAAAGTAATTAGAGATTGAATTTTGATTCTTTCGTCATGCAAGGCATCAGAAAGTTTTTTCAGTAAAACAAACTGGCTGTAAGATGGTAAAGTGCACAGTAAAACAAACTGGCTGTAAGAGATGGTAAAGTGCACAGTAAAACACAATAAATCAGCATTGAAGATAAATGTTCTATTGATAACTAAAGTAAATTAACTTCTGGGCATTACATTGTGTTACAATTTGTGAACAAACCAATGACAAGGCTGTCTCTATAAAAAAAATTGCAGAAATGTAAAATTTCAAATTAAAGGAATTATTTCATACAGTTTTAAATACAATTAATTTGTATTATAAATAAATGACTTTTGAATATATATTATAATTTTCATTCAGAAAAATCAGCTTTCTTTGCACAACTATGTTTAATATTAAACTCAAAATTTGGGGATTATTTTTCCATATTTAACTGTCTACAGATAATTTACATTTACATCTGGAATTAGGGATTGCAATAACATTAAAAAAACCATTTTAATGAAATACAATTTCATTTTTTAGACATCGTTAAATTTTGATTGATTTTCTAAAAGCTTGGTAATTTCTTTTTAATTAACTTTAATGTCTACATTTTTCAAGTTTCATTTGAATTATTTTAAAGAAATGGCCACCAAATTAAATCAATTCTGGTTGTGTAACTTAACATAGTCCTATCATTTATTACTTCATGTGCTGCTTAACTTCTGATTTCCTCCCTCCAAATAGGCTCTTTTTTCTTCAGAGGTTACAGAAAGTTTGACTTGAGTTAAATTCATAAAAGCTAATAAGCATATGGCATTTTAAATTGTACGCAAAAAAATAACTCAGGCATAGTAAATTTCTCGTTAAGTTTGATGTGTTTCTAAATATGCTGTCCAGAGATTTCTGTGGAGTAATTTTATCCATGAATATGGTGGTTCTTTTTACTGAAATTTATAGTTTGATAAGCTAATACAGCAACATGTATAAATCTACCCTCTGCTTGCAGAATCTCTATAAGAGTTTATAATGTTTAAATCAAATAAACAAAGTACAACAATAAAAATTCTTGTGTTGCTAAGGTTTTACACAAAAATTTAAGAAAATGCTTTAGAAACCCTATAATTCAGTTCAAGTTATAGAAGTAGAATAAGATTTACACTCTGAAGAAATATTAATTTATTAAAATGTGGTAAAGAAGGAGGAAAAAAAGAAAAACATGTTTGACCAAATAATATAAAATACCATTTTAAAAATTAACTACAAAAACTCTTTTTTCTGCCCAAGCTACAAAATTTTCTGTCATTTATTACTCACAGTGAACAATACATCATTTAATTTATGAAATCTTTCACATGAAAAAGCATTTGTAAAACATAAGTCTAGCAAACTAAATTTATATGAAAATTCAAAAGTTGCTTGAATGAAAAGAAATTTATGTCTGTAATTCAACAAATGCAATGCTACTTCCTATTTAAAAATAAATAAATAAAAAAGTAAAAATAAAAAATTTTAATGTACAGTTTAGTTGAATCACTATAACATTTGATAACATTTAAAAGTAACAAACACTGACTTATAAAGAGTTTTCTCAATTTTAAAAAGATAAAATCTCTGTCAAGCTCTGTAATGCATTTAATCACATTTTATGCTACAAGTTTTAAATTGATAAGTAATTGTAACTTTAATTAAAATTTTGTTAATTGACTAAATTTTTAAAAAAAACATAAAAGAAAAAATAGTTAGCACAGATTGAATTTCAACTAAACTATCTGTATATATTTAAAAAAGATAGTATTAAGAACTTTTGAAGTTTTTTATGCTGAGGATGAATGGTGGGGGGATTTTAAATGTTTTTACATTTTAAAGCAATACAGTGCAGAGTAGATTAAACCAGCTTTGATATAACAAAGGGAAAACAACAACTTTGTAAAAGAAAATAGCATTAATTTAAGGCAAAGAAATTAACAGTGACCTATTATAATTAATCTCTACAAAGGTGTTTGTACTGTGGTGCTTCCTATTAAGCATGCTTCCATATTTTAATTGATTTTAAAATATGTGGGAAGGGACTGAAAAAAATTCTGGGACATAAAGAAAACATTTTCATTTATTTATTAACAAAGCTATGATAATTAGAAATGATTATGAGAATATAAATCAATTTTGATAAACTATCTAAAAGAAAAAAATCAATTAAAAAAATACCAATTAACTGATCATATGCTCAGCAGATTTCTAAACTTTCACCTAGCTTTCAATAAAAATTCTTTGTTTCAAGATAAGCAAAATGTTTCCTGTATAACTAATAATTTTTATTAATTCATACAATTGTATAAATAATAATATTCTTATATAGAAATACTATGAATAAAAATTATTAAAATCTTGATTTATTAAACTTACAGAAAGGTCTTAGAAAATATGAAACATACGATTCTGAAACTGGATAAGCAACAAAAGACATTCTGGAAAAATAATTAAGGCATGTGTATCTGTGTGTTTGTTTTATTATTTTGCTTGATATAACTTTACTTATAATGCCACGATAAGAAAAATATATTACAGCAGCAACGAATAAAACAAAATTTTTCTGAAATATAAGAAAGAATTCCAAAGCAATTAAAAATATTGGAAAATGATTCCAATCTTAGAGATTTTGTAGGAATCAATTGAAAGAACTTAAGACAATGAATGATAATGTTAAAACAGGAATTTAAATAATATTAAATTTCAGCAAACAAACAGGATGAGAAACAGTTATTTTTCCTATCTAGAAAAGCAAATTGGAAATATCTCAACTGAGACAATTATTTTTCAAACATATATGCAATAGCTTCTTGACAGTTTTTTAATGAAGCTGAAAATTTCAATTAGAAAAATAAAAATAAAATAAAATAAATAAATGAAAGATTTACTGCATAAAGTAATAATGTGTTTAAATAATGTTCCATGTAAACTTTTGTTAATTTTTCGAGATATTTTAGAAAAAAGTTACAAAAATATTGGTACAGATGTGATATAAATTCCTTTTAAATAAGGTAATGTAAAGACTTCACATTTTTAATTTATGAATGATAGAAAAACTTTTAATATTACATTTTTTTCTAATAAAAAATTGTTAATATCCAACCAAGTTTTTTAAAACAAAATAGTATTTTACTGAAATTATGTTATATTTTTTAGACTTTTAAAACTGACATACTTTGGTTAAATTATTAATAAAACATGCAGAAAAAATTAGGTGAAACTAGCATTTGTTATAATGTTAATCATTTATAGCAGAAAGAACAAGTAAAAAATATTAATGACACAAAAACAACACAAACTGCTACCATGAAGATATATAAAAATAATTAACTCTTTTATGAAGTATTTGGTTATAATAAACATGTTAAATGGAAGTGAATAATAAATGCCTAGAAAATACCTCCTACAAGATATTTGCTTTAAGCAAATAATTTTTTTTTAAAAAAAATAATTTAACATTTCATATTTATAAGCAAAAATAATATCTATGGGAAAATTAAAATATCTCATTTGTAATTCAATTTTAATATATTTTTTGTTTCATTCACAACAGCAGCCACATTTATATTACTTTAAAAACATAGCAAACTAAAATCATTACTGAATTAATCATTTTAAAAAACAAAATTTAGAAAGAAGGATTCTATCAAAAAACTTCAGAAAAAAAGAGGATAGATTTAGCAATTAATGGCTATCAATGCAAAATCTTACTTTTTGCTTTGGAATACACTTTGTTTGTTAAACACTACAAGAAAAAAGAAAGATATATTATCATCAATTTAGAGTAACATTTGCAAATTTATTATTAGGCTTAGATATATAGTTTCTTATTTCCTTGCTCACTAGAAATTTAAATTAATTGAGATAACTATAGGTTAAATGGTGCTAATTAAAATAAAACTGTAAGTGAATTCGAAGCTAAAGATTGGATGGAACATGCAAGCAACATGGTCAAGTTAGAGAAATACAACTGCTGGAAAGAATAAACACACAAAACAAACTAGTGTTGAGCAAGTCTATGATGGGAAAAAGAAATACAACATATTCAAAGGATAAAAGTTAAAAATGAAGTAAATTTAAATGAAAAAGCGTTTTTGAAATATTTAACACATCTAACATGGAACAAGAATAAATAGATGGAATAAGGACAGTTTAAGAAGTTGATAAGATCATTTCAGAAATCAATAAGATTATTGATAAAAATTACTAAAAAAAATGTTTTTGGAAATTTAAAACTTATAAAAATTTAATCATGTTAAATAGATATTAAAAGTTCAGTGTTTCACTTTAGCACTGAACAAATTATAACAAAAAAATATATAATGCAGTCATAATAATTCTTAATTATTTAAGATTATTCAATGTTTCAAAAATTCAACTTTTAATATTTTAAGGCAATTTTTAAAAGTCAATGTGAATTTTTATCTTTTTATTGAATTCATATTTAGACATAGCAAAACAGGTCAGAATAATGAACAACTTTTCTCTATCAATGGGTATATCTCATTTTATTTTATATTTACATTTTCATCATGTTACTTAGAATTTCAAGTTCACAATAAAATTTTTGGTCTTTTATCATGTAATTTTTACAAATATTATAAATGATAGATAATAAAATAAATCAGTAATTTCATTAAAAAAAACCTATTGCTAAAAATTTAATATCATTAATTTAAAAGCTTAAGAGAATACAGAAATTACAAAAAAATATAAAAAATTAATAAAAATGTATCTCCTAATTTGATTATTGATTTAGGGTAATCATCAAAAGATCAAATAAAATTAAAAACAAAAATTGCATTTTTTTCCTGAGGAATAATAAAGGTTAATTGCTTCCCTTTCTCATCAAGTAATCTAGTTGCAACTCATAATAAACAGCATTATTTAAATTTATGAGTCTGAACTTTTATAGTAAATTAAGATTATTTGGTGCACATTAAATGCATTTTTTGTCAATGTACTCAATCAATGCTACTACATTCAATAACTTCCATTAAAAAAAATTTTTTTTTACATCACATATTAGCTATGTTTTTGTTAAATTCATAAACATAATTAAAAATATAAAAAGAAAAATGTATTAAGAAATTTAAAAATTCCTTTCAGCACAAAAAGTTCAAAATAATTTTTGGCAATATCTTCTATATGGCATTTCTTACAACTTAATTTCATTTAATAACTATATTAAAATAAAAAAAATTTACAGCAAAAAATAAAATTAGATTTAATGTTTTTAAAATAACTAGAAAATGTCAATTATTATAACAAAAGTTTAAATTCTAGTTTAATGCAATAAATTTAATAATAAATATGACTATATTTCTCATGAATTAAAAATACCTCTTTATTTTATTGAATAAAATAAAAATTAAAGTAATATGGAAAAAATAAAATGATTTTGCAGGTCAAATATATATATAAAAAAATTGACATTCATATAAATATATTACAATGTCGCAAATACATTATAATTTATATTTACAAGATAATTTCACACAAATATGTTCAGCAAATTAAGCTTGAAATCTAATATATTATACCAAGGTAATATTTACTACATTATTGAAATAGTGTAACCAAACATACTGAATGCTTTGCTCAGTTTTTAATGACTGCACTAATGTAAAAATATTTATATAGAGTTGACTTTATGAAGTGCAGGTCGAATTAAGTTATAAAAAGTGTCACAACTTGAAAAACTACTTAATGTTAATGAGGAATGCTATAAAGTATGAGAATAATAATTTTGTAGTAAAAACAAATTTATTAATAACAATTATAATGAGCAATAATAATTATTCTGAAAGAAAATGATACATATATTCTTTTCATAATTTGATTTGAAAAGAAGTATCAAAAAGTAAGCAAAAACCATAACTTAAATAAAAATAAAGCAACATAAGTATCACATTGTTTAAAAAAATACTAAAGTATCAATAATAATTTTTTTATTGTTTCTTTATAGTTGATGCGGAAAAACAAAAAGGTTCTTAGTACTTGAGAAATAGCTAACGACTTCAAGTTAAATGCTGCACAATTCATACAAAAGCAAAGTTATAATTTTAGTTGATAATATCCTAATTTAATCCATTAGATTTTTCAATGAAAACTACAAGTGCTGTTATATATTACCTCCCCCTGGTGGTAAACCTGTATTGTGGATTGCAATCCATTTTTCTTTACTTAACTGGCAATATCTAAGTAATTATATTTAAGAAATATCCGTCACAAACACGATTTTCTTTTTCCAAATAAGGGATAATGTTTTCATCCCATATTTTTATTTAAGTCAAAATTAAAAAAAAAAAGCAAAGTTGCTATGATTTTTCTTTTTTTTCTTTTCTTTTTTCTTTCTTTCTTTTTTTTTTATCTTCGTATAATTTTAAAACTTTACTTACTTCATTATTCATAATTTATTTATATCATAAATAAATTATTAACAAATATTTTATAAAAATAGTCAAAAGTTCTTAATATCAGAAAATATTTGAATGATAGCAAAAATATTTTCTGAGTGCATTCCAGAATAAAAAAACAGTTTTTTAATTCCAAATTTTAAGGGCAGATCTAGTTCTTTGTAAGGCAATCAGCAAAGTAATATTTAGATAAATATAAGTAATTGCTAGTTTTTTTTAATACAAATTGTATTATGAAATAACTTGATTAAAAACATGTTTATTAATGAGGAGAAACACTGCTTCTGCAGCGATGTAAAATTTTCGAACTATTATAAAGTGTGCATATACACAAACATATTGAAGAGATTACTAGAATGAGAATTTTCCTGTTAAAAGCATTTAAAATATTTTTTATTAAAAAAATATTTTAAATTCTTTTAACAGAACAATTAATGCATAATGTTTACATGAATTGCACAATTGTTTGATTTCACCAATAGAAAATGGGGAAATAAAAAGGAGTATAGTATATACTTTTTAACTTTCTACAAAAAAAAAAAAAAAAAAAAAAAAAAAAAAATATTCAAATAAATAATTTCTTTAAATAGATAAATAAACTTAAGTTATTTTTATTAAAAATTAAACTTAACCTCATACAAAACAAACCTCCTGATACTCATGCATTCTTGATTCAAGGACAGTCAATATGAAATTTGGAAAAATCTAAATTCATGCATTTCTCAGTTTATTAATAATTTAAAACAACCTTCCAAACATTCACATTATTCCATCATCAATTTTTACCAAAGGAAAATGTTAAGTATGGACTCATTTACTAACTGAAGAAATGTTTTATTTTTCACAGAAAAAATATGACTTTCAAAAGTGTAGAAGTAAATCCTATTTCGAATACAAATATTTCAAAAACATATTTACATGATATTGCACTAATGAGAATTATATTTAATGATATCATTTTTATGCAAGATAATCTAAAATACTGTTCTTAGCATACAAGGCTTTGATTACAGTATAAATCTAAAGCATCCCATAGTATTTTCATAACATCAAAATATTAGACATAGAACATATTTTAGAATTGGACAACAAATAAATGGAAAATATTTTTCAAAATCAACTTAAATTAAAAGGAAAAAAAATTGCATTATAAGTTTGCACTTAATTACTGCTATTGAAAATTCACTTTGATGTCTAATAAACAAAACACATTTGTACTTATTTTAATTAAAAATATTTCAATAAAGATAAAAAAAAAAAGATATAGGGATGATAAGAAAATTAAGAATCAATGCTATATATTGCTATTTTTTTCATTATATTACTGTAAAACCTTAAGTAATTAATAAAATACAAAAATTTATAAATATTTTTAGTTAATTGTAAAGAATTTAAACATGAAAGTATTATTTAAGGAATAAATTTCAAAAAAAAAAAAAAAAGATTTTTCTTTATGCAGGAAAGCATAAAAAATATCGAAGTCGGATTCTCAAAATATGAATATACCATTTTAAATTTTGCATCCACGCATTAATTTTTATTGTGATAGGAATATTAGCAAAATATGCCACTAAAAACACTCACTCTTGGACTTAAACTCTTATCTTCTGATTCTGCATTAGCTGCACTTATCTGGCCCTTTACTGGCTCCAGAAGACTTAGACTTGAGGCGAAAATTGGGACGGATGAAGTGCGCAACTGATAGGGGAAACCAAGGAAAATTGAACGTTTAAATATGAATTATTATTATCATATTCAAAACCATACTTTGAGGATATTACTGAAACTTACCTTTCTCAAATAAAAAGAGCCAGGTTATAGAATAGCAGAAAAGATAAAGAAAACAAAATGTAAAAGATGTATCTAACATCCATTATTATTACAAAAGCTGAGTATCCTTATAGTATTATAAATCCAATCTTATGTAATTAAAAATAATCCTAGTTAACAAGGAATAAAATAACTAAAAAAATAAATTGGAAATTTACAAAGAGAATTTATGATTGACAATTAAAAAAATTATAGCTTTATTCATATTTTAATAAATAATTAAAAAGACCTAAATATACTTAATTAAAATATAAAATTTACTCTCTAAAAGATAGATAAAAACTTTAAAAAAACCATGAAAATTAAAAAAAAACAAAAAAATTAAGCAGATTGTTTTGACAATGAGAGCAATCCCAGTAAATATATAAGACAAGGCTTGGTACAAGGAATTAATTTCAATATTTCTCTCAATAAAAAAATAATAAGTATACTTACATAATACTAAAGCAGAATTTTTGTTACAAGAAATAGAAAACAATGAATATATATATATATATATATATATATATATATATATATATATATATATATATATATATATATATATATATATATATTCTTTCTTTTAAATACACAAGTAAGCAATCAAATAGATAAATAAAAATGCTTTTAATTAAACTTATTTGAATGAGTAACCATATTAAATTAAAAATTTGGAGGAAAAAAAATTAAACATATTTTATGTCATTAAGAAATATATGTATGAAATATTTTGAATTAAATTTTATTTATTAAACTAATTTTGATGGAAGATTAATATCTTTAAACAAGAAAAAAATAATGCAATAACAAAAATAGAATGTCCATCATATCATTATTAATAACAGAGAAATAAAATACAAATTTTTGTACAATAGGTTATTTCAATATTTATTTTCTCTCTTATCATTTATTATTTATTTAATTATTAAATTACTGGATGAAAATTTCTGATAAACAGATAAAATTTGGTTTCAAGATGAGTTGCATTTCCAATTTCAAGTACAAATCTACTAATGTAATTCTTAAATGAAAAATAACTGATTTGTTGATTCTCATTTTTAAATTTTCAAAGTTAATCTTAATAATTTTTTTTCTTTTCTTTTCCTCAAATTTAAAAAAAAAATTGCTGTTTATACTTATGCGGGCATCATTTCAAAACAGTACTTGGATGTTTTTTGGTGAAAGCAATCAATTTTAAAGTATAGTAATTCCATTAAATTTACTTGATTTTAATAGATTCCATTTTTAATTAAATTAAGATTTTAAAATAAATTATAAAAACCAAAGTAGATAAATACTAAGAAAGCCTAGAAATAGACATCAAATAATTTACATAAGCTTCTAAAAAAATCATAAATAAAATAACTGCATTACATTATAAGTTCTCTATTATTGCAATAGTATTAACTGAATGAATAGTTTTTAAAACAAAAGTACTTATTAAAGAATGGAATATTATTTAAACATTAATAAGCTATATTCAGATCAAATCAGTAATATAAGAACATATTGATAATGATCAAGTACTGCCTATAACACATTAGTTAACACAATGTTATTCTTCTGTAACATAACTTTAAACTATCTAAATATTCATATCTGATACACATCTTTGTGTACAAAATTTTACATTCTTTTAAAATATACTTAAGAGCAATAATATTAAAAACTACTTAAAATACATAATTTGTTCTTCTGTTTAAAACCAGTATTTGTGATTTGTGGAAATAACAGAATGAAAGAAATTTTTTATTGTTAATCACTTGAAATGAATACAGTATGATTATTCAATCTGATACACAGATGGTCAAAATGAATAACATCTGTTTTAAAATTTTATGTCTTGTCAAAACTGTCAGATATTAAAAGCCAAATTGAGAGTTACAGGACAAAATATATTTAACAAGCATTTGTCATTACAATTTCAATACCATTTGCAAAAATATTCCAATTCATGTAATATTTCTTTCGTTGAATTCTGCCACTGATATGAATGTGGTTTTTATTGTACATGAATTTACTTTTTGCAACATAAATCTAAAAGGAAAAGCGCAAGCACAAATGTGTAAGCTTAAAACTGTTAAATTTCAAAATATATAATCCAGATCTTATGCTTAAGTAATATATTAGATCTTATGCGCAGTGATATATTAATGCAATCACTTAAAATAGTGATTGCATTAATTTCTAATGCTATGTTACATGTATCAAAATTTCAATAAAATGAAGATTTTAAAAAAAAAAATATTGATACCTTCATGATAGAAGGGTAACAAAGAAAAAGAAAATTAATTAAAAATAAAAAAAACACTAAATTTACGCTTAATTTTGCTAATATAAGTCTCTAAAAACTAATGATTAATACATTAAAAATTTAAAAAGAATGTCTGTCAGACTCTTGCATAAATTATTTATTTACAAATATAATTTTGCCAAGTCCAGGGTGATTATAACTAAACAACCCTATTTTGAAATTATCCACAAACCAAACAAATGCTGAGAAATTTTTTAAATTTTGTGCAGAATACAATGAAAAGATGAAAACGTGTTGATATGAATAAAATAGTAAAAAAAACAGAGTGTTTATAATTACATTTATGATCAATTTTCTTTTATTTAGATTTTACCTTTTATCCAAAAATTTTACCTATAAAATTACAGACTCTCTAAAATAAATTGTAAATTCTAAAACATTTAAAAACCGACTTGATTATCTCGCTAATTATTTACCATCATTAGATTTTAACAAATAATATCAACACTTCTCCAACTCTGTTCTCAATTACAACCTCTAAAATATAATCACTGCGGCAGTAACAGGATAAAACAAACAGCAAAATGCTTTTCATTTGATTCTATTTAGAAATCCATGTTCATACATATCATCATAATTGCCTGTTAAATGTGCAACTGCTTAAAAAATACTCAATGGTGGTAAAATCTTAAACTTTTTTCTATTCAAACAAATGACCTTTTCAATAAATCTCACAACTTTCTGAATAATAATTTTATAAGTAGGTAACTTTTTAAAATAGGGTAGTTTAATTAGTATACGTCCTGTATGTAAAAAATTTTAAAGAAATGTTATTTCATTTTACATCAGTTTTAAGCAACTGAATTTTGAAAAGTAAATTACACATACTTCATAAAAAGATAACATACTTCTTTTTACTTCATTAAAAGGTGTTAGAAAAGCTGGGGATTGAATGCAATGTTTAGAGAAAAAGAGAAATATTTTACTTTCTATAACTCTAAGAATGAATATATATATATATATATATATATATATATATATATATATATATATAGATAGATAGATAGATAGATAGATAGATAGATAGATAGATATATCAATATAAAATTATCCTAGTATTTTGTGTTGATATTATTTTTTAATACCTAATATGTAAGACATGTTTTTCTAAAAAAATTGATAAACAGGATGAGTAGAATTTATTTTATCATGTTTGAGAATGAGCAATCATAATAAGAGAAGCAATATAATTTATTAACAATTTCATAAATTGTACATTTATTTTTTTAGAAAAGCCAGGGTTTAATTCCTAGGACTTTGATATGGTGCTAAATGCATCAAACTGATTTGCTGCAGAAATTTGTAAGGAATTTTAATAACCCTTGAAGCTCCCCATTGCTAGGTGTTCTTTTATTCATTTATGGTTGAAATTTAAGTGTTTGAAGTTATGCTTTGTTTTGAAAATGTATCAAATTGAAATAAGTGTATGAAGTTATATTTTGTTTTGAAAGTGTATAAAATTGCAATAACAATAAAGATAAACTAAAGAAAAGATTAATATGGCACAGTGATAATTTTAAAGACTTACAATACTGTGATAATCAACATTCACTGAACGCAATAGTTGCTGGAAAGTATGTGAAATTCCCCACTGAAATCGGGCACCAGGAGTTTGTTCCACTTCGTGCAACTTCTCCCATAATCTAAGGCTAAAACATAGGTAAAAATTGTAACAATAATAATATAAGTATCCTTTACAATGGACTGACATTAATAAATCATTTATAACAAATGCTTGTTTGTGATAATAATTTATAAAAATCAAAATGATTAAGTCTAATGATCTCTATTGCTACTTGAAAACAATTATGTAAATAAATTTTAAATAAAAGAACAGCATATTTGACTCAAATACTCTCCTTTCAAAAAAGTATTAATAAAATCATATAATAATAAAATAGCAACATTTCTTATGATAAGACTGAAGTAAGTTTATTTCATTGTAATGAAGAATTATATATTTGAGTATAATAATATTATTCAATTGATACAAAACATTCATAATAACAATTTTAAAAGAATTTAACACCATAACATTTAAAGAATAACAGCATAACTATTATATGATATATTCTGGTAAAAATAAAGTATTTAATACTAGAATTAAAATAATTTTCATTACACTAAAAAACTTAAAAAATACAAAATTTTTTCCAGTTGCTAAAATAATTTGTTTAAAATACTTGTAAATAATTTTAAAAATGGTGTTAATTATTCTCAAACACTTTTTTTTTAAAGAAAAAATAAGTTAAATTTTAACATTTAAATATTTTTATGCATAAAAATCATTTATTAGTTTTGGATATCAATAGTAAATTACTTACATTAATTTAGTTTAAAAAAGTAAAAAACTAACTTACTTAAAAAAAGACATTAATTCATCAATCAAGTTTTGGATATCAATAGTAAAAAACTTAGATATTTTAAACAAATGATCATAATTTAGTGATATTTTAACAATATTTTTCTTTTAACAATACACCTAGTATTGAAATAGAGCTGAAAATTATTATTCATCAATTAAATCCTAGGAGATGGTTCTGTGATAAACGTGCTAAACTGCAGTTTACTGTGATGGAATTATTATTATTAAATGTTTTTATGATATAACCAGATTGTGCACATACAAAAAAATTATTTACAGTGCTAGTAACACTATAAGCTTTTAATATGTGCTTTATTTTCATTTGACTGAAATTTAAGAATATAAAATTTTCTATTTATTATGAAAATTTATTAAATTGGAATTTAAGTTTTTAAAGAAAGATTTTATCTTGAAAGTATTAAGTGTAATTTATTTTAATTTATAAAGTGATTCTTTGGGTTCTGTTATAATATCAGACTGCTGGGAAGTGTAGGCCATTTTTTCAGATATGGGCTTCACGCAATTAACAGTTATATAATCACTGTTTGATGCTATAAGACTTGGAAACAAGTGCTCTTAAAAATACCATTGAATGCAATTGGTCGGCAATTAAGAGATCTGTTTTAGGTACAAATCATGTTCAGGTCAATTTTATTAGTACCATGCATAGTATACATGAAGGTATAACTATTCTAATAACATTGTAAGAGAATTTTTAGAGGCCATAAAATAAATTTGTCTGACCAGTGGCAACAATTTTTCAATTGCATGAGTACTTTAATTCATATACTTGGTTAATTTTCCTCTTGTATGTAATAACTTGTGTAATATACCAAGTATTTAGACACATTCAATATTTATAATATTTAGATTTACTGAGAATTGTAATACTTGTTAATTAGAAACTCTAGTTTTAATAATAATACATGTTATTTTTACTACCAATTTAATTTTATTGTTTGGTTGTCTCCTGCTGTAGACTGTGTAATATTTAGCAATTTCTTATATTTGTTTTGTAAATTTTGTAAATATTTGTTTTGTTTGTTTAATATGTAATCTCTGTAAAATTAGTTTTGTAATACTTCTGTATTTATAACAAAATATTCAAAATTTTAATATTGGAAACCCAAAGTAGAGCAAGATTGCAATGTTTAAAATCTGAGTTAGAACATGATCGAGATTTTGAAAAGCATAGATTAAATGAGGTTGGTAAGACAATTGTACATTGTATGTTGGTAGAATTTGAAATTGTGATAAACACATATTGGTTTGTAGGATTTTACCCATATATCATTTATTTCAATTGATAAACCAATAGAGGACTTAATCCTAGTATAAGTAAAACAAAGATTTGATGTCATTAAGAATGTCTGGAGACTTTTGGGAGAGTAATAAAGCTTGTATTCTGAAGCAAGTGATCTATTGAAATTCAGTGGATATATTTATGAATTGATATTTTAAGATTCACAATTGTTTGTTTTTGCTTATATCAAATTTTAGAAATCATTGCAGAAGTATAGAAATTGATCACTATTAAGAGCTATCAATAGCAAGGAATTTAAATTATGATAAAAGTTTAACATTTTCATAAGCTATTTTTGTAATTCAAAGTTTTTAAGGCATCTCAAATAAGGTGGATATGGGCATATATATCGGTACGAAGAGAAAAACTTTGTTAGAAAAGTAACTTTCCAAACACCAGAGAAGGAGAGGAACACCAAAAAACATATGGATAGATAAAGTAGAGAGATGGTTATTGGACATGGGAGTAAACCATTGAAGGAACTTGACGTTTAGTAGATCTAGATGGAAGACACCTGTAACTGGCTGAAAAATTTATGAAGAAGATTTTTGCAGTAACAATTATGGCATGCTTTAGAAAGTGAGGTATTTTCTAAAATCATCTATGCATGCTTTTCTAAATTTTGTTTTGAAATTAAATAACTAACTTCATACTGTTTTGCTGTTGAACTTCGAATATTGAATTTCGTGAATTTGAATATGTCTAATATTAGATGTTCTGGAAAGGTATGTTTTGCCTACAAGCAATGTAGTATGATTGTACTTTCAACTATCCTGTCACCAATGCCTAAACCAACTCAACTAAATGAACTTGGTCAACCTAAAGGCATTAAGTGAAATGTACTAAAAAAGTAAGGAAGTTTGATTCTTATTTATGTAGCAGCAAGTTTACAATGACAGAATATTATCAGAGAAGGCAAATGCTTTTATTGTTGCAATAAAATGTGCTTACCCCAATGTAGTAACCAACAAAGAAAAAAAATGGAAAAAGTATGAAATTTTGACATATTATTTGGACCTTATTATTATTATTATTATTATTTTTTTGTAAATTTGTTGGAATAATGATTAGTATAATTTTACAATTGTTGAAATTTATACATTCTTCCTTTTGTGTTTCGTTTATTCATCAATGATTTTTCTTAGTATTTTTATGTATTCATCATTTTCCTATTACCATTTTCTTTCTTTCTTTATTTTTTTGTGTCAATTCTTGGGAACATTCATCTATACCTTATTTGAGCATTGTGATATTTAAAAAATTGTGCCAAACATGTTACACATACTTAAATTTTACTGAAGTCCTTCAAAGTCAATTTTGTCAAAACAAGAAAACCATCTTTATTTCAAAACAGAACAAAAAATTAAAATAAAGAATAGAAACAGTATATAAATAATTAGTTATAATATAAATAATGAATAGAAATCCTAATACATCTTAAATCCAATTATTTAAAATATTTACTTTACAAATTACAATATAATTGATTAGAATATGATGAACTAATGTCCAATGATTTTCTTATTATTCTAAACAGAACATATTAATAAATATCAAAGAAAAAGACTATTTTGCTTTTTGTATAATGAGAGATTCCAATTATTCTGTCAACTAAAGGGCTCACATTATACTAATAACAGTCTAAAAGAGAGTTTTCTCTATTACAATATTTTACTTATCAACACCTTTAATAAATGAAGAAAACTTCTTGAAGGGCATTAGAAATTTTTAAATGTAACCATTACTTTAATGAGAAACAGAAATAATAAATAAAATTGAAAGTATGAACAATATATAATTCTTGTTTATTTGAAGAAGCTGAACTGCAATTCAGATTCTTAATTTTTCTGTTAAGAAATTTGAATAAAATTAATCAAAAAAACAAAACAAGAATTGAAAATTACTTTATTTAAAAATACAGAAAGATAGTTGAAAATGAACAGAACAAAAATTATTATACATAAGGGATTCACTATTTTATAATTAAGTTGTATAAAAAATAATAAATCTCTCTATTTAATTCATATAAAAGTCTAAATTATTATTTTATATTGTTGAAAGCTAAGTATTTAAACATTAGTTCCTAATAATCTCAGCTATATATATATATATATATATATATATATATATATATATATATATATATATATATATATATATATACCTAAAGTAATAGTATAATTCTACAAGATTCCATAGAATTTTGTGACTATTGTTATGTATCATTTAAAAGCAATTCACTCAGTTAAAAGAAAAAAAAAAGACATCTACAGTAATCTAATCTTCTTTATGTACAAAAGAGTTTATGATTTTGACTTAATTAAAACAGTCACAAATATAAAAGAAAAATATACAATTAGAAAATTGAGCCATATCAATTTTGAGCAGTTACTAAACTAAATGCATATTGTCAAATACAAGTTTATTAAATAATTGTATAATACAAGAAATTTTTACAGTAGTTTATAATTTTATAAATAGTATAAAGATAGTATATAGATCTTACTATAAAAAGTATAAAAATATTTCAACCTTTTATTACTCTGTTCTAAAATTTCTGCTAGTGGCTCACAGAAATCTTCATTATAATCATCTTCAAGTGGAAAAATTGCTTTCATGACAGTTGATATTTTATCAGAATTTTTATCCTATAAGAAGAAAAGAAAGATTTGTTTAAAATACTAGCAATTAAATTGAGAGAGAAGGATTTCCATCAAAATATTCGTTATTGTCTCAATTAGAACTATTTTAAAACATAAATAATTAAAAATCTCAGTTCACTTTTTATTATATTTTATCAAAGAAATTTTATTTAAAATGTTTCTATTTTAATACTGACATACCTGATTTGCTGATGAAGATGTGCCAGCAAATGTTGATGATGTTTCATCTGAGACAGAGCTGAATGATGCACTTTCAAAATCAGCAAATTCTGGTGACTCTGAATGTGTTCGTTCAAAAGAACTAGATTCAAAATTAGCAAAATTTGGAGTAGCAGAAGCCTCAGCAACAAAACAACCTTTAAAATCGTCAAAATCATCAGTATCTGCTTCTGAAGCTTCACTTTTTTTAAAACTTTGAAACTCTTCCTCGTCAGACAAATCCTTTGCTACACTACACTCATTTTGTTCTGTTTTTGAGTTGCAAATATTATTAGTACTCTCAAAAGCTTGGAAGTCATCAAACTCATCATCACATTCATGATTAAAACTTGAATTTTCTTGACAACTATTAAAATTAGTTTCAAATTCATCACTAGTTACATCTGGAAATACATTTTGGTTTTCACATTCATTACTGATAATACTATCCGCTTGCTGGAAATTATCAAAATCTCCAAAATCATTAGCAGTCTCAAAATCAACTGGAAACTCCAAATTTTCAACATCTGCATCTTTTGCTGAAAACGTCGAATTAATTGCTATTTTTATATCTTCAAATTTTTGATCACAGTTTACAAAATCACAATTGTTAAATAAGCCACAAGGTTCTTTATCATCATACTCTGAATTGTTTGTCAAAGTACTAAAAGATTCTTTTCTGAGTTTCACAACATTAACAGAATCCGATATTGGACTTGATGAATTCTCATCATGAATATCTGAATTAACTTTATCCTGATTTTTCTGAGAATTAGAGATAATTGAGCAATTAGAGGCCTCAGAGTTGTTATCTGTTTTAACAGCAGTATTAAATTCAGAATATTCCAATTGGTTTTGAATAGACATATTGTCATAGGAGAGTGAATTCTGAGTTTGGTTAGAATCAATGGGCTTTTTAAATTTTTCTTTGAAATCATGGTCAGTGGAAGAATTATATGAAGAATCAGAAGGAAGTTCATTTTTCAAATTATCATTTTCTAGCTTAATTTCTTGAGGTTGGGAAATTTTACTTTTGAGAGAAACATCCTGTATATGATTTTGGGAAGGTGTATCAGAAAAAGAGCAAAATGTGTTAAAATCATTATTTAATGAAACATCATTTACACCATTTTCCCCAGATTTGTATGGTTTATGTTTGTCAGAAGAAATAGGGCTATCAAACGAAGAATCAAATGGTATGCTTGCAGAAGTAAAATTTCCAAACTCATCATCATCATCATCAGGACAATCATCAAGGGGAGGTGGGCTTGAAGATAACATAGGAACAAAATTTGAAGCCATGAAGATGGTGACAAATAATTTCTGTAAAAGAAAAGTTATCCTTCAAAACAAATAAATTACTAATAAATACAAAACATTGTTGCAAACTAGCAAAAGCTTAGAGCTAAATAATTTTAAAATAACATACATAAATTACACTTTTCAAATAAGTTATACAAATATTTTATGACAAGGAACCAATGATCAATGGAAGTCTTTTCAATGGTCAATATAACTTTTCAATAATTATAATGACAGAAGGAAATAAAATAACAAGCATCACTTAATCTGAAATGCCACTTTAGACAAACCAATTGATGAGTTATGATCATCAACAATAATTGCATAATAACTATGAATGAGTCAAGTAATGTGGCAAACACACAAGCATGTATAACAATACTCACAACTCCCAGATTCTATTAATTTAGTTTAATACAAATTACATATTATAGTCTAAAATTTGTATAAAAAAAGAGAGGAAGAGAAATTAACTATATAAGTTAACATCAAGGAAATTATAAACATCATTCCTATTAATTACAAGAGAAATTAACTATTCAAGTTAACATCAAGGAAATTATAAACATGGAAGTCATAAACACTCATTCCTATCATGTTCTTTATAACAGTCATATAAATAGCAAAGGAAAAATGAATATTTTTTACAAATTTTTAATAATAAATTCCTTTAAACTGCTTAAAGCACAAAGAATGAATACTATCATACAAATGCTTTAAACGAAATGATTGAGGTGCCTGAATCAATTGTCCATAAAATATATCTCCACATGTATTGACTTTTGATACATGACTCTTAAATTGGTATGAATTGCCCTATGATACTTCTTAATTGAAGAGACACAAAAAAAATATTCATAAAATTGAAAAAGTCTGACGGCTATGTTAAACATTTCAGGTTCATTAATTTAAAATCCTATACAATTTTATGAACGAATCGATGGTTCTTAACATGGTCCCAGACACATAATCTGTATTTCCATACCCATTTATAAACTTTACTGTTTTTTATTGGCATTGATTTAGCATTGACATTTTTTTTATCAGAGAATCCATGTTTCTCAATGATAAAATAAAAAGAAAAAAAAAAAAAAGTCAGTAAAATTGAATGAAAATTGGGTGTTAAAATTTTATTAAAGAATTTAAGTTTTCCTATTTGCGCATTTGTACTTCTCATATTGAAAACAAATTGTGAGGAAACTGTGTCCTACGCTATCTAATTTCTATTTCATAACCCATAGATTATAAATTAATCAACAACTAATTGAGCAAATTCCATAGAATAATTTTCCAAACAGTAAATCATGCCTAGAATGCAGAAAAAAAAAATATCTGGAGCATTTCAAATTGCAAGATTTATTAAAGATTTTTTACAGCTGAAATAAAACAAAGTACATTTACTTGAGTAAAGATTCAAAACTCATAAATGAAATATGACAAACTCATTCCTAATAAAAAAAATTTATATCCAGGATACAAGGAATGTGAATTCAGATGCAATTGGATACTTTCACTTTGAGAAGAAAACTGAGGACAGAAAATATGGTGGTTGTTCGTATGCAGCAGGATGATTACATGCATTCAGTAGACTTTTTGAGACCAACAAACATTGAATAAATCAAAATGTTTTTATTGCTAGTCTATAATCACAAGCAATTTTAATTTCTTTTTCTCTTTTAATTTCAATATGCAAACAATTAATATTAATTTATACAGGATTACTATGTACAAGCTGAATCATAACTCATGTTTACTGTCAATTTCCCTCAAGAAAGTAAGCAGACAATTTTGTCTGCAAGGGTGTGATGACATCATTTGCAAGTGTCTAATTAGTACAGAAATTTTCAATAAGATGAAATTATTGGAAATATTATAAATGAGAATATAAATGAACTTTCAGATATGAAACAAAAAGAAAATTAGGTTGTGCAGAGATCTTTCTTAAAACAAATAGCTAAATAATTCAAGATTCATTTTTTTTTTTTTTTTTGGTGGAAAGCAACAATAAAATGTTCCTTCTGTATCTTCGAGACCTTCAGGCACGTCTTGAAGATGTCCATAACATTGCTCGAGACAGAATCAGCCTGACGACCGAAAGAATGAAGACAAGGTATGACACAAGAGCGCCAGGACATTTCAGGAAGGTGACAAAGTTTGGTTGTGGAACCCGATTCGAAGTGAAGGACTCTCTCCAAAGTTGCAAGCCAACTGCGAAGGTCCCTACACAGTCCTAAAAAGACTGAATGACGTCGTAGTTCGTATAAGGAAATCATCTTCAAAACCAAAGGTAGTACATTACGATAGATTAGCTCCTTATCGTAATGTAAAGTAAAAATTAGTATACCATAGTCTCATTGTAAATAGTATAGATAATTTTAATATTTTCTACTTTTCTGTAATTTTAATTGTTTGTGTATGTAATGTGTTCTGTATCCTCTTAAAGTGTAAATTCTTTTATATTAAATTTGGCCTCCTATCAGGGGATTGTACTGCCCAGGACGTGCAGTCCTTGAGAGGGGGCAATGTTACAAATTTATAAATAAATATCGTATATGTCTTAAAAAATCTCATAGATCAGAAATACTCCCATTTTGGGCAAAAATTGCGATATTTAGGCAAGAAAGAGATACTTCTGGAAACATCCATCATCTAAGCTCTAGGACCAATATTTAGCGAGATGGCCTAGAAGCTTGCAGAACCTTGGCGAAATTAGTAGATTTCCCCGTCAAGTCAGGTATAAATACCGCAGCCCAACATAGTTAGTCTTTTTTGTATAGACAGTCAGTGAGTGAAGACGATTAGTCATGACTGCTACTTTAGAGAAGCTGTTCTCTGCCTGAGGTATTTGAGACCTGAGATTGGAAGCTGTTACTTATTGTATCCGACAAATTGTAGCTGTATAATTGTGATTATTACAGCTGGTATTTCTCATGGAATTTTTACGAATAAAAGTCTTTTGCTCATTGAGTGGTTGCTTTCTTCAATTCTCAATCCACACAAAACCCAAAGCTCGGTACAGTATTAATTTTTATTATACTATAGAAAATTGCACAGGTGCCGTATAATCCAGGATGCCAAATTCTGAGTTTGGTGATTTTTTGTCAGATTTTCTTATGTATTTAGCAACCTGGTTTTTATTATATCATAGAGATGGAGACTTATAAGAGTTATGCGGGTAATTCTATTTTGGCAATCCAAGTATTTACTTTATCACGCATATCATGAAACGTCATCTTGGCAACATTTCTTCATCGCCAAAAGTTTCGGTATTTGTCATTCTGGACTATACAGCACCTGTGCCGAGAAAATTTGTAATTATTTGTTATTTCTACCCAATGTAAAGAAAGAATCTGTTTAAAGAAAAGTGTGAAATGAACAGATATTATATTTGAATATTGTTTATCTCCCTGTATATATAATAGAGCCTAACAAGTTGCTGAAAAATATTTTGATGAAATATTACATTTCATAAACAGAGATGGGCACTGTAGGACTTACCACATGGGCTGTAGAAAGAGACAGAGAATTACATTTTATGTTTTACTTGGCAAAACATTTGAATTAATTCATATAAGTAAAACAAATCTAAATTCATGAATAGTTTGATGAATAATTGAAGACTTCAAACATTAAATATTGCTAGTATCAATTTATAGGGCATTTTCTAATTTCTGAGAAGCCTCAAGGCATTGTATTACTGCAGACTTTCAGAAAATTAAGATGTTTTATTTTTAGTATCATAATCCATGGATAAAGATTGTATGCTCAGTTTTGTAAAAGGATATTTTACGAAATTGAAGAATATAACTATGCAAGATTATAATGAATTTTAAGAGTACAATTACTTCTGAATGAATAAACCAAATTTGAAAAAGTATTTCAAGTATTCAATACAAAACAAGAATTTAAACAATGTTGAAAATTTGAAACAAAATTTAACTACAAATAAAATGTGGTATGCTATAAAAAAGCAGATGGATGCTTCATGACTATCAAAGATATTTCAAACAATATTCCCATCTGGAAACCAATTACATATACTAAATATGATATGAGGTGTGTTTGGCATTAACTTCTACAATATAATATAAGGAGTTCCTCAACATTATCATATACTTTTCCGTCTTACTCATAAATCCCTCCTTTACTATTACGGATGCACTTTCGGATTTTCTTACTCAATGATATTATATTTTATTATAGAGCAATTAATTAATATTATCAAAACCAAAAAAATAAAAACTTTTTTCAAATAATAATTTTTCCATGATGTCATATTCACTTACACACAAAATATTACTTATACTATAATAACAAATTTCTAATTCAACAAGAATCATAATAAAAAATTGACTAAATCTAGAATACTTCCAACATTGGTAATGAAATCCCTATTTAATATCTACAAAGAATATTAATTATAATAATATATGCTTCAGAATTTTTGAAAATGATTATACCTTACTTAGTTTAAATTACCTTACTTTAAAAGACATAAGAACCTTTATAAATTTCTTTATGCATAAGAAAATTTACAAGAATGCAAACAAAATGTTTTTGCACAAGCAAATATATAAATATTTTCATATGCGAATTTCAAAAACAAAATGTTTTTGCTTTTTTTTTAAATTTAATTTTTGGGAAATAATGCTCTCAAAGAATAAGGAAATTTTACATATAAAGTGTATTTCTAACATAATCAGAAACACTTTTGTAAAATTAGAATAAATGATAAAATAGAAAAACGCTTCTTTGTAAACTGGAAAAACAAAGTTTTGACTTTTATTAACTTTTGGATTGAAACAAATTAATAACATACTTTAGAACATATTTATCATGGACATCAATAAAATAGTTTAAAATAAATTATTTTATAAATCTTAGAGCAAGAGACAGAACAGTAAAATGTTTCGCCACTGATAATTTAAAACAACAGAATAGTAAACAAAAAAATTAGACTTTAGGAAACAAATCATTTAGAAAAATCTTTTAAAGTGTTTTAGAAACAATTTAGAGAAACGTTTTGTTACTATTTCAAGAGCGTTTACGTGTAATTACTTAATCTTTTTAATAAAGCAAATTTATAGAATTATTCCAAAATAACTGTGAATGAGTGATTACATGGAAATTTTAACAATCATGCTTAAATGTAATTCAAAAACATTGAATTCCTTTAAAATAGAATCTGCTTTATAAATATATTACACATCTATAAATGAGTAAAAAATGTTAAATTCAAAAATGAAGTGGAGTATTATAAATTCTACAATAAACCTCTTACGTATAGGTAATAAATAAAAGAATAAGATAGATCCTATATTACTACAAAATTTGGGACTTAATGTATTAGAAATTCCCAACATAACGTTAAAACAATTTATTTGAAGAAACCATAAAATGAAAAATACAATATGAATACATTATATAAATGTATGTATTCAACAAATATAAATTTGGATTTTCATACCATTCGCACACTGATTCAACTATCATAAAAAAGTATTAATTCTGATCTTTCTCATCAGACAAGAAAGTAAAATATACAGAAACCAAAACACACCTATTTTCAATCTGTTTGAAGCATATTTGAAGTATTATTCAAATTTTTTCCATCGTTCTGGTAGTTTTATTTTCCTGAAGCTGAACAGAACAATATTTGATCATAATAATTGTAGAAAAATAACACTTTGTAAAGGTAAACATTCGTATGCAACTAACATAACAATCTCACAAAAGCGAATCGATCTCTACAATTCCATGTCATGTTATCATTCCGATCCGCAATGAAAATTTAATATGCAGTTACAGTCAATACAATTGCACTTTCTTAAAAATATATCTCGCGGAATGTGTGTCTGCTATTTATTTTCCCTTCGATAAATTCAACTTGAATTCAAGAATATTAATATTTTCCAGATTTTTTTATGATTTATTATTTGAAGTATTTTCCACCAAAAAATTACAGCAAAAAGAATTAACAATAATCAAAGATAAATATATTGATATTTTGGCATCTAACGATACGTTTGAAAACGCTCAACATAAGTTTCAAAATGAAACTATTATTCCAAGAATTCATGCAGCATTAATACCATTAAAAAAGAAGAGTTTTTCTACTTAATGCTTAAAACCAAGAATATATTTTTTAAAAAAGACTAATTAAATTTATGAAAGTTTTATTTATTTTAATTATGTATTACTATTAAACATTTTTTTTTCGTATTTTTGAATGAATAAAAAAAGCAGAAAAAAGGCGAACTAACATTTATTAATGTACATTCTCACTACTGTTAATCTTAAAATTTCTCTTGAAAATTAGAATAAAATGTACATAATTTTTAAATCTGAGTTTCTTGATAAAGTGATAATATTTTTTATCAGTATTTCTCATTTGAAAGCATTTATCGAACATCATAATAACACACAGTATCAGTCTTACAGCAGAGATTATTAGTATTTGACAAATACAACCCAAAGATATCCATTTTGGTAACGATTCTCATCATTTTTATTTTAATACATTTGAATCACAAGAAACAATGCTCATATTTCTTAACTTTATATTTTCGGGAAACATGGACACCTCTCAAACACATGACGTTATTAACCTATTGTAAGCACTGATTGGTAATAATAACCTCGAACAAATCAAATTACGTAGGCTTTGTAATTCATTTAAACTTGTATTAGATCTGTTATATAGTTGGATTTGAGAAAATATATGCCTATATATCATTTCTAAAGAGTGGGATTTATTATGATTTGTTAACATTAAAGAAATACATATAATTAAGAAAATGGATAAATTAGTGTGATTGGTATTGAAATGTAATTAAATTTTTAAACTAAAACTTGTGCAATAGCATATGCATGATTCTTTGACAAACTGACTAATTCCACATCCTAAATTTCATTGTTTTACATCCATTGCGCTGTATGTATCGCCAAGCTGGCAGTTAAATGCTTAGCGCTCTTTCTTTGGGTCCAACAATTTCGTGGGTTCGGATCTCGCTTTAAACATGGATGTTTGTAGTGATTCAGAATATACTTTAAGCCGTCGGTCCCGATATAATTAGCCCTCGTGTGCAAAAGATGAGCGACAAAACCAGTCATATCAATAGTTGATATTTAACTAGATATTGAGAACAAAAATCGCTTATAATAAGCATTAACTCCATGAAAACCAGATGCAAATCATGTGAAAAACGTTAATCTTAAGAAACATAATATATTTTTCTCGTGTTTTATGGAGTTAATCAAATTGTAAAATGAAATATTCTTTCATTTTTCACAAGCGAAATGTATTTACTAAAAAAATTTTAAGCTACTAGCTGATTAAAAAAAAAAAAAATTTATTCATTTTTTTTTTAAAAAAAAAAAATTGTATATTTGTTTGCAAATTTCAAATTGTTAAAAAATTTGTTAATTTTAAGAAAACTATCCATAATAAAAAAATTATTTCTTGAGTAAATTGAAATTAGAATACTTTTATTCTTTACATAAAATCAAGCCTTCTTTAATCATAATATGCAACTAAGCTAATGAAAAAAATTAGCATATTTCAATATGTAACAGATTATATTAACACTTCCCACAATAGATGGCGTTACCATCCAATACATAATATTCAATATGCAATAAATTAGAATAGGAGGTGTAAGGAATAGAAGTCAAACCATCCGGTTCGTAAATAATATATAACTTTGTTTATAATTTGTACTGTACAAATACTATTCAGTGGCTTAGTGAGTATAATTGGCGCCCGGGTATGATACCTTTTATGGCGCCCCCTTGAAAATAAAATAATACAATATAAATATGGGAATAAAATGTATTAAGTAATAAAAGATATATAATAATATAACGATTTATAATACATTATATTAAATAGAGTATATAACTGTAAGAAAAATACAATAAAAATAAAAACTGAATGTTGTACCGACTGTAAAATAATCGAAAATATATTACTTTAAAGAATCACAAGCTCAGCTTTAAATTTAAACAAAATTGAATTCTAATTAAAAAAAAAAAAAACACTTATAATAAATTCGGAAAAGTGTCATTAGAATAACCGGACTTATGTAATTTAGAATTAATTATAAAAAGATATAATTGATTTTATATACTTATACAATTATTTTAAGAAATATAAAAAAAATTTTTTAACGGGAAATAACTCGTTACATATCAGAGATATAAGCAGATGTAATTATTCGCAATCTAATACACTACACTATTCACATTTTTCGTGTCTTTACTGAAGCGAATTGATCAATTACTTTATCAAAGTTGATCATTTCAAATTTTTCTTTTTCTATACTTAAAATTGTTATACCACTTGACGGCTTTGACTCATGGTGAATCATAAGTAAGTCAAAATTAATTTTATTTTGATGAATGAACGTTCACAGCTTGCAATTGATGCAGAAATAGTAAAAAGTATTTGAATGGCAATTTTCTTCTCACTATCTTCACCGTTTGGGATAAGGCATGTTGGAAGATAGAGTTTTAGGTTTAATTTCTTTTCTACAGCTGAGTAACATCTTCCAATCCCACATTTCTCTAAAGAGTTCTGTGTTCCATGGAAATCTGTATGACAAAATTCACCCAAAATTTTACATTTGTTAATCACGGTGATTTAGCGCTCCCAAGCTATAGGTCCGAGGTTCGTTTCTCAAGCTAAGTCAACTCAGCCTTTCATCCTTTCAGTGGATCGATTAATTGAGTACCAATCATGCTCGGGAACTAAACGCCGTGGATTTAGCTTTGGGCTGACCACATAACCGGGACATATGCTTCGCACCCCAGGGACCTCGCTTAGGAAAACAGATATGGGCATTGTAGGCCTTGATCCGGATATGAAGTTTTGAAGTCGGGATATTTATTGATTAATCAATTAATATTTAACTTTTAAGAAAATTGATTTTAATGATCTAACATGTACTTAACAATGTCTTAAAAATTTTAAATGTATTTTTTCTAGCTTATTAACCAATTGAAGCAATTAAGCATTTTTACTCCCTATTTATTGTGCATTATCTTATTTATGAAAGATTCTGCAGATTGTTGATTTCATTAGGTGTTGAACGTATGCTATAACTTATCTTAACTTCTATAATATTACTAATTTTCCAAACCTTAACTATTTATTGCAAAATAATAATTGGGTAAGACTTTTACACTACTAATTTAGGATTAACTCACCTGATTTTGCACAATGATATCTTTATAAACATTTCATTTACCACAAATTAAATAGAAAATTTCAATTCATTTTTTTTTATCTCAGAAAAAATTCCCATGAAAAATAACTTTACCTTTATGGGAAATTTTATATTAAAAATAGCTTTTTAAATTATATCATTAAGACCATTAATGTAAACCAAAATTATACTGTAAAAAATTTAAATCACAAAACGTAATACTGATAGCTTTTAATATTTCATTTTTATTCCATAAAACATATTTTTCTGATTCCAAAATTAGAAAACCTTTGTTAATAAGTCTTCATCTAATTTTAGTTTAGATAACTAAATTATGCCATAACATTATCGATGCAAATATTTGATGAGCAACAGAACGTCAATGCAGGCAACAAAAATATTTTTCAAATTTCTAAAATCAAAACACACAAAAATTCAAGTAACATTATGTATATTTAATCTATTTAGAAATTTTCAGCTAAGCAATATATAAAAAAAACTTTTTTATTCAAAACTGATACACTCTATATTGTTCTTTCAAGTTTTTCGTTGATTCAAAATATTACCAAGAATTGCAATTGATGAGATAAAAATATTTTTTAACTGTTATATCACTTAATTTTATTTAAAGAAATTTACTCAATCAGTTTTCTTCGTATTTTTAAGGCATTTAATAAAACTGTTTTTTTAAGATATTAAAATATATTTTATTATTAAAATAAGGCGTAATTTTTATTAAAATTAAAATTTATTTCGATTAAGAATCATTTTAAAAGTTCTGCCATACAACGGCAGGAAGTTTTTTTTTTTTTTTTTTTTTTTTTTTTTTTCAATAAATGTATATTATTTAAAGATGATCTTATTTTTAAAATTTTACAATGTAAAATGAGAAATCCGTACGATTTCTTTAAAAAATTACTTGAACGAATTTTTCAAGTTAAAATATTTGTTTTTATGTAAATTGAACTAATTAATTAAGAAATATATTCTGTATATTTAAGGTATACTGTAAAGGCAGCTAAGACCTGTAATAGGTGGTTACGCTATTAAAGAAGAAGATTCTGTACGTTTAAGCATACAAAAAGAAAAAAAACATTTAAAAAGGAAGGAAACATTCATAGATTTTTTAATTTGAAAAAGTAATTTTTCAACATAAAATGCTAATGTAAAACCAACAAAATTACGAGTCACATAAAAATTATTTCCCCAAATAAAAACAGTTAAACATTAAATAAAATACTTTCAAATGAATAGTTTTAACTAATAAGTAATTTAATATTTAATTTTCAAAACTCTGCAAGCATAGGCTAGTAAAAAGTTATACCAGCAAAAATATGAAATAAATATTCAAATTGAAAGAATACATAGTAGACAAAGTTTAACTTACGGTGATAATATTTTAAATGCAAGAACTCCAGATTTTCAAAAGTTTACATTTTTGTTCCCATGAAGTGATGTTTTGGAAGAAACGAAATACTAAGCGTGTGAACAATAAAAAGGAAAGAAAGTTTATGTGTTTTCCTAGAAATTGGAGATAATTAGCTGTCGATTCCCTCCATTACTATTCCAGGAAAGCAATTCCCTACGCGGCATACTGCTGTAGTGCTATTTTATGAAAAATTTCCTCTCTTTCTTTGAAAGTCAGTCTGGTGCCGGACACAGTATTTTTGACAAAGGGAACCGCTAATATGAAACACGTTTCAGCAGGAATTTTCCCACGAGTGTAACGCGACACTAGAATGAATGTCAGTAAGTAAAAAAGCCTAGCAGTAAAAAAGCCTAAGAGAAAAAATATATAAGGGTTTTATTTTTATTTTGGGACAATGAATAATACAATTTCACTAAGTCTCAATAACTACTAAACCTGATATTTCTATATTACTTCTTGATAACTTAAATAAAATCGGACTTTTCTGATATTAATAGTACATTTAAATTCTTACAAGTTTCTATTAATAATATTTCAGTTAATATGAAATTTTTTTTTTTGCGCATTATTATTTATTACGTAATTATAATCAAAATAAAATAAAAATTTCACATTTTTATCATAAACGTATATTAAACATATTAGTGAAATACTGCGTGTTAAATAAAATTATTTAATATGTTATAAGAAATTAAAAATAGCACGACAAATAATATTTCAAAACAGTGAAATGTCGACAAAAAACTTTTAAGTTTTGAATAATTATAACATCCAAGAGGGTCCAGAGAAAATAATATTCATTGAACGTTTTTATTTTTTAATATTGTTATGACTTTTTTAGTGTGTATATATATATATGTCATATGAGTCATAAAGGACAGTGAGTCTTGGCGTATTCACAAAATTAAATAGGTGTCTTTCATGAGCTTTCTCTACTGTATAATCTCCCTAAGTTAATAGATCTAAAAATTACCATATAAAATTAACACAAATGATTTGGTAATTAACTTTATACTAAAATAAAAACCTCTCACATGCATTAAAATGGAACTGACCAATCTAATATTCCGGAAATTTTGTATGAAAAAAAAAGATATTTTCGTTATTTGCACATTTACAAGATTTGTCGTACAAAACAATAGCATCACAAACTTTGAGAAAAGTATGAAACTTAAAAAGGAAAAGTTTAAAAGAATGAAAACTGATAATCCAACTAATTAAGAAATGAAAATCGAAAGCATGGTTAAAAGATCATAGTTTTTAAAAGGAACTAAACCATGCAATATTATTATTAATAAGAAAATATAAGAGTAAGAGTTTCGCTTATGGCAAGCTCCGGCAGCTCTTCCTCATTTTTCATCAACAACTTCTTTTCTTTTCCAAATCTGATTCCTCCCTCTGGAGTTTTTTTTTTTTTTTTTTAATTTTTCCCCGGACATGACATAATAATTATAAAATGCAAAATTTATTCCTTGGAATAAAATTGATATTATGATAAAACAAAGATTGAAATTTTCTGAAAAATTTTGTTTAGCTTTGAAATAATTTGGCGCCCTTCTGTATGTTGCGCCCGGGGCATGATAGACCCCCCCCGTCGCTACGCCTCTGATACTATGTAATCTTGTTAATAATTATTAAGTGTTTTTTTTTGTAATTATTTTCAATCATGTATAATGTCGTAATAAATGTAATGTTTTGCCTAATTCTAACTTCCATTTTCTTACGTCCCTACAGTGGTGCTCCAACTAGTGTCTCTTTCCTTTGTTTTACATTTAATGTTTTGAGTTTTAGCTCTATTGAGTTGTTAGTTATATATTCCACGTCGGATTTTCCTGATTATATGTTCATCCTAAATACATTTCATTTTTGAATTTTTCTGAGTCGTTCGTTTTCATCCAGAAACGGGACAGATGTATTTCATATCGGAATTTCGCCGAGATATTTCGTTTCCATCCAGAAAACAGATAAGTTTTATTATGGGTTCTAACAAATTTCATGATCATCCTGATAATGTTGGCATGTTGTAATAATAACATGTTTTGTTTTAAAACTAATCCAAATAACATAACTTTTGTTTTGTAGTATTAGTCGTTATAACTTCTGTTTTGTAGTATTAGTCGTTATAACTTCTGTTTTGTAGTATTAGTCGTTATAACTTCTGTTTTGATTGTACATTTTGTTCAAACGTTTACATGGATGTAAAGTTTGTCTACTAATACTGCATGTATTTGATATATATTTTTCTGCACATCAATTTGCATGTATTTGATTTTATTATTGTTTTAAATTGAAATAAGCTTTTGATATTACATATTTAAATTAAAAAACTGTTTATCTTTAATTATTTTCTCGGAAAGAATAAAGAATAATTTCTGTGTATAAAAATGAGTCAATGTTCTGTCTGGACAAGAATATAATAAGGGAAGATCGGCTCCTTGAATGGTGATTTTGATAAAAATAAATAAATCATTTAATTTTATTTGTTCATTCTTAAAAGATAGTGTTTTACATTCGAAAGAAAATTTATATTTTTTCTATCTGTGAGGAATCTAGTAAGATTTTAAAACTAAAACAAAAAATAAGAATAATATTCTGTGTTGTGTAGTAATCTTATTATTTTGTTTCTATTTTTGATATTTTAAGATTTTTTTATTTCTCTTGAAAAAAAATAATACTTTGTAGAATTTTGTATTTTGTGACATTGCTAAAATAAGATATTAGAAATAAATGTTTTGTATTTATTTGTTCATCTTGAATATTTTCTTTGAGTATATTATATAAAATTTTTTACAAGATATGGTTTCATTAAATAAAGTGTAAAAACATTAAATGTTTTATTGAAAATAATTTGTTTACAAGTTAATAATAATTCAACTAATGATGTGAAATTGATTGTCAAGTGAAATGCAGAAATTGACTTTTGAATTTATTTAAAAATTTGTAAAAATAAAAATACTCTCATATTTAGAAATACATACAAATTGACGTAGAAATAATTTTGTTTTCACTTAGAAATAATTGAGTATTATTTGTTTAATTATTATGGAAGTAATTTATTAATTGAATAATAACTGAAGTTGTTAGAAGAAATTGTTTATTATTCATATTTATTTATTATTTTTTTTTAAAGAAATAACTTTAGATACTAACACAACTTTTGGTTTGTAATTTAATTTGAATCATAATTTCAACATATCCTTACAAGTTTTCTGTATTGTTTCCAGTCTTAGAATATGATAAATATGAAAAAATGTTTTCAAATTATATTATTATTGAAAATTGATTGAAAAAACATGTGTTTGATTAATTAAATAATTAATATTTCATTATTATTGCAAAACAAGTGTTTAAAAAATTTGTTTAATTGATTAACGTTATTTAAATTATAAGTTATAAAATAAGAACTTTTTTTTTTGATATCAAGAATGGCTTTCCTTTAACGTCCGAAAAGAAGATTTAAGGACCTTAGCTGACGAGCTTGGTTAGGTTGTGGGAGATAATTTAAAAACAGTCCAATTAACAGATCTCATTAGCAAAGCTCCTAATTATGATAAAACTATGATCAAAAATATGCTTCAAACAATTACTGAAAAGCGAATTGCGAAAGAAACACCGCAGCGTTAAGAGAATTCGAAACAGCTAATGCGAAAAAAAATTTGAAAAGAAAAAAAAAAAATGATGCATATATATATATATATATATATATATATATATATATATATATATATATATATATATATATAAACTGGAGAAACTCCGGCTTCAAATTGAATCTCAGCGTTTGGCAAGCTTAGATCCTCTATTGTCAACTAGTCCCACTGTAGTACACGAGAAGCTGGATTTTAGTAATTTCTTTTACCAAAATTCGATCCGAAAAAAAAAGAATTAGGTAAATTCTTCACAGTTTTCGAAAGACAAGTTAAATTTATGAAATTACCTGAAACTTCATGGATCCCTACTTACTAGGCACCTTGCCATCTGACATTGCATCTCTCATCCTTAGAGAACCTGAAGAAACAATAAAATGTGCGAAAGTGAAGGAACTACTTCTGAGAAGATTTAAATTAAAGAAAATATGGCGAAACTTCTTCTTTGATCTGTCTAGCTATTTTGATGGCTGGCTTGAAGAACTTAAGATTCAGGATTTCGAAAAATTAAAACAATTTATCATTGCAGACCAAATCAAGAAGAAATTTCTCCTTGATGTTAAAGAACATTTTATCGATATTTGGTCTAAATTTATTTCTACAGTTGATCTTGTTGAAAAATTAGATGCTTATGAAAGTGTTCGGTCTGGTGTAAAAAAATCTCTCCTTTCAGTACATCAAAAGCAGCAGTTTCCCCTTAAACACTTTACTCAAGAAAGAAAACCTCGACATGAAAGAAATAAGAATCTTAAGAAAGAATCGAGTGAAGTTGCATGCTATGGATATGGTAGTCCAGGAGTTATTAAACCTACCTGTAAAGGAAAGAAAACGAAAATTTCTGGTACTTTTAGTAACGTTATTCTTCCATCGGCATCGAGTGCACTCGTACAAATGACAACGTTAAGAGTAACAATCAATGGAGTCATGGGTATGGCTTGCGCAGACACTGCTGCAACCCACTCAATCGTAGGAGAAACACTTTACCACATATTGAAGAAACAAGGTGCAATTTTTGCTACCAGTACTCTACTAATGTCTTTAGCAGACGGTAGTAAAATAAAAAAAGAAGTTCACATATCAAAGATAAAAATTCGTCTTGGTGGCCGTACGTTGCCTTTGAATCTTGTTGCCATCTTTAAGACAAAAGGAAACAACACCCTGCTGGAAATAGATTTTTTTGAATTCGATTGGGATTGTATTAAATTTGAAACGGAACAGTTGGTTTTTCAATGATCAACCCAAACGACACTTTTATTTTGAAGAGCCGGTGCCAGTTTTTTGTGGGTCACTACAAGTTGAAGTTAAAGACATTACTTAATTCACCACCAGTTTTTAAGCAATGTGAGCCGAGTAAACCGTACATCTTGCACACTGATGCTAGTGGGTATGCCTTAGGTGCTGTCCTCCTCCAAGGAATGATGGATCCTCCAAGGATAATGGAAAACGTGATTAGACATTACTTACTTCACCACCAGTTCTTAAGCAATGCGAGCCGAGTAAACAGTACATCTTGCGCACTGATGCTAGTGGGTATGCCTTAGGTGCTGTCCTCCCCCAAGGAATGATGGATCCTCCAAGGATAATGGAAATCGTGATTAAAAGAATACACTTTTTAATACGAACTAAACTGTACTAACTTATTAACATGGAAGTACAAAAATAGCAACACTTTCATTTATGGCAAGCTCTTCAACAGGAGAATATAATTATTAGAGATAAAATACATTTCTCCGAATAAAACTGATATTTTGATTAAAAATTTTTTTTCGTAGCCGCTATTTGACGCCCCTCTTAAAGCAGCACCCAGGACACGATAGAACTCCCTTCCCCTCCACTACGCCATTGAAGCATTTTAGTTTTTTCACACAACCATTTTCTTCAAGCATTATATAAAGTTGTGATCCTTCATGCAAAAGAAAAAGATGTTCCAGATCGGAAAATAATTTATATAAAAATGCTATTCAGTTTTCAATACTTTCTTGCTTACAATAACAAAAATGTCCCTATGATAAAAACATAAATTAATAAGTACAAAAGCATTTTGCAAATCTTATTTTCAGGCATGCATTTAGCAGTTAAGATGCATTAGTTGAAGAATATTCAAATAAAAGTTTAAGCATGCTAAAAACATATTTTCTCTCTTGACATAAAATTTTACATTAATTGTTCTTCTGAATATTTTATTTTCTTTGAATTTTGTGTACTTTCATGTGATGTAAGCAAGTACTGAGAGCACTTGTTTACATCAGATTAGAAGGGTTTAGAGTATGATTTTGTAGGTAGAAGGATTTCCTAAGTATAACTTCCGTGATAATTTTCCCTAAAAACTTTTCGGCACTGTCATACTAATAAATCCAATTGTTTGCCATGGAAACTAAAGATCTAATTTCATTTATGATATGCTATAAAATTACTAAGCTATTCATTCCTTTATTTCCCTGGACAAAGTCTGAATGTCCAAAAGAGGAAACAAATTCCTTGTTTTTATTCAGGCTTGGTAAAATCTTTTTGCTTTTGAAGTAAATTTTCATAGTACAAATTTTACTTTTTGAATAACACCCTGGTTTGAAGGTTCAAGAACTGTGTAAAATTAGGAAGCAGAAAAGCATTGTTTTTTAAATTTTCTGGATGAGTGTGGTTACGACAATTATTGACACAGTTTTCTTTCTTTACTTCCAATGGTAGGGCAAATACAAAAAATAAAATAAAAAAAAAACATGAATTTCACAAAATAGACACGAGACGAAGACAAGACAGGTGAATACAGTACATAAACGAGATGAGCGGTGTCATTGCCAATAAAGCGATAATTCAAAGCTGCCATGCAAAGCGGTGGAGGTGGGTCCTATTCATGGGTTCTGTCAAGTTGCAGAGTGGACAGTGGATGAATTTAAGATGCCAATGCGGTAGAAGTTTCAGCCAGACAATTGCGACTCGCCAAGAGTCGAAATTGTGCCACAACTTGACGGCATGGACCCCAAAAATTAATCAAGGTATAGCCACGGAAAATTTAGCATTTATTTTTCAACATAAAAACTGCACATATGTGTTTCCGAAAACGATGATGTTCATGCATTTAAATTGGCTTGCTAAAACCAGAAAAGATATTATTTTGAAGCACTTCGGGTTTTTGTTCTTCCACAAGTACAAATGTCTTTCACCCTCGCTCATATGAATACTGGAAGAATTATTAATCATAGCTATTAATCTATTATTTTTTTATATTTAAATATCGGTCCTTTCTTTAAAACATAAAATAGTCCAGTTTCATTTAAATTAATAATACCAGATATCAATTTAAAGTATTCTTGATCGTGACATTTTTTAAAAAATTTCCACCATATGAGCATTTGCAGCTTTCCCACGTACTTATTTTATAAGACAATATATATACGAGTAACTGAAATATCCAATCCAATCGCTGAAAATTTCAACATGATATATATAAAATCTTTTTTAAAATTATATACATAGTAGGCGCTGGATTTTAAAATTACGTATAAAGGACCGTCAAATAGTTTTTAATATCGAAAGTTCACAAAACAGAAAAATAATTGCTAGATTTTAAATTTTTTACACTGGTCTCTTTATAAATATATTATTAAAAATTATTTAGTATGTATAATATATACTATACAAAACATGAACAGTAAAATTCATACTTAAAAACAATTCTAACTTCTATGCTTCTGACGAAAAGTCATATTCTTCTATTTCAAAACATTATTTCGAAGCAGAAAAGCATTAGATCGAAATAATTGTTTTTTCAAAAAGCGATTCACTTATTTGTTTTGCGGATAGTCGTAATTCTAAGTCGTTTTTTGTTCTACGTTTGATTTTTAAAGGTTTTTTCATTCTCACTTATTACATACAATCATTTTTTCGAACACAAATTATGTTTGAATTCATATCCAAAAAGTCTTGAAGTGAAATTTCGGGAAACAAGTTTCATTGTCGAAACTCCTAGATGAAAAATTTTTCTTCACTTAAGTAAATTTTTTGTCTTTCTTTTATTTCAGAACGCAAGCAGGTCAAAGTGATACAGATATCGTTTTCTGTCATCATTCTAAATATACATTAGCAAGAGCATTGCACTAAAAACTTCAATTTCACAGATTCATTGAGTATCCTTGAAGCTTTGATTACATTCATATGCAAGCAAAGTTAGATATTACAAAAGGCGAGAGAAATTCTTCACAGAATACTTAAAAAAAATCCCGATTTGATGACATTTGGGGCTGATGCCTATTAATATCTCAATTTTTTCTTTAAATGCATACCTTAAAATTTTTCTTTAATTTCGCTTTTAGAATTGGAACTACTCATTATACTAAATAATTCTTAATGTAGCAGTAACTTATTCACAATTCAGATTCCCCATTAATAGTCGATAAGTTTCTCTACCATAAAATAAAACACATCAGGTGAAATAAATGCAACAGAAAATGAATGAAAGATTTTCAGATTTAGTTCGTAAATGGGAATTAAAAAATTATCATTCTGTCTATGGGATCCTTTAAGGGACCACCCAATACTTTGTAAAATTGTGAGTATTCGGAAATCTGAGGTTCGAGTATCAACATATAAATATATTGACAATTATTTTTATATATCCTCTTTGTGATCAAAGAGAAAATATAAGCAAACTGTATTTAAACTCCCTTGATTAAAGGGATAACAAACATTCAGTATTGTGAGGAATTTTACGTTCTTCAGCATAGTATTTTATTTAGTGGAAAAAGTAATTTTTTCCTACTTTTAAAAATATATATCAGTTTTAGTTTTTCGGCTCTACAAAACTTATCTTTTAAACAGAGACAAATGCAATATTTATGGAATTGTTGGTTTACAAGAAAATGTATTTTTACAGCAGATGCAGTTTGAATATGATAAAAAACTTTCAGATATCAAATGTGAATATAAAGATGTAGAGAGTAATAGCTGCTAGCAAAATAAGCAGCTGCCTGATTTACAAGACTGCAACACTATTCTATGATGGGAACAGGAAAATACTTTCCTACATCTAAAAGCATATTTCTGAACAGTAAAAATTATTTTATCTGTTTTTCAATGCACGCTAAAATCGACTTTTAAATGCATATAGTTAGTTAACTATAAAATGAGCAATTAGATAAAAATTAAATTTCATATCTAACAGTCATGTTTTATTACTGCATGAATTTTCAATTTTCCTTACCAGTTAATATAAACAAACGAATATCTAATACATAGTTATAAGCATTGTTGTGATAATGGAGAACTAATGTAAAGAATTACCTCAAAAGAAAAGATTAATCAATAAAAATCAGTTTAATATCGCTTGTTTTTTTAACTTGTTGTAGGTCTTGAAATTTATCAAAAATGTGAGAATGAAACTGCAAAGGATTACATAAGTCTATAATTGTAATTTTGTATTTCCATAATTTTTTTGTGTAATATATACATGCATAGTTTTTGATAATAGTTCAAGTTAGTAGACATGAGAAAACAATTTTAGAAGTGAAAAATAATGAAAGAAATAAAATTAACATTAATTTTTTAAGAACGGTCATGTATCACTCAGTAGAACAGTACACATGTGGTTTTATATTATTTTTATCATATATCACACACATTGACATATATGTACTATAATTTCTCTCTACTTTTAAGCACTAATGTTTTCCTTAATTTGTGATTAATATATTCAAATTAGATTGTAAGTTAAATATAAATTTGTAAAATATTTAATATTTTTTTGCAAAATTAACAAAGATAATAAAATAAAATTTTTATTTACGCTTTGGAATGTAATCACAAATCAGACAATTAAGAAACACAAATCACAATGATTACAATGCCATCAAAATAAATAGTAAATGGATGAACAAGTACACATTTATTTTAATGTTGAATGAATTATGTACAATTATTGAAAAACAGTAAAAATAGCTGGTGTTTGTAATTCTGATATCAGTAAAGTACTTAAAAAATGACCACAATGTTAAAAAACACATTTGTTTTCTTACAAAAAACATTTTTAAAGTTATACATGGAAAAACAATATTTATAAAGTATTATAATAAAAATTAATATCAATATTATCAAAAGTACAAATAAATGTATATATTTTAGGAATGTAATAGGAAACTTAAAAATTGTAAAATACACCTTTTAAAGTAGGAGTAAAACAATAATAATAATCTGTATTCTTAAAATTAAATGTTACTCTTAATTTACATTTAATTTTGACAAGTGAATAAGAATATTCAAAATAATTTTATGGTTGCAATTATTAAACTTACAAAGTACAATTACATTGTACTATTATATAAGGAAAATAATGTTCAATACATGATTATAAAGAAATAGCTTCAAAAGAGAAAAAGTAGTAAATAACTGAGCTAAAGCATTTTCTTTTCTATTAGGAAAATAAACATTTGTTTAAATTTATTTCATTAAATACCTTGAATAATTCTACATAAATTATTAAAAAGTGTTTCTGGATTAAAATTTACAGTTAACAGATTTTCAAGAAACCCTTAATACATAAAAAGTTATCAAAAAATTGCTATAAACTAATTCACAAAGTGGTGACCAGTAACACTTTCACATTTAAATATCTTAAAAGGCAAAGTCAAAAAACCTTCTCTTAACCTTGAAATTTAAAGATCAGATGGTGCGTATTAAATGCTATTAAAATTATTATGCAAGAAAAACAGAATTTATAACCATAAAATTTTAAATATAGTCGGAAATATATTAACTGGGAGTCAACCAAAGTTAATAATGTATAATAACAATCAAATTTCATTATACATGAAATCAATTTACTGTCCCAAATTTGGAAATTAAGTTAGATTTTAAATATTGTGAAAAAAAGGAGGAAAGCATGAAATGTTACAAAACATTTTCTTTAATTCTATTGTTTATAGAAAACAAAATAAAGGGGAAGAACCGTATAGCTTATTATATTCTATTATAAGATAAATATAATGTATGCATAAAATTTCATAGTAAATTACCAATGAATAAATTACAAAATGTAGTCGATAAAAGAGAATTGTAAATATGTTAAGAACAATTTTAATAAAAGATTTCCTGAAGAAAAAAAGTAAACTTGAATAAAATGTTCAAATCATAAAAAATTCAACCAAATTACAATATTTAAAAGCATTACAATTGTTAAACTGAGCCAACATTTATGTGTAGCACAATGTAACTCAATACATCAAAATTTTTAAGTTGATAGTCACTCAGTTTGAATGCACAAATTCTGTTTTGCATTTATATAGCAAATTAGGAACGGAAAAGGCAGATCATATTATGAGCATGACATGAATGTACATTGCTGTTCAGCAAATTAAATTTTTCAGAATTTACTGACCTATACATTAACCGGATGCTGAAGGACAAACTGAACACAAAATACATAAATGCACGGTATAACACGAATAACAAATATTAAAATTACAGCAAAAAGTTGTTGGCATTTTACACATTATTTACATATCAATGAATATAAAAAAAGGCAGATTAAATTTTACATGCCATTTCGTATAATTCAATGACAAACATTTGAAGGTGGGAAGACCAAAAATGAGACTACTTACAAACATGTAGAAAATATGAAATGAGATAAATGAAACTGTGATTAGCAACTTTAATATTTGGCAAGATCTCATCATTAACAAATGAATAAGAGAAGTATAAATGCATTAATGGCTTTCTTGGGTAATTTTCAGTAAGTACACATTTCGATATAAAATGATAAATGTAAGGCATTATGAGTGACTGTTTAAAAATATTTCAATGAATGTATGATTATATGGAAGATCATTAAAGCTCTTGAATTATGTTCAGGTACATAAAACACTGGCAGTGTTAATCAAAATTTATGACAGATGAATTCAAGTGTTTGATTCTTCACAGATCTCCATTTTATTACAGCTTTCTGAATCTAAGACTTCATCATAGCGTCGCTTAAGTTTGCCTTGATTACCTAAAAATAATATTTATAAATTTAAATACCAGGTAAGTTAATATACAAAGTTAATGCAATAATAAATATTTCAACAGTAACAAAAATATATGCTCATATCCATCATATAATGAGAGGAACTTTAATTTATAGTGATTACACAACTTGCTTTTAAATTTATTATAGAATAAATATCTATACAATTTAATATAACGGTGTGGTTAGTTTTGTTTGTTGCTTAAAGGTAATTTTTTGCACACCACAAGGGCTAATTATAGACCAAGACCTACTAAATGTAATGGAAGGGCATGTTGGCAAGTTAGATTATACACATAATGCTCCTGAACATAATTAAACCTTTAGTTTGAAATTTGCAGTTGTCTTATTTTTTAGCATTACTATTTGTTATGCATTAGATAGTATTTTTTAAAAAAATATATCATAAAAGGAAAAACATAAATAAATAAATACTAAGGAATAAAAATAATGAATACATTTTTATGATATTGCATTAACTCAATTGAAAAAAACTATGTATCTATTCTTATTTTTAGTTTGATACTCTCTTAAATTTTAATAAGAATATTAAGGGGGGGGACATATACTTTAGAGACTGCTGCATTTTTAAAAGACATGGTTATACAGAATTCAGATATTAGAAATATAATGATGAAATCAATTATAATGCATATAAAATGCTCATGAATTATATTTTGCTTGTTATAAACTCAAAAACTGTTTTTTACAGAATGTACAACAGCTTACAGCATATTAAACTTTTAATACAATTTGATGTGAATTAATGAAATCATAATATTTATAAACAATACAATATTACCAACATTTACAACTTATATAATAATTACATTTTTTAATCACAATATTCCTTTAATACAATGACCTTTGATTTTTGAAGACTAACGTGGTGTCATCAGTTCTTAGATCTCAATACCATTGAGCCTTTGTGCAGTTGGTTTCTTCCTTCTTCATGGTAATATACTATGAACTTGAGATGGTCCTGCACACACAATAAATGCTATTTCTAATGAGTTTTGGCCAAAGCCTTTGTCAATTCCATGTTGTTATTCAGGCCAAAGGTGGGCCAACTCCTTACTAATTAATAATAATTGTATATAATTTTCATTTTATCACAGGTGTTCCAATAATTGTTCTATAACACCCCTTCAATATATATAAATTATATATCTTAAATACATATACCATTTAGCAGTACACCAATGCCCCTAAGCAGTACACTAGACACCTAAGCAGTACACTAGACATACCCTAAGCAGTACCACTAAAGGGCCCAATTTTCTACATTAGTATTTTTAAAAATTAAGAGCCGATTTCATTCGATACAAAATTTTTTCTACTGCATATCTTCAATCATGCATTAACAACTATAATTTTTAATGCAAAAAGGATAATTTCAAATAAAACTGTTGCAATAATACTCCTATTTCATTTTCCATTGTTTGGTCAATAAGAAAACCTCTTTATTATTATTTTTTGTTCTCATTCAAAAGTTATTTTGATAAAATAATTACTTGCATAAATAACATGGTAATAAATAGCATTTAAAGCCCAGTGGTAACACTTTGCACACTCGTGGTACAGGCAACATGATCTGCCAGCAGGCCAACGAAGCTTTTAATCCCTTCAGTGAGTTAATAAAACTCAGTACCAAGTATGCTTGAGAACTGAACGCTGAAGCTCTTGCATGGCTAACCACTTAACCGGAACACATGCTTTGCACGCCAGGTCACAAAAACAGATATGGGCATTCAGGCTTTGGTTTCACGGGGCTGTCTTGCAAATGAGATTAGTTAATGAATATTTAGAAAGTGTAAAGAAATTTTAATAGATGATTTTTTTTAATACTTTATATAAAACTATAAGACATTCTAAGCAATTTCAGAAGCAATTGATAACAAATCTTCATTCATAAAAAATTTTACAGTACAAATGATATTTCAAAAAACTTTACTGATCGCTGACTATACTATGAAAGAAAAATTTTATTACATTTTAAAACTTATTTCAAAGTAATTTATATTAGTTTCATAATTATGGATGTATTTTACTATGTTTAAAATAAAATCAAATTCTTAGAATAAGAGAGGAAATAGAAATTTGTAGTCTTGTAACTAAGACTCCATAAATTACAATGAAGTTACTAGCCTTCATAAATAAAATTATTAATTATTTTATTTACATATAAGGTTTGGGCAGAAATAATTACCTGATAATTTTGAAGTATGCCCTTTAGAATAAGAATTTCTTGCTTTATAAATTGGTTCATACTCCTAATTGAAGAGAAAATGCTTTTAAAAATTCATTAAAATATAAGATCACACTAATGAAAACTCTTGTAAATTAAACACTTACTTGTAATTGATTCATAAAAGCTTCATTTATATTTACACATAGTCTTTTCTCCTGCACTAATGACAAAGCATCCCTGTGAAATCAATACATGTTTTTAAAGACAAAGAAAAATGCTTATGAAAATTAACATTTTAAACTTAAAATTTCAAAGACAATGATATGCTGTTGCTTTACAATTACAGTATATAGCATAATTGACAAGCAAATTAAATAATCAAAATAAACATTTTTATAATATAAATTAATGAGCTTATAAAAATGATAAAATACTTGAAAAATAAATAGTAACAATAAATTTTACAAACCTATATGATAAAGATCTAGCTTCCATCAAATAAGCAATGACTAGAGCAGCACTGAAAATGCAAAATCAGAAATTATGAAGAGACTAAAATTCTCACTCAAATTTAGCTAATTCCTGTAATATTGTTGTACAATGTTTAGAATAAATATTACTCAACTGAACAAAAAATAATGTATTTTATAAAGAAAAAGGCTTGTTAAAAGGACAAATATATATGTCATTTTTTTTACAATAGTGAAACATAAAAATGAAAATTTTTGTAATATTAATTATGCAACAGTTAAAATAATAACAATTGCTGATAAGTTTAACAAGTGGATACATAATACAAAAATATATATAAAAAATGTAATAAAATTTAAGCTAGGTTAAAATTGATTAAAAAATCTGATAAAAAAAAAGAGATAGTATAAAAAAGCATTCCAAATAGTTTAACAGAAATCTTTTGAGTAGATCAAATTCCCTTCACTATTTTCAAAACAAATTAATGAATAACTTAAGTCATTGACTTAAAATAGAAAGAAAATTCAGATTTCCCTTTTTAAAATTTTCCTTTTTTAAACTGTTCAACCCTATCTTTCTAATTACTGTTTTAATAGGCAACTATAAGTTATTTATACAAAATTCAATTTTAAAAATGTAAATAAAAATATAAATATCAAAGCAAAAAAGCAGTAATATCGACATAATATCATAAATTACAACATCAATGACTATATTCACCAACCATAGTAAACTAGGGAGTTAAATTTTAAATGTTGCTAATTAAAATTACTCATACTAAGTATACAAAATAAATTATTCACTCCCAAATAAAACAATGGTTTTATTTAGATAACTTTGAACTCACACTGTATTTACTCATTAATTTCACTGAAAATATATTAAAATAGGCTATTATGAAGTTACCTAGTTAGGGTATTTAAAACAGCCTAACATCAGAAGAAATTATTTAACAATATAGTTGATACGAATTTCTAATAAGCATTTTTAGATGGGTGCAACATGTATGCCAGTCAACTGAACACTGTATATATTATAAGCTGATACATTCTTTTCTACATTGCAACAAAGGTTGAAAGTTTATGAATGTAATGTTTCTGTTCTAAGGTATTAAATGGTGAGTAAAAATCCCCCTCCAAAAAAAGTAGTGCAGATATTGTATTTAAAGATTTACTAACAAATGTACTTTAGTTTTTAAGGTTTATTATTATAAATATATTAAAATGGTTTTTTTTCCAAATCATATCATTTCGAATTGCAATGAAAGTTTATCACTACCCCTAATATCATCTGCAAAACAGTTTACATTGGTGTATTCATGTATATTTCGACAGACAATTTTTGATAATTAAAAGAAGGCTTTCTTAGTGATATTAGTGAAAACATATCATTATTAAGTATAAACTGCCAGAAATGGAATTATCATGCTAAAAAATAAGAACCATCATTCATTTCTGCTTCTGTTGTAAAATAAATAAATAAAAAAAATCAGGTAGATAATTTTATCAAACAATATATATTGTACAGAAATAATATATATTGTTATATTATATGAAATACAGAAGGTTTGGTGCTGAAAGTTAAAAAATTATGGCAATCAAGAGTTAGAAAGTTAGATGTTAATGGTATGCCTATTTGATGTGCTTTACTTCACATAAACTAGATGCAAGACTTTAAGTGCTGGGTCCTCCATGAGCACATGAAGCAGATAAGCTAGGTGTTTTCAGGTTTGCACTAATTTGTTTGAATATCAACACAATGTCAAATTTTTGGACCAGATCACAATTGTGATGAAAGGGAGTTTGGTCTTATCCAGGTAGCCTGTTGGTAGCATCATAAAGAATAATTTGGCAAACAAAAAGATTAGATTAGTATCTAGTAGGAATGTTGTGGTATTATCTACAAACAATATCTAGAGAAAGGTAAAACTATTAACAATAAGGTGTACACTGTGATACTAGTCTATGTTAATGTTGCTATCAAATCAAAATATTGAACAGAGTTCAAGTACAAAAAAGCACTGTTACATCAAGATAAAGCAAGACCATGTGTGTCAGCATTCACTACCTGAACCTTACAAATTCAAATGGGATCTTTTGCCACTACCACCATATATCCTCGACATTACTTCTCCAAACTTACCTTTTTTACATTGCAGTAATATTTTTAATTTGGCTCAGGACATTTGCAATGAGACTCATCTTTCCATGGACTAGTGGCCACAAAATTTCTAAGCCAAAGGCTATGAAAAAAATTCCATAACATTGGCAGAAAATCAAATTCCAATGGTGATTACTACCTACATTAAAGTTGCTGTTTTCCATATATTTCTTCCTAATTTTATTAAGAGCTTATTTAAAGGAAAACTTTTGCTACAGACAGATATATTCAAACATATATATTCATGCTTCAGCCATAAGCTGTACTAAGTAACATATTTTACAAATGTTAATATTACATGAACTTACTTATAAATTATGTGGAGGTGATTTTTTCTAATATTAAAAGAAATGGGAAACTTATGAAGAATAAGAAATCATAGAAAAGAAATTCTATTAAAATTAAGGATAGTTATATGTTTCACCTATTATTATTCATGTAATTGTTTATATATATAATTAAGAATCAATAATTTCACATACTTATATTAAAAAAAATAGATTTCTTTTGCAGCATTTAGAATGTAAATTTCTATTCCCAACTTTTGACCTTGATTTCATTGTTTACTATTATTAGTTATTATAAATTTTATTTATAAACCCAAAGAAAACAATTTTAATTTCTTAAATTTTTATAATTTATACAACTATTACTTAAAATTTCTATCATTATGATATAGTACTTTACATTTAATATTTAAAATAAAAATCAAACTACCCAAGATAAAAATTATTATGTGAGCAAATTTTCATAGTTTATAAGATACTTACATTTGAATATCAACATTTTTAAAATGTAAGTAGACTTAATTGGTATTTTATGTAAAATAAGTAAAGAAAAAATTTTTGTAATTAACACTAACTAAATTCAATAACTATAAAATTAGAAATATTTATTATTTTTCAAATATAGAGAGTATAAATTACATACCTGCCAACTTTCGGAAAAGTATTTCAGTAAAGCATTTCGGGTATCAAAATTACATATCAAATATATATTTTTGTAATTTAACTAACTAAGTAATTACTTGACAATTTTATATTAATTAAAGGTAAATTATTAACTAATGAAAATGAAGATCTTAAGAATTAATTCATCTAAATATTTAATAATTAAAATCCTTAGATTCCAGAATACATTCACTACCATTTTTGTGCTTTCTGAATATTAAAATAATACTTACAAGGAAATATTTTGCATTCCACAATGACACTAAATTGCACTGAGTTGAAATATTCATTTTAATCATTTATTCACAAAAATAAGTTATCTGGACATAATTCTGCTACACACAATTGCTTTGAAATCAAAGTTAATAATTATAAACACATCAACAATTAATATAAAAATTCTGTGTTAAACATTAGAAAAACTCCATACAAAATTTTCTTCATTGAATACATTTTAATATTTTATACACTGGAAGAATTCAATAATGTATATATATATATAACAGTGTTTTTTTTTTTTTTTTTCAGCCTTTTCTAACAAACTCTTATTGAATTCTTGTTCATAATAAAATCCATCGCTTAAGGATTTCACAATAAGCAAAATTTCTAAATTAGTATTAGATAGTGAGTTTCGAAATTCATTTCGATTCTTTTTTACTAAACTAAAAATTCTTTTATACTCTGCATTGCTATGGGGTATCGCTAATAAAGATAACATCAATTTAGATATTCTATCATATTTGTCACTTTTATCTATATACACTCGTATTTTCACCAATTTGAAACCATAGAGAATCAATCTTTTCATTTTTCAACTTAGATAAGTCTTCAGTTTGCAATGAAGAAAACTGATTTTCTAGCTCATCTATAGCCACATCCTTAGATTGGTCATCATTAACTGGCAGCAAAAATGAAAACTTTTGAACAAAGTACCTTACACTTAAAAATTTAGCCTCACCCAGTTTATCCGCATCTGGATAAACTACAATGACGCAAAAGATATATTTCAGTGGAAATTTGTTTAAAATATAATCAGAAAAAATTGTGAAATATTTCCGAACATCAGAAAAAATTGTTTTCTTCTTAATCAGAAAATATTGTTACAACATCAGATGTACTATTTCTGATGATTAAATCCCATGATTCTTTTTGATTATCAAAATAATGATAATCCACTTCAAACAAAGGTATATTTTAAATCGTGGATGGATTAACAAACTTAGTTAATAGTTCTTTGAACATGCTATACATAATATTTTTAAGTTTATGAATTTGTGGATGACTAGGACTGTAATAAAATATTATACTTTTCAAATATCTTCACAGTGTAAAACAAAATCAGACTATAAGCTTTATTTATGAAAGAGGATAAGAAAAGAAAAAGTTTCTTTTCTCTAGACATATTTTGAGATTTCAATTTATTATCTTTACCAAATGATTTCTTTGTACTATTTTCTGACTCCACTTCACATCTTTTTCGTTTTAAACTTGATTTGACACATCATATATCCACTCCAAGAATTTTTTGCGTCTATTTTTGGTATGCTGAAGGATGGCAGATTTTATGAATAAGCACATTTTCCCACTTTAACGATATCACAAAAATATTTTAAAAGAAGATCCCATTGATCTATGAGTCTTTGAAGAATTTTTTACAGTGAAAGTCAACATGTGCAAACATGTTTAGGAATTGTTTGAGTATCTTTGTCACACAATTCTTGAAATTCTTTCAGGCTTTCTTTTCTTTTCAAGTTCCGATTTATATAACAATAAATGTCAATTAAAATCAATAAATTTCATGAACTTTAATTGGTAATCTTGCAGCACCTTTCTCAGAGACAAGATTTATCAAATGACAAGAGCAACCAATAGATATCAAATTTTCTTGCTTTGTTCTTATATAGCACACCTTTTTCTTACCTTGCATTACTGCAGCATTATCAGCCCCAAAAGCTATACAATGTATAAAGGGATATTTAATCGTTCAAATTCGTTTAAAATTAAAGTGCTTATATTTTCTCCTGCTGCATCCCCTGACAAACTTGGAAGTGACAATAAGCAGCTTTTATATTTACGAATGGAATAGAAAAAGTTTACTACAATTGGATATAATTTTGAATCACTATCATTACCCCATCATATGCAGTAGAAAAGGGTGAATTTTATAGGAATTTAACGTTTTCCTTTTTGTTTGATGCTAATCCCTTTATAATGGCAGAAGTTTTGGTTCGAGCACATTCCATAACGTTTTGTAGTTTCACTTTCAGGAAACATTTTTCTGAAAAGGAAAAGCATGATCAGAAACGCTGAGTGGTATGTGGTGCTGAAATATAATTCTGACTGAAAAACTTCTTGAGTATCATTCTTAAAATAAGCATCCATTTTAGAAGTGCTTGCAGTACTTTTTGCTTCCTGTACATGTTTTGGGCCTTTGACATGACGAGAAACATCAAAATCACTGCTGTGAGATATATTAAAATCACAGTTGCAAACTATGCAAGGAGCAAACTTAACTCCTTTAGATGGTGCTTTAATGCATGGAAATTCCACACTATAACTATTTTTAAAAGATTGAAAATAAGATTTATTAGGTTTACTAACAGCCATTTTCACAAATTATTAACAGCCACTATAATCACAACACAAATGTTTGTTTTCGCCCAAGAGAGCCTCAGAGTTAACTCTGCCCATCTGCAACAGTCCACTAATTATAGTAGTGAAAATGAATGGTGCTAAGTTTTGATCCGTGTGACTAAAGAAGATTATACCTCTACCATTTCTTTTCCCCATCTATAGTTTTTTAAACTGGAGCTTCCCCCCCCCCGTTAGGAAAAGGGCTTGACATGTGCATTTTCGGAACCTCTGGGATTACAGAGTCTGGGAAGTTATTTCACTCTTCTAACAGATGGGTTGAATGGGGTGCTAATTGTTGTTTCTCATCAAATGAGAAAAGATCGCCATTATGTGCTAAGATAAAAATATTTTTTTTCCTTTTTAAACACTGCCTAGAAGAACCGAAACACGGAAGTTAATTCATGTTATCAGTAAAAGCTGGTGATCTTGCATAAAAGTTGGCAGGTTATTTAAAGGTCAAGTAATGCTTGTAAAATAAATTTTGCAATTAAATTTTATAAGAGCACGCATAAAAATTAAATACAGCAAAGTACAGTAGTAAATATTTATTACAATAATTCATAAGAATTAAAACTTTTTGTTCATATTAAAAGATAAAACCTTACCTTCGAGATATTCCAAAGTAACCATGAACTAAGACTTTACCTAAAATTAAAGATATTCTTATAAATAAGACATTGTAGGATAATAAATATAAAATAGACAGAGCACAATATATCTAATTTTTTTTAACTTCACTTAATTATAACAGTAAATATTATCCTATATTTAACAGATGAACTTTTATAAATATCTTAAAAAAAATAATAATTCTATATGCAATGCACACACTGAAGCAACATTTCAGAAAATAATATAATATATCATTAAATTTGCATTATGAATAATCTTATACTTTAAATCAAATTAAAATGTTTTATTAATGATTAAAAGAGGAAAAAAAAACATTAAAAAAAGTCAAAATATAAAATTAAATTGAAGAATTTTACGATTACACTCATCTTTAGCACATTATGGTTACAGTGGAAAACATAAGTAAATAATTAAAAGATTTTTAAGTTTCTTCAGGAGCTCATAACATTTAAATTTCCTGGTATAAATTTCAGAGAAATTATTGAGTAACAGAATTTAGTGTCTTGCATGCAATCAGTTGTATCTGTGCTATCCTTATTTTCTGTGTTACTTATAAAAAAGAAAACATCAAGATAAATGTTTGCAATGGAAACTCCAATAACAATATTGTTTGACATTCTTCTAAAAATGAAAAATTTATTTTGAGTGAAGTGTTTGATGAAAAACTTAAATAATATAAACATGCAACTGTCAGACTTTTTCGATTGAGAAAAATGTTGCATATTGGGAAGGGAAAGTCCCAATCACACCCAAAAGATACCATTTTAAATCTTATTGAGTCAAAGTTTATTGTACTGAGAGGCCCAAATGTCAGAAATTAAACAGGATTTAAGGTGTCACTGTTAGTGATATTCTCGAGAATCCATTGCCATTTAACATACAGACTTTGTGAATTCAGTATGGTTACTAATTGAAGGTACTGTATTTTATAAAAATTTTACACCAAGGTTTCACCAAATGGCCTAAAATAGACTTGTCATTCAATATAAATAATAAAACGACAATATTATAAAGTAAAAAGCAGCTGTATGCAGAAGTCTAAAAAAATTAAAATAACAGGATTAAACTTGTCCCTTTTTTTTATTTTAAATTACCTTATTATTATTATTATAAATATTTGGTTAAAACAAAAAATTTGTTTTTTTTTTAAATTTTAAATATTGAATTACTTTATATATATATATATATATATATATATATATATATATATATATATAAAGATTTATCAAAAAATATGAAACATAAGAGCATGTATTAATAAATAAAAAATATAATTACCTCCAGATCTAATGCATTTATCAATAAAATTATTCACCTAAAACAATAGAAAATGTTTTTATTTGATATGAAAGATCAAATATAATACATTTAACTTTTTATGAAATTCAAACTCTTAATAATTATCTTTACAATCTAATAACAACAAACAAATGTTTGAAATTATCACAATTTTTAAGTTTTAAACATTTATACAAATCCAATCAATCATAATAAAATCAATTTTTGTATACAAATTTCCATAGACAAAATTAGTACATTATATCATAATGAACTATATAATAAATGGCATGTAGTATTTTTTAATAGAAAATATTGTTAGAAGATGAAATTTTAAGATAATATTTTAGAATATTTGGTTGGTGATTCACATCTATTTTTGTTTCATTTGTATAATTTGTATTGTAAATTAGAAAAACATACCAAGGCAATTTCTTACATACAAAAAATTGATAATATTAGAGAAATTGTTATTAATGAACAGAACTATTACTTAATAGTTCCCCTTATCACACAGTGAAACTCAATCACTTGTTTAATACATGACAATTTACTTAAGCAATATTTTGGTTCTAAGTCTAGTAATGGGAGAACCATTTCTTAAATTAAAAAATTCAGAATGGCCAAAAATGTATACATTTGGATGTTACAGTATATGGACTATATAAACATTATTCACAATTTCAGCTACCCCCAACCTAATTATTTAATTCTTTTTTTTATTTCCACCTGACTTAATTATTTAATTCTTTTAAATAAACAACTTTCAAAAATGAACTTTTCTAACAAGAATAAACTATCAATTACTGTGAGATTATATTGTAATTCTCCATAAGTTCATTAACTTTCAAGAATATGGGATAACATAAATACACAATAAGTCTTTCCATAAAAAAATATTAATAATACTTAATTCTAACATAAGCATAATTTAGAAGATAAAATACCTGTGGTAAAAAAGGAATGATATTTGATGTGAAGCCATCAGCAAGATTAATTACTATGTACCTAAATTAAAGAATGATATGTTAAACATAATATTTTAATTTTCTTAAATTTATACAATTTAATAAATTAAAAATGTCAAATAAATAAAATAAGCATTTTAATATTTAAAGGAAAATAATTTAAAAGAACTAGAATAATAATGTGTTAGTTAAAGATGAGCATCAGAGCCAGATTAATTAGAAACCAAAGTCTTCATGAAATATATGTTATTTATAATATTGATTTAAATATATTACAGTTGTTAATATATACTTTATTTTGGCGATTAGTATTTTGGAAACCATGATTTTAGCACAATCTGTTGTTGATTTGGTGAAATACGATATGTAATTACTTTTTAGATATTTTGCATTTGGAAATCTTGTACTTTCCCCTTTGGCGACATTTTTGAAAACTGGGTCAAACACATTATATATACTAGGATTTTACATTGTCTTATTTTATTAATTTAAAAATATGATGCTTATCTATTTACTTCAAATAAACACTCCAAATACTACAGTATACTTTACCCCTCATTTAAAAACATAGAAAAATATAATAAATCACACATACAAAATTAAGAAACAAAAATCAAATTAATATAATTTCTTTTTGCCTTCTCTTATTATTTAAAATTTTAACTCCTTATGTTATAGTTTCTTAGATAAGTGTGTTGCTAATTTGTATCTCTTTTAAAGCAAAACAAAATTCAACACAGAAATGAGACATCTATTTTAGTTGAAAATAATTTAGAAGTTCCTTTAATTATCTAAGCAAAAGTTTTGATGATTTGATATACTTTTTCAAATTAATAATTTTAATAATACTGAAATATTTTTAGTTTTTGAAATATATCCTTGTTTTATGGTTTTCAAGCACATTTTCTAAAAAAGAAATTAAGGCTTTCTAAAGTTGAATAAAAATTTTTGATTTATTGAAGATCACTTAGTAAATTAGGTCCTATGTTCAGACTTTTCTTGAAATGTTTTCACAAAGGTGTTCAATTAGATTGACATCAGATGTGAATAATCCTGTAATAACCAGATAATATCTTATAATGTTCTTACTCACAATAAGTAAATATTTGGTGGTCACCTCTTTGCATATTTAAAGAGTATCATCTTATTTAAATAAATGACAAATTTCGAAGAAATTAAACTAAATGGAAACATTAGCAAAAGTGAGTATATATATATTTAAATGCTAAGATAACCCTACAGTGATCAGGATACTTAAAATGAATATAAAATGTAGAATTCAATTATTTTGAGACATTTTCCCATTAACTAATATCGTAATAAATTAATGTACCAATTTAAATGTTTATACCAGCATCATGAATATACTGAGTTATAGTGTAATCAATTAGTACTAAGTATATGAAAAATGATTTTTTCCATTTCTCGACACTAGAGGAAAATAAGAGAAAAAAAAGCATACTAAAAATATTTTATAAAAAACAATTTTTAAAAGAAATTTTTTTTAGGGAAAACAAAATTTTTTCAGATTTTAAGGATCCTGATTAAATAAAGATACATCAGTTTCTTCAAAGAAATTTTTTAGCAATTATACATTCTAACAGCAATTTCTAAAATGAAATTTTGACTACAGTAATTTATAAAATATTTGGGACAAATAAAAATACATACTTGAATTTGTCAGGAAAGTTTACTCCAACAATTGAGGCTTCCAACTCATGTCGTACACAAACAATGTGTGTAATGCCAGCTTCTATCAGATGATTTAACTACACAGAAAATTAACTTAGTATTTATATTGATCAAACTACAAAAATTAAGTTAATCAATAATATTTACTAACCTTTGATCTGGTTGCAGCCGTGTAAGGACCCAGAAATAAGCCAGGAATTATTTCCTGTTTAAAAACAATTAAATTAGTCATAAGAAAATAAATTACAATAACATGCATGAATGCAAAAGACAGAAAAAGTAAATCATAAAATTGAATGTACAATATATATATTTACAATATATTGAAAAAACATTAATATAATATAAATGCTATTTTTACAATAACATTACATACACAATAAACAAGTATACAAAAATATATATAGACCCATTTCTCAATTTTCGTTAATACTACCAGTTTTATTATAATGCAATATATAATAAAATTAATAAATTAAAATAATATTTAGACTTGTCTATTATTCTGCGAACTACTAACTAAATGTGTTCAAGATTCTTTTTGGAAAAATCTGTTTAATACAAAATTTATAAAAATATAGAAACTTTATAAAAATATTATTCCACAACTGTAAAGCCAATTTAAGCTTTTCATCTAACAAAATTATGAAGATGCCAAACATTTTTTGTTGAGATTGAAAACCAATAGAAATTTAATTATTATAGTAAAAGGATAAACTTGTATGAAATGTTAAACAAGGTAGGGAAAATGTAAACTGGGAACTTTCTTATAACAGAGTACAGAGAATTATGTCACCAAGCTTGATTGCTAAGCAGCGATGATTCAAATGGAGCTATTAGCGATGTCATTGATGTGGGATGTTATTTTCACATCATAGTCATGTGGTATTTTCCCATCCTGAAGATTACTTGTAGACCTTAATCGTTGCTGTTGATCACTATGGCATTTGCAGTGTGCGGTTTTATGTATAAATTCCAGAGGCATTATTCATTTACTCTTCATTGATACATTTATTAAATTATTATATTTTTTAAATAATTATTTCTGTACTTTTAACCTAAAACATCATAATACACTCATTGAATTAGTATTTAATTTTTAAAAAATCGTATTTCTTTAAATTATTATTTGAAAAAATTCATTTATTGATTTCCAATATAATACAAACAAATATTATTATAATTATACGCTTATTGTATCAATATATTCTTACTTTATTTATTATTTGTCTGACTAAAACTTATTTATCGATTTCTAATATAATATTATATTGTTTATTTATATGATTATTTCTTTACTTATAATTTAAATCTTAATTCTTTAAATTTTACCTTTTATCACTTCTGTTTCTTATTACTTGACATGCATCCATCACTTATAAAAATGAAAACTACCATTCATTTGCATGAAAACTGTTTATTTTATTCAGAAATGTAATGAAGCCTAATTCTGTTTTGATTTGTGTTTTTGTTTTAGTGTAGTATCCATTTCAATACAATTTTTGGATTGGATACTAGAAGTGAATAATAAAGTTAACTTTACATATTATCTGTAAAATCGATACACAATCATAAAATTTAAATATTATTGGCTCCCAAGTAACATATGTTTCACAAGTGAAACTTTTTTCTACATAACAGGAAGATAAAATAAATAAAAAAAAAATTAAAAATTCATGTGGCATCTTTACACAAATTATAATTACAGGAATAAATTATGAATAAAAAATTGACTGTAAAAGTCAATTATCTTTTTGCAGCTCTTTAATGTAAAGATTCATTTTGTCTTTATTCATTTATTATATTTCATAATTTTTTAATTCAAGAACGCCATTAAAGAAATTTTGAAGTTAAAAACCTGCTTATTCTAATATTGCAAGGTATAATAATAGTTAATAATTTTAACTTATAAGGACATTTTGATATTTATATGTGTAATAAAAAATACATATCACATGTCTAAAAATCTTGGAAAGAAGTCAACTGAAATAGTTTTAATTATGTGTTGCTTCATACTTAATTATGATGTGCATGGATATTTATGACAAATTAGTATTGGCCAAGATATTTTAGCTGTCTTTCTTAAATATGTCATGTGTTTTAAAATTTTTTTGCATATAGGGAGAAAAAACAGAATTACGATATCAACATCATTCTGCTGTAAATGTCATTTTATACTAAAATATTTATTTATTTTTCTGTAATAATTAAATTAAAATTTTATTGTATGCTATGTAAAAAATAATAATTGGAAAAAGATATTTCTTACTATATCAAAGATATATCACAAGTCATTGATATTTACCCCACTCTTTGAAACAGATTTTACCTACAATGAATTTAATTCTAGAAATTATTACACTTTAAATTATTTTACAGCAAAATAAGAGAAATTCATTTGTGTGATATTTAAAAGATAAATTAAAATGTTAAGTATAGGAAAAACTCTTCATAAGGTGTTTTTTGAAATTGGAGTGTGTGCTAGTATTAGTTGAAGCTTTATTTATCTTTTTGAGCAAAATTTTATTTTTCTTATAAAAGAGTAAAATTTTTCAATACCATCACAATCTTTCTCAAGGGTCAATTCTCACACTTTCCTGAAAGATGTTGAGCACAAAGAGTAAATCATAGTATTCAAATTAAACTATTCCTCAGGCATTAATTTTTTTCCAAGATCATATTGAAGATGTACTAAGTAATATTTTTTTTTTTATCCTCTGCCCATCTTTGGCACTGCCATTAGTTGATGAGTAAGCAATAAAGTGATGAAGCATAAAAAGAATTAAAATTAGCATCCTTATAGTTATGTAACTAATGCCCTGCTTGTAGACTATATGATAACTTAAAAAGCTAATAATCTAGGTTTAACTCAAAAGAGTGAATCCAGAGATAATTATTTGATGAAATTCATGATACTACCATTCAATTTTTGATTTTGTGTCATTTGATTGTAATTGCAGGAAGTAAAATAACATAAACTATACAATTATGATAATAGTAGTGTTTTAAAAGTAATTAAAAAAAATGAAATCCCATTTTTGGCAAATGATTTCTTGTTATGTTATTGTAGTTGAAGTATGATTTAAATTTCACATTTTTTATTTATAAAGGAAAATGTAAAAATTTTAACAAATGCTGCTTATTAAACAAAATGATTTAATCTCTTATAAAATTAATGATGTCAAATAATATTTCAGAAGATTATAAAAAATTCATAATTGAATACACAATTAAAAAATTAATTTTTTTAAAAGTAAAATTATGTAAATTCTAAATTATGTAAAATTATTTATATAGAAATATAAGATTTTCATTTATGACAAACTCCTCCAGCTCTTCTCAACCCCTTTTATTTCTCAACATAATATAATTCTTCACTTTTGATGAATCAAATTGATCAACTATGTTATAAAAAAATGTAAATTAATTAAAAATCTTCTCATTTTCCACTAAAAAATGCCTAGCCACTGGTGTCAATATGTCACATAGTTGATCTTAAATGTGTCAGAATTTTAGTTTACTGACAAACTAGGAGTGAATGTTGAAATCGTAGGGATTATTTGAAGTGTGCATGAAAAACTCAACATTCTAAAGGTAAAAAACTTTTATGGTGTCTAAGGTCAAATTTCTTTAAAGTTATCTACTTCTATGTCATTTTTAATAAAATCAGAAATATTCCCAAAACTGATATGCTGAATACTTTGTTTTCAAGTTTTTCATCAACTCACATTATCACCAGAAATTCAGATTTTAATCTGTTGCTACTAATCTAATTAGATCTTGTGAACAAAAAATGACAGTTGAACATTTTTAGTTAAAATTGAGTTACAGGTATTCAAATAAATTGAAATTCAATGATACTTTAAGTATATTTTCGCCAGTGAAATAAAATGTACATTAAAAAAATCGTGAATATTAATTTACATATAATATATGCTTATATACAATTGCATACATTTATATATTATTGATATATATGCACTTTGGTAATAAATAAGAATATATAAGATTTACCTAGTATTTTTATTTTTAGTATTGAAAAAGAATAAATTCTTTCAGAAAAAATGCAAATAGGACTATTTTGATGTGTTTCTCACAACCTATTCCTGCTGACAACCTTGTAATGTTGTGTGTGTGTGAACTCTGAGAAAGTGATACTGTTAACCCTTTGCAGCTTAGTGTTCCAGATGATGGAACTCCAAACTTTAAATTGTTACCAAATTATTGCATTTTGTGATAAATAGATGAAATTTAGCTTAAAAAGTTCTTTAAACTTTCTTTTTTGATAATAGATGGCAGCACCACATAAGACTATCAATAATTTTCAATTATAGCAGATTATTTAAATCCCTTTATTTTGAAGGAATAATTCTGTATTTTTTCCTTATACGAAAATAATTATTTGAAAAGAAACTTCTGTGTTATTTAGTTGCCTATACCTTGAACTATTGATTCCATATTACTTTAAATTTTTTGCCCATAAACTATATGCAGAATTATCTGATAAAACAAGGTGTTCCATCACCTGTTTTATTAGATAATTCTGATACACCTGGCACACTGCGCTGCAACAGCACTTTTTCTTTATGTGATTAGCCTTGAACTTAATGCTGAGGGAAACAGCTGTGTTTATTTTTTACTGTTTTTCTCTTTTGGGGTGGAATAAACAAATGTTGAGGAATTTAAAAGGAAGGATAATTTATATGAATAATATTTTTACACCCTTTTTGGCCTCTAGCTTCAGTGTGGTATAGGATTATATCAGTTAGTCGAATCCTCTCTAGTTAGAGAAGCATTTTTATGCTCTTGAATTTCCTTTTTGCTGCTATTCGTTTTAATATTGTGTATATATTTTTTTTATATATATTTAGTTTACTTTTTGCAAATATAATTTTAATTTCCAGTTTCAGTCTTAGTCTGTTAATGTATCGAATGGCAGTGAAAATAATGGCAATGATTTATCTCAACCAGGCTCCTCTATGCAGCCCCCAAACCTTACTAAAAAATTATAATAACTAAATTAATGATAACTAAAAAAATTATACAGAAATCTTTATTTTATTTATTTTGGTGTAAAGTAGCAGGCTTTCTTGTGATGCATCCTAGATCACACTAAATCTGCTACGCGGGTGTGATGAATTGTTTTTTCATTTATATGTAAAAACATTTACAAGTATATGGGCTACACTGCAATACTAGCTTTTTACGACCTTTTGGCGCAGCGTACCATGTGATGGAACACCCACAAAATCGTAATGATACTTGCAATATTTATAAAAATTTCCTTGTATACTCATAAAAGGCTTAAATGGACAACCTACAAAATTTTTTGTTAATATTTCAACTTTAAAGTATAGTGCGTCTGAAAAGGTAAACTGCTGAGCTGTCATCTTTAAATAATCCATGGTTTAATAACCTAATAAATTCTCAACATTTTTACAAAGTTAAATTTTAGATTCAATTTGAATGCACTTTCGTTATTTTCTAATATTTTTTCCTTTATTTTATCTGATTATTAACAAAATTATAGACATTATGAGGAGTTTAACTGTGACCATTCATGCTAGAACACAGGAAATGACAAGACTGGTGGGCAATGTAGTCATTAAAACTGCTTTCATTCAACATGTGACTCAACCTTTTTCATAATTTTGTTTACTATTTCACTAGTATGAAGCTAATGGCAAAGAAGTTATAGCTTGTGGAGGTGGCTGGCGTGGTGCTAAATCATGGTTAGGGCATTGTTCTTATTACTGGAAGGTAATAAATCAGAATCTGTCGTGTTCGCTAAAGGTGTCTGACACATTAAAACTGGGCATGGTTGCAATGTCCTCCAAGTGAAATGATACCTCAGGGATGCCAGGACAAGAACTAAGGGTTTTCTGCTTAGATCCTGCTGTAAAATTATGAAGAATCCATCAAGCTGCTTCTATCTAACTGGCAGAGTCCAACTCAGGGCTAGGTACAGGGAAAAATGCTTGTGTAACAACACCGTGTGAAGGTGGATTTTTTTGTTTATTTATAATATTAGAGAAATAAAAAGTCTTTGTTTAAACAAGAAATTAAGAATATGTTGATCAAGCGTGTGAAATATTTCAAATGCATTTTTTTCTAAACATAATCTTGATTTAGGGTTTTAATTTTTTATAAGTTGACAGTATGATTTCCTTAATAATAAATTCCGTTCATATATAATTCCATAATTAATGTATATGAACTTTAACTAATAATATGTATTAAAGAAAAGTATCAAATAATTTCATTTTTTTAAAAAAAGTTGGTCAAAGATGTAAATTGTATGTTTAATTGATTATTATTTCTTCAGTGATTATTATACTAATTTTTCTGTTTTAACAAAAAATCTAAAATTACTTAGGAAGACTTTTTCCTTAAACAATAAAATTTGTTAAAAATTGTTACATTAAAAATATGTCGTACTACTAGTAAAAATTATTTTAAAACAGTTTTTGTTAAGAGTGCCTAAATTCATAATAATTTTTTGTGGAAATGTATTTTTTTCCTATCTGCTTGGTATTTTACTTGGTATCCTATCTGCTTGGTATTTCTAATAAGTATTAAAATTTATATTTGTTATTTAATCTAGTAAATTATTTTTAATAATGTATAACAAATGTGCTATCAAGATATATTTGTTAAAATTTTAAAACTTTATACAAATAATTTAATAAATTAAATTTATAAAACAAAAAATAATATAATAAAGTTATTAAACAATTAAAAATCACATAACTTATGAAAAATATGCTAAATGAAATTTAATTATATATGTGCTAGTTATTGTTGGATAAGAAATGTGACTGCAAATTCTATATCTGTTATTGATTTTTACATTTTTTACTCATCGATTCAATATTAGGCTAATTCTTTTTTTGTATTTTTCTCCTTTCTTTGACCTTTCCCTTTTCAGAATAATCTTTCTTGAAGGTTTACAGTATCCCTTTTCACCCATCCCATAACACTGAGGTTTCAGGAGGTGGTTTTGTTCCCAAAGCACAAGGCCACTCACTTAACAAAAATCATCTTGTAAACTGCACTGAATATAAAATTTTAACATATTATTAAGTTAAAATCATTTATATATATCAAAATTATAAAAAGTTTCTTTCTTGCAGACAATTATTATTAATTAAATCTTTGAAGTAAATAAAAAATAAATGGTGTTAATTTTACATTAAATAGGACCAATGTGTTGACAATGCAAAGCAATAATTTTGATGTGAAATTCTACATTATTTCAATATACTTATAAATAAATGGCTAAACTGAATACTACAATCTCAGATCACGGAGCGTGAAAAGTCGCAAAATCCGATGATCTTTTTTCTTAGCCAAAACATCACCAAAAGTGATCAGTCGCCAAATGTGCCACCAAACACAGCACCAGAATGTCTCGCCACAGCATATTTCGAAAATGCCTGTCATTTTCATTTTTGTATCAGATGTAAAGCATGGTAATTTAAATCCTGTTTATTCATACTATACTTTGGATGAAGAGCAGAATATACATATTGTCTTTTATTTTAAAATTCTTCATTTCACTGTGGATATAGAGCTGGAATCTCAATCCTGTCTTTTATATTCATTATGTATTTCGCTGTGGTTATAATGGCGGAATTTCAATCCCGTCTTTTATATTCAATTTGGATTTTGCTGTGCATGTAAAGCGCTGGTCAAAAAATGAAAATAATAAGAATTTTATTTTAATTTTTTAAATTTATAATAATAAATGAAATTATAGAATCTATGTTTTAAAATTATTCTAGATTTGTCTATTTTTACGTAGAATGATTTGTAACATTATCTTTAACCACTGAAATTCATTATTTTATTTATTTTTAACTAGATTCTACTAAATGTAAATATTTTTGCTACTTTATTTCCTTTAATTTTAATTCTGAAATATTTTTAATATACTTAATCTTTAATCGATTTTTATTATGATTACAGTTTTTTTGCATTCCGTTAGGCTTAGTAATGTGAAATGTGAGGGAAAGCCCGCTTTATTTACATGGTTGTTATTGATTTTTTATTTAGTGTTAGGTGGGGGGGGGGATCCCCAATTTCTTATGTCACTTGGTGCCTTTTCTGGGTTGCCAATTTATTTCCAATACTGCGTCTCGCCGGCTTGGCAAAATTTTTTTCACCAATTTTGCCAAGCTGAGTCAGTTTTAGCACTAGTATACACACTATCTCCAGAATTTCTTGCAGCAAAAAAATAAATAAATAAATAAAAAAAATTAATCAACACTTTTACTAAAATTAAATCAGAATAAATTGAAATTTATTTAATTTTTAAAGATTTAAATTTGATGATTTTATGTTCTGTATAAATAGAAAACTATGAATTCCTAACAATATAAAAATTTGCATATGAATGTATTACCTGCATATCTCGCCCTATAGGAAAGCTTGAAATCTGAAACAAATTAAGCATATAAGCAACATAATTAATATTTTAATAAATTAAAAAACAAAATTATTATAGATTTATTTTCTGTAAAAACATATACTTCAATATTATAACTGAATTGAACTGAAAGATAGTTGAAGGCATATTGGTTATTCCTTTTTTCCCCTATATGTAAAAAAGTGTACACTATTTAAGAATATAAATACATTGAGTTTAGAAATTAACTACAGGCATTTTTGGCTGTTTAGAATATTTTATTTGATATAATAAGTGATGCATTTCAAAATTTTATTTGTATCTTGAGCTGAAAATAACAACAAATTATTTTTATACAAATACCAATTAGATAACGTATTAAACCATACTATATGTATAAATAAAATCTATTATTTAATAAAAATACAAATATCAAAACTGAAGGCAAAAGTAATATTGTGAGAAAGCTTATTAACAGATAATAATTTACTTGTAAAGTGTTTGTATTTCATTAATAGAAAGAAAATTATAAAAATTGATAATGCATATTTTATTGACTGAGTAGGTTTTGGATTCTTTGTTGCTCAATAAATCAGATAAGTTAAAATCTGGAATTAGGGCTTACAAAGTTAAAGAACTATTTATTGAAAAACTTTCATTTTCTTTAGTCACAGTAAAATTTTTCAAATTAGCTATGTCTGTACTTATCAAGTTTTGACAGTATAAAAAATACTGCATTGTGTTAACTCTCCACATTTAAATTTGTTCTGTCATTGGCAATATAATAGCCTCCATAATATTTAAGAAGACCTTCAAATTAAGATCTTGAAAATGTAACCATAAAGGCTTTCAATAAAAGACATAAAAATTTACATTTTAGAGTGCCATCTTGAATCAGTTTGAAGATATAAAACTTCCAATTCTAATTTAACTTTGGCTGTTTTATTCCTATTTCTTATATATAATTCAATATGATCTATTTTATTTATCATTTCATGTACTGCTTAACTTCTGATTTTGTTTAGATATACTGATCCTTCTTCAATTCCGCTTATTGCTCTATTTTTGCACACAAAGACTAATTAGACTGGGAACTATGGTTTATAAAATGGATTCAAAATGCTACAATCATCTATGTTCAAAAATGAAACTTGAACCTTTGAGCTGCACCTAAGACATGAGCACTAACAATTCAGCAGACAGCTCTGCTAATTTTTCACATGTCATAGAAGGTTAGACTTGAACTAAATTCACCAGATTGTTTCTACATTTTGAATCTAATGCAAAAAAATTATTATGAAGAGGTAATTCTTTTAAATCAAATTTCTAATTGTTTCTTGATAAATAGTTCAGAGAGTTAAATAATAATTTTATCCATGAACATAAAGATCATTATTTTCATTAATGTATAAAATTTGATAAACAGATGTACAAACATAAATTTACATTCATATTGCTTAAATGTTGTTTACACACTTATTGCTTACAATGATTAAATTTTAAAATAGCATTTTTCCTGGAAAAATGTTCATTTTTTCTATTTAGGTCTAGAAATTTTCTTACAAATACTTATATATCATTCTTTATTCCTATTTTCAAGAGATAAAAAACTGAAATACTAAACTAAGAATACCTAACTTAATTTAGGGAACCTTTTACATACCCGAAAAAGTTAACCCCAAAAGGGAAGAATCGAAAATTTGTTTTTATCGATCACCATAGCACGTGCATCACAAGCACGGAAAGTTCTTTTTACGAAAATACTTTAGGAAATATCATATTAATAGAAACCTTACTATAGGTTTTAGTTCTTTTGTATATTACCCAAATTGTATTAAATATTTAATCTATTACTTACTTCATGATTTGTTTCAGAATTGGAAACTACGCTGGTCGTCTCAAATGGAATAAAATAGTTACTTTCTACTGCTACTTCAGCAGAGTTCATATTTTTTCACAAACTAGCTATTAAAAGAGAAATCCAGAAGTTGTGGACACGGCAAATGAATAAATTCCAAAATATTTTTCTACAACCGTAATAGTATAGAAAAGAAATTATATATATAAATTTAAATAATTAAAACATCTCATACTAAACGAGATTACAGACCACGCACCAAACAAACTTCAAAATTCTTAACAACAATCTTGTTGCCAGTTTCAGACTTGTTATTGTAAACTTTAAATTTCAGCATTAGTAATTAGAAATAATAATGAGTAAAGGACTTAGTTACGGCAGCAATTTTAATCTTATCTCAGCTGCTACAAAACTTTCCTTCAATTTCAAATGCACTTTTTTTACATTTTTAATTTTATAAAAGTTAACTGTTATTGTTATAAGTGACCGTGATAAATTGTTTACTTATTTCCATAGTAACTGAGAAATTTTAGTGTGTCTTTTGCCGCAGTTTGTTCGACTTTGTAAGTGCAAACTATTTCTTTCCGTCACATTACTATAGTAATTGCTAATTTTGTTTCTCACGCTTTGTTTGTGACTCACATAATTATGTTTTATCAAAATTTAAAAGATTTATAGACACACCCTGTAAGTGACTAATTCCTCTTATACTATGACATAAACTTTTAGAATCTGTTATTGCTATATTTAGTTAATTATTATTATACAAATAAGAAAACATTAATGTCGTCTAATTAAGGTTACTGTATTAAAAACATGAACATGTTTTGTGATGGGTGCTTCGGTAAAATAATTTATGATATTTAAATCAATTTCAGTACAATATTAAGTGCGATCATGAAAGTTTGTTTTTCTGTGCTATTTCATACGAGGCAATTATATATAAGAAATCTTTAATTATTATTTTATTAATCTTGCTTTTAAGCGGATACCAAAGATACAATGCGACAACACCCCCAATGTGTAAAATCATTAATTACTGAATTATCGAATACATTTTTATATTTTACAGTGAATGTCACTTCCCATATAGTTAAAAACCGAATTTTCATTACAATTTCTGTTATTTGCGTTCTTGATTTAGATTTACAACACTGTTAATACATGCTTGGTATTATATAGAGTATAGCCTTTCCTTTAATTAAAAGAAAATAATTAAAAATTGATCATGTATTTTTTATTGATGCAGTATGAGTAATAGTATTAATTTTAGACCTATTTTATAATTGTTTTGTAATGTACAATTTTTGTAAATTATGTGCAATTAAGTTTTCAATATTTAGCCTTGTAGTATTTCTGTGGTAAGTAAATATAATTAAATATTTGAAATTCTGATCAAGAATTGGGCAAAATCATGATATTCATAGTTTGTGATTGAGTGTGATGGGGATTTTGAAATTAACAGACTATGAAGTTATTTAATTTAGGCTGGGAAGAAAATTGGAAATTACACCGATCCCATGCCAGCTACTTGGTTCTTACCAAGTTATCATTATTTGAAATATATAGAAGTTGAAAAATATTGTGCATTATATTCAAAAAATTTTACAGATATTGTTAATATTGAGTTTTGAACTTGTGAAACTCTGAATTTATGATTCATAAGCTTGAAGGAAATTTTAAACATTTGTTTTAGCAAGAAAATTTTTAAAAATAAAACTGATCTGTGTTTAGCAGAATTTTATTTTAAATACTTAGAAAATGAACCATGTTATTAACTTTTTCCTTTTTAAAAATAAAGAAATTAAAAAGTTAAAGCAGATTACATGATTTCTTTTTTAATTTGATTATCTATTTGATATACCTCCTTATATGCTATACATTTATGAAGATAAAAGGTTTTTAGGTACATATGCCATATAATCCAGGATGCAAAATTTTGATTTTGGTGATTTTTTAGCAGATTCTCTTATGTATGTGACAACTTCTTTTTATTATGTCATAGTGATGGAGACCAATAAGAAATATGCAGAAAATTCTATTTTGGCAACCCTAGTATTTATACCACTGCCCACATCATAGTGTGTCATCTTAATAACATTTCTGCATCACCAAAAAAATTCAGAACTTAGCATCCTGGATTATACAGCATCTGTGCCAATTTTTGTTATCTAAGAGTTTGGAATTAAAATATGTATCAATTATAAGGACCATGTTTTGTGAAGTGATTTTTATGCTATTGCCAATGTGTATACTTGTATCATGAATTCATATTACTAAATTCAGTACTTTTCCATTATATCCCAGTTTTTGATAATTGCTATAATGACTGAAAAAATTGTAAATTATTCTCACAAATAATCCTCTGCCATCATGTATTGCTTAAAAATATTTACATTTTCAGAAACTACTAAAAGATAATAAAAACCTTTTATTTGCATTTTTTATAAACTAAACGATTATCATTTATTGATAAAACTTATTTAAACACCAATGTTTATTTCTGGTGGAACCTCTTTAGCAATCACATTCATGATCAATTGTACAAGTATAATATAACAATACTCTTTTTAAATGAGACAAAATTAAATTTTGCTGTATTTATTGTTTTTTTTGCCCTTGGTTATTAGAGACTATATTCCTCTTTTAACTGACAAAATTATCACTAAGCAATTTTTTGCACCAACTAGATTTTGCTTTGTTTAGCATTAACTTGTTACCACAGTTTATCACATTTCAATCAATTTTTACAAAAAAATTCGATTTAGTACATATTAAATTTAAAATAATTGACCCAATAGTATCATTGTATCTATTTTTGATTATATTCGCTTCTCTGAGAAAAACATGCTATTTTTTTAAGATTAAAATGGAAAAGAACCCTAAATCTCCTCTATGTTGCTTAGCTTATTTTACTATTAAAGAAAAATTCTTGAAATTTTAATATTGTTTTAATCTGTGTAGTTGTAGCTGGATGAACAAAAATGTTTAGTCAGTTGCACTAGCTAGAAGTGTATATATTTTTGAATCTTGTGATTTCCTTAGTATTATTCAGTCTCTTTATACGTCACTATAAACTTTGGCAGTACAAGTACTTGCAATATCTTATTACTTTTGTAGCCTTTACCTAGCCTGTCACATCATTATCTATTAAAAATGTTAAATAATTTATTGTATCAACTACTTACACCTTTTATGTTGCTTGTTGATATCATCGACTATGATTCTTCTTGGTCTCACAATTGAACAATCTTTTCTAACAACAGTACTTGCTTTTTTAATACCATAGAAATTCCATTTTACTAATCATAATTTTTCCATTCGTAAGATTTAGTCATTTGCTCTCTCTATCACTTTTGTTAAAATTTCAATGTTTAAAATGACTTGCATGGTAGTGATAACATTTTCCTAATTATATTTTAAATGTCACAAATTTTCTATACTTCTTTCTATTGCTTTGATTGAGCACACTCCATTTAGTTATCCAAGATCACTGATAACATGGTTAGAAAATGGGAACAGTGATGCTGCTGTAAGAGAAATCACTAGTGCAATTTTAGATAGTTTCAAAACCACAATTCATGGTACTTCCCAATACTATGCTATCACCACAAACTAGGTTGAAACAATAAGTGCTAATATTATGCAAGAAACAGAAACAGTTGTGAGCTATTCTTTTTTTTTAAGTGTTCCATGGAAAATCTTGTGTTTTTCAAAAAAGCTAAAGCTTTTATTTGTAAAGTACAACAAAAAAGTATACTCATATAACTCTTTTCTTAATGTTGGAACAGCAAAGAGTACTGTTCCAAACTAAAAACATTTAATGTAATAATACTTTTTGATTTTAAACCCCCCCACACACTATTTGATCCAATATAGTAGGGAATGAGCTGCTTATTCCAGTCTCTGAAATAAAGCAATAATTCAGTAGTGAAATCTGGAAAATATCCAATAGATATCAACAACATCTTTTGCCACGAGTCCATTATACAATTAATTAATTACCAACTGCAGTTAGAATGAATAATCTCTATACATAGTGTTATGAAAATATGCACAGTTTATCGTCTTTCTTAAGTGATTAACTATTTCTACTAAAAAAAGCACTTCACCTTCATCTTGAAACTAAAATATCAATTATAACTATTTTTGTAGTTAATCAGATAATGTTTTTGTGTGGTATAAAAATTGATTTTTATCCTGCTACACATTTTAGATTTCCATAAAAGATTTGAAAGAGCTCTTAATGCTCTCAAAATGTGTCTAACACTTTGTGGGATGCTTGAAAACATTCCATTATTTTATCTTAAATTGACTGTAGTAGTGCTAACTATGGATTAGTTAGATCCTTTATGTTATGCAAATTAAACACTTGTAAAGATTTGGCTGTGTCTTTCTTTAATCACATCAATTATTTAAATAAGTTTTATTAATAACTTCTTAATTAATTCTTAGACTTTGGCCCATAGGAATTACCTTTCTTTGTTGTCTGACTTAAATATCTTATAATTTTATGAGGGGCTTCAAATTTAACAATACTTAATATTAGTACTTAAAAAACCTGAGAAAAAGATAAAGAAAATTTATTCCAATTTTTGCCTGATTTCTGATATAGATATTGATCAATATACATAGCAGTTGATTATTTTTACTAAGGTAATATTTTATGAATGAAAATTAATGTTTTATTGTATATTTTTTATTTGCATAATTGGAGAAACACTGACTGCAACTCTTCCAAATGGAATAGTAAATTCCTCTTCATTTATGTGTTCTTTTACAAAATCAGCATCATTATTTCTTTATTTTGTGATCAATATAATGTTTAGTAACACATTAAATTGTTCACAAAACAAAAACAATGAAAAATATTTATCTGAATTCTATTGAAAAATAGTGAAAACATTGATCCAAGCATAAGTTTAGAGATTGGTTACATTTATAAAGTGAATTGTGTCTATTTTTAACATATAATGCTATCGCGACCATTTTCATGAAGAAATACGTTGCCTAATTTTACAGATTAATTCCAAGAATTAAAGTCTAAAACAAATTGATAAAAATTATTTTTAAATTGTATTTCAATTTTTCCTCTGAATTGTTACAGAAAAGTTTGTCATAAATTCAATATTCACATACATTAAAAATAAATGTATAAAACATAAGCTTAAAAATAGCTCTGGTGGTGTAATAACTAAATTGCAATACTTGGCATTAAACTGACTCTTTTAATACCTCCTATCCTTAAATTATAAATTTCTTCTCTTGTTTATTATGTTCACAATAATAAAAATACAAGCTTCTAAAGGTTCTACAACATGCAATTGCTTAATTTTATATGTTCGTATATTATATTTTAATATTTATAAATATTACTTATTTTACAAATTAAAATGTTGTTAAAAAAATCTGGGTTTTTTTTTTCTCTCCATTATTGAAATATTCCCTTTTTTTCAATCTAAGCTTTCCTGTCTTTTTGTGATGTATCTTCAGTTTTTATGAAGTTGAAGGTTTGTGAAACATAATATTTATATAAATGTATTGAAAAAATAACTCATTATTTTATTGTAAGACTTATTTAACTTAAATATTTAATTTAATCAGTTCTTTTGGTAATAACATTTATATCAGAAATTATACAAATATTTAGTTTTATTTAAAATTCTGTATTAATATAAAACCTCTTTCCATTGCAGTAAGAAAATATCTTCACCTGGGATAAAGTTGTAAAAATAATGAATACAGTTAAATATTGCATTAAAATAAGCATTTTTATTCTTAAAAATCTTGCCTTTATATTGTTTATTTCAATTGTTAATTACTCACTTTTAACTTAATTCTGATGTACTGAAATTATTTTAACAATAAATAATATTTATATCCTTTAAATACATGAATGATATATGCTTAATATTTGTTTATTTTATTTTAGTTTGATTTATCAAGATGAGTGAAATAAGTGTTTTGGATATACTGGTTACGAGTAATATTAATACATTTGGAACTCAGAGGCGATTTCCACTCGATATAAAAATTTCTGAATTAAAACAGAAATTGGAGTTGCTAACTGGTGCATCATCATCCACAATGGAGCTGCAGCTATTAGATAGTAATAATGATTTAATTGAGAAAATACTTGATGATAATTTATCATTAGGTTCTTTCAACATAACCAATGCTAAGGTCCTTCATGTTGTGGATCCATTTCATCAAGCAGGAGAATTTGAAGATCTTTCTAAAGTTAAGAAATTTGAGCTATCTGAAGAAGAATATACAAAACGAGGGGAAACTTTTCGAGCTTTCAAGGACAAACTGAAACTCCAATCAGGTGATCAAAAATCATCAAAGCTAGATGAAAAGCTTAAAGAAGAAGAAGAACTTATAAAAAACATAGCTGTTGGAAATCGTTGTGAAGTTCAAATAGCTGGAAAACCCAGTAGAAGAGGAACAGTGATGTTTGTTGGTAAAACTGAATTCAAACCTGGGTATTGGGTTGGAGTGAAATATGACGAACCCATGGGTAAAAATGATGGATCTGTTGCAGGCAAGAGATATTTTGAATGTCCTCCAAAATATGGTAGTTTTGTAAAGCCACATGATGTGACAGTTGGTGATTTTCCAGAGGAAACATTTGAAATTGATGAACTTTAATATTATCTTTATATAATTGTATGCAAATATAACTGATGAGCTTGCTTTGCTTCATATTTTGAAAACATTTCACTATGTATTGTTAATTACTTTTCAATTGTTATTAATTACTACTTCAGTAAAGTATTTATTGTATAATTTTTTATGAAATTGTTGCTCAATATTTCAGGGAATTTTATTTTCAGTTTTGATAAAGCTGAAAGAAGTCTGGAATTTCTAAGTTTCCTGTATATTGTTTTAATATAATGTGAGATTTAAAATTTGCGGATGAACAGAAATTTACATATAAACTTCACTAATGGTAGCTTTCGAAAAGTATGCAAGTAATTTTTATTTACTTATTAGTACCTAAATAAAAATTATGTCAGAAATGTATGCCACATAATTTTTATAAGCATATGTAATTCTGTTTGATAATGTATTAAATTTATGAGTGCAGAAAATATTTAATTGACAAGACTGATAAAAGCTTATGTGAGTGTTTTATTTAATTTTTTTAGTGTTTCTGAAAATAAAAAAAATAAGATTATGAAAATGTACCAAACATATAAATTATTCAATTAAAGTTTATCACAGCTGAAAATTTTATTTTATACTGATAGATATTTTCTAAGGTAGCAATATTTTTCCATAAGCATTGTTTATAATTAATCTTGTGTAACTTTTATTTTAAATATATCTGGTTCTAGAATGAAATGTACATAATAATGGCTTATATGAAAATCTATTCATATTTTTGCAAAGATTTTTCTTAGTCAATGAATATACTTTGCATATTTATTGATTAATTTTTATTCTAACATTATTCATTGACTAATTTAGTATGTTTATCTGTATCTCTTATATTAAAGAAAAACTAATTACATTTTCATGTAGGAATCTTTAGAGTATGCAAAACAAGCTTCTATGCAAGATAACAAGTTACTTGTATTAAAATAAATAATTAGTCATATCCTTTCTTATAATTCCAATCAAAATAAGTAAATTTTTGTCTTATATATTAATTTTTAGATCCTTGTTTATTAAATTAATCATTGTATTTTATCTTATTTTTGATTATTTACTATCTGATTCATCATAAAAAAATAGTAATTTATATTTTCAGTATCTTTCATTAATTTATGTAATTTTTTTTAAATATTTGTTTACATTAATACAATTTCTTATGGAATTATTGATCACTTAGCAGTGTATAATATTGGACATTTTTAGTCTAAATTATACTTTTCCACATGTTATGTGTTTATGCTTGTTACAAAAATAGTAATTTCATATTTCTGTAATTAATATTATTATAGAAATATGAAATTATTATTTTTGTATTCACTTTCAGAAAATAAATGGTCATTGCAATTTGTGGTATTTTATTTATGATAAAATAAAAAATGATTTAATTCTTAAAGTTAATTTATGAAAAATAATTATTTAATTTTTTTCAGTAAAACATCAATTTAATTTGAAATAAGCATTAGTTTTTGCCTTTTTTAAATAGTTTTTTTTATTGATATTAATTCCTTATAATTTAGATTTCAATGAAACAAAAAATTAATAATACCTTTTTTTACTACAATAATAATAAAGTTATGTAAGTTTGTACTATCATTACTTAAAGATTACTTAAAGATTTCTAAAAATAAAGTTGAAAAAATATTTTATAGTAAAATGTTTATAATTTTTAGGAATATATCATAGAACAGATTAAATGTCAATACATAATTGAAAAAGATGTTCAAGTCATATTGACAGTTTAACTATGTTTTTGAATAGCAGTGTTTTATATACTTCATTAATGTGTTTAAAGCTTTTAAATAATAAATTAACTACTTTCCTTTTTAAAAATAAATATTCTTTTAAATTCTATTCAACACTTTTCATTTAGAAATTTCTTTGAATGTGTAGAATTATTAAAAAATACATAAGATAATTAATTTTCTTCATTGCATTTAATTTAAGATTGAGACATTTAAGATATATAAATTTCTTTCAAAATATTTTTTATTTATGTATTTTTACATAGATGTGTTGTAAAAAAATATTCATAAAATTAGTAATTTATGAATATTAATTTATGAATTTATCATAAAATTAGTGTACATTTACAAGTACAGTGGATGACAAAATGCAAAATTCAACGCTTTTAAAAGATATTATGTAAAAATTTGACAGATTTTAGTCATCCTTTCATAACATATGCTTTTGACGAGCCTTTGGAAATTAAATTTCCTTTTTTAGAAGACTGGGATAATTTTGTCACTAGTGAAAATTTTACTTACCGATACTCTGGTAGCTGAAAAATAAATTCCAACATTACTGCTCAGCTGATGGTGCAAAGTTATTCCTTTTGGGAAAACATACAATTGTATTCATAGCAAATGTCTGTCATTCTCACATGAGAATATTCTTGGGCAGAGGTTATTTTTGTAGGAGAATAATTATCTCTTCTGACACTGAAACTGCATACTGGCTTTGCAAGTGTATTTTAACTTGCACTTATTATTTCTTATTATTCAAGTCTTATTATTTCTGTTTTTTTCTCAGTAACTACCTTACTAAGTACGAATTAGATAACAATTTTCTCGTATCTTATTATGTAACTCTGTTGTCTCTATTAATAAGTTAAGTAATGAGCTGGCGATTGGTTTGGTTTGTTTGTCGCTCAACGGTCATTTTTTTCACACGAGGGCAAATTAGACTGGGACCTACGATTTAAAGTAGATTCCGAACCACAACAAACATCCATGCTCAAGGTGGGATTCGAAGCCACGAACTGTTGAACCGAAGGCAAGGGCGCTAACAATTCGGCTGCCAGCTCGGCTAATGAGCTGGCGAAAACTAAATCAAATATTTATTTTGTTGGCTCTGAAGTGGCAAAATTTCTAGGTATTTCAAAAATGTAGTGTTAGTGATTTTAGAGTAAGTCATCTGTTCTGTATTTCAGCTAGAGAAGAGTTTTCGCCAACAGAATGTTTTCTCAACATTATCTTTGTTGCATTGATTTCCACAGCTGGCCTTTCAGATCTGTCACCCATTGAGAGTATTGGGCATGTTTACTCAGCTTGTGCTAATGTTTTAACTCAACAACCATTTACTTTATTTATGGGATAATCTGCAGCAGAGGGATACTAATAAATTGATGACACTGTGCCAAAATCAAATGGTGTTGTATATCTGCCCAAAGTACTTATCATTTTCTGATCTTTGTATTCTTTATATTGCAACTGGTAAATAAAACATTTCTTTTGTTCTGATGTTTTCTTTATCATTTGTTTCTCTGTTTTGGCACTATATATTATTTCCGAGTTTCACAATTTGATTCTTTTTTTTTTTCCAAAACAAGAAAATTACGCCAGCCATCTTCTTTTCAAACATGAGGTACAGTTCAGTACAAGGGTTTTACAGTCCAGTACAATATTGAAGCAGGTTTAGAAGGCTAAAGAGCTTAAAAGTCATCATTGGAACTAACGTCAAAGAGAAGGGCAACTAAAGAAAAATTCCCCAGTCATAAGTGGAGTGTCACAAAGCACAATTAGGTGAATTGGCCAGATCGATTTTATATAGATGGACCTGCAAATAGTCATATCCAGTAATGATTCTAAAACAAACAATATCCACTGCCCTAGATAGGAGGCAAAGGTGAAAGCGTTGCTGATCATCCAGAAGGCAATCTCTAGATTTTCCTCAGCCATGATTCTAAGAACAGAAATTATCTCATGTCTGGTTTTGCAAGAAATTTCCTAGCATTTTAAAGAGGAACTAAATAAAAAAGGTGGGTGTAAAGCTGAAACTTTCCTAGCCAAAAGGTCAGACCGTTCATTCCCGTAAATGCCGCAATGGCCTGGGATTCACGGATGACGACCTCTATTCCAGAACAAAGAAGAGAGTCGATAAGTTGCATACATTCTAAGTTGCTTACATCTAGTTTAGAGGGGTATAGATTATAATCAGATATAGTCTGGGTTGCAGCATGAGAATCGACGAAGATAATATTTTGTTTAGCTGGTTCACCAATAGCTCTTACAGCCATAAATCAAAATTATCCGCCCAAGTGTTGAGAGGTTCTCGAGGACTGAAACATTTGGAGTAGGCACCGGCTCCAGCTCTACCAGTCGAAGAAGTAGCCGATCCATCTGTAAAAACCTGTAATAATTCTTGATTAGGATATCTCTCTTGTATAATGCCCAAAGCACGCACACACAATGGAATACAACTCAGCCTGGTGTAAATCTGACTTCCAGACAGGCTGTTGTACTAAATCAAATCTAGCAGTAGCATATTTCAAAAAGGCTTGTAAAAATAGGTGGCCTATAAATGCGAAGTCTAAAGTCGGAGACTCGAAGGATCCTTTAAGTCGCCCACATTCAAGAAGAAAAGAACGTTGAGATTTAAGTCTAGTTTGAAGAATATTGTCAGGTAGAAATGCTCTTTTCTTCGTAATCTTTCACCAAGAGAAAGGGCAGCATTAGTTCGTCTGTCAGATAAATAATAAATTCCTGTCTGTGTAGTTGCATAGCAAGTATAGGAGTTGAAACCGCAGCACTGTGATGAGTCTTAGTGCTTTATTTTGAACAAAATCGAGTTTTGATACAGTGCTGTCAGAAGCAATAAAGACTTTTGAGTCGTACTCCAATACTTGTTAATGTAAGATAACAAAAGTAGATGTAAGAACACTTTAGGAAGAACCTCACTTTATCTGCCACTTGATTAATGTACTTATTCTAGTCAGTTGGATTCTGGATATATATATATATTGAAAAGGTGAATACATCCAAATGAAATTTTAATTAATGAAGTCTTAAAAATTTGTAATTTTTATACTACTAAGTAAAATTATCTTTTAAGAGTTTTATGTTTCAACATAATAATTAGCTGAAGCGTAATTCCCTTGTATAGTGAATAACACACTCGTGAATAATTTACTTTAAATAATTTTATAAAATTGAATTTATTTTACAAAAGTATTTACAACATTAAATCTTGACCTTTTTTGTTGAATATTTTAATGGTTTAGTGACTGAAAATTTCTATACAATGTATATTTTAATCAATAGCTTTTTAACCAGAATACAACACACATCTATATTTTGAATTTTCGAATAAGATTACGCATATTATTTCTTTGACATGAAAAAAAATCGTGCATTGTATACTTTAACCTTTAGCATTCACTAAAAACACACATTTACAATTTGAGTTCTATAATATTGTTGATATAATTATTAAATTACATAAATCCTTTCATTCACATGAAAAAGTAATATATTAATTAACAATGTATAAAATATAATTGATTATGAAATGCATATTGTCATTTTTTAAAAAAAATATCATATTTTTAAGACTATTACAATTGCGAATCATATGATTTTTAGCTTTCTAAATAATTAAAAACAATTATTGAATCATACTTTTGACTATAATTATTATTCTATTTGTTATGTATTCATATTGTAAAATATAAATGAATCGAAATACTAATAACGTAATGTTTCCTGAATTTGCAGTAACAGCCTTTTTGATTTATACTATACAATTTTTACCACAAACAACTTTAAAGAAATATGTTTCAAAGAAAGCTTACAAAGTTTAGATAGAAAAAATGTATAGACAAAATAGGACATAAATTGAGATTATTATTCTGGTATTATAGGCCTTAATAATATATTTGCATATTATATTAAAGTTAATTCTATAAAAAAAAAATTGATAATCTGTAATAATAGGCATCTGTGTGAGTATTAACAACTTTAAATATTAAATGAAAAGATATTTGATGGTAGATTCTTATATTTCCCATATCGTGAATTAAAAATATTGGTTAAGAAATTTTTAAATTATTTGTAAATTAAATTTTTAAAATAATTTTCATGCTAATCAGATAACATGCACACATTTACAAATTTGATGTTATATTATTACTATATTACTTTATTTGATATAGAAGTAAATCAAAATGCATGTTGGAAAGTATATACTTGAAATTATATTTATAAGCTTGATAATTTTAAACTACATTTTTGAGTGACAAAGTAAACACAATTCTAAAAAACTGATTTGTCTTGTGAACCTATTCAAATGAATAATTCTGATATGCTCCCTATTCTTTAGATTAAATGTAAACTATACATATTTAATTAAATACTTATTTTTGATTCAAACTGATTTTATATTGGAATAAAATCTTGATTGATGTTTTTCTACATTTTTTAGTAATTTTATAATATTCATTAAGTTTAAAAAAATTTCATTTAATAAATATAAACTAATCAAATACCCCCCAAAAAAAATCAAATTTCATTTATGTATATCTTTTGTTTAAGTTGGCAAGTTGATTTTCTTTCAGTTGTCAGAACCATATGACTAAATTTAATGGAATAATTCGGTAAAATTTTTGTAAAATTGTAACAATATATAATTTGAACTTGGAATTCATAATGTTCTAATTATTTTTTTCCAAAGTTGATGAGGTATTAACAAAATCATGTTTGATTTAAAACTGATAAATTTTAAGTTCTTAGTTGTTTTGTTCATAAGCCTATTTTTACTCAGTTGGAAGACATTGTGCACTTTTAAATGGTGATTTTTTTAATGTCTTAACATTTAGAATAAATTTAACAATACAAATTACTAAATTAGAATGACTGTAATGAAATTAGATTGTAGAATGCCATGCACTTTTTAATTTAATTATCAATTCCATTTTAATTACTTTTTGTGTTAATTTCTGGTCAGTTCTTTCTCTTATTACTATTATAATTAAAGCACATTAAGTAAATCATTGTTTAAATTTCCCCCTTATTACAAAATGATTTACCACTTTCAGTAATTATTTAATTCAAATTTTAGAATTTTTAAAATAAATACAAATATATAAATTGAAAATTTTATCAATTAATTTTTCAATTTATAAAATTTAAATTTATAAAATTTTATCAGTAACAATGTATAGAAATATAATTGAATAATGAATGCATTTTAAAATTACACAATTTTATATTATATAAATTTAAAGATTTCTATTAAAAAAATTGTATATAACTACTTACAAAATTCTTGATCATGATACTTTTACATTTACTTTTTATTTAAATTTTTAAAAAAATGTCTCAACGGTAATTGTCAGGATCAAAGGAAATTTTTTAATACTTTAAATTAGCAATGAAAATAATCATAATGTGTGTGTGTGTGAGAATATCAAATTTTCATATTAATATATTCTCTGAAACCAACATTTCCTGAATAAAATTTGAGAAAAAATATGCCTCACAAAAATAAAATATTAATTTAATATTAAAGGAAAAAATGATAATTAAATTTTATAATACATTTTGTTTCAAAAAGTAAATTTTGAGAATAAAATATTAATATATATTTAAACAAAATAAAATATTTTTAGTTTCATTTAAAAGAATAAAAAAAAAAAAAAAAAAAAAAAAAAAATTTATAAGCTTATTTATAAAAGTTATCATAATTATGAATTTTATTTTTCGAAAAGAAATATAGTAAATTAATCTATTGACTTGTCTAGTCAATAAAAAGTTTGTTAAAATAAAAAAGTTCCCAAATTTTTGAAAATTGTTTCAAAATTATAATTTAAAAATATCATTTGATTTATTAAAATAAAACACTGAAATAATACTATTACAAATGAAATTATATTTTATAGCACATAAAATTCAGTAATATTTTCACAGTAGAAATATTTTACAACTATAAGGCAATTAGTATTCAAAGTAGGTGCAAATATTTTGACACGTTTAAGAAATAAAAATAAATATGAAAGTATTGTCAGAATTGAAATGGATGCATTACTTATCATTAAACAAATATAACATACTTTTCTTGATAACTTATTTCTGGAATTGGCATCCATTCAAAGCTCTAATATGAAGAACATTTAGATTTAAAAGATAGTGAAGTATTTAGGAATTTATGATTTATTCTGTCTACTATTTGGTATAAAATGTCATCACTGTTATAAGTTTTAGATCTAGAGTAATTTAGATATTTCAAAATTTAAAGGAGAAACGAGCAGCTAATTTAATATCTTCATTTAAAGAAAAAACTTTTTTATTCAAACAAATATGATCAACAGGATAATACACAAGTACTAGTTTTTGTTATTAATCAGTTAATTTACATGAAGATTTTATTTTTTCTTCAAAATTTTTAGTGAAATGAACTTGAATAAAAACTATTTGATTTTAATACCATAATCAAACTGGAGCTACGCAACAAGAAATAGTCATATTGAATGATATAATTATTAACTTTTTATTGATATTAATAATGCAATTTTATATGTTACAAAAGCAAATATGTATTTTATTCGAGATTACATTAAGTATATAAATATTTTTAACTTTAATAAATAAAATAAACTTCTAAATAAATAAGAAATACAATAAATAGAATATTCCCTTCTAAATGTGCAAGTTAATAGAGCTGATGAACTAAAAATATTTAAATAAAGAAATTAGTATAACGAAAATAAATATAAGAAAATTTTTAACTAAACAATTAACATTTAAAGATATTTATTTACATAGAAAATAAAAGATTTGCAATGCAATACAACTTTTAAATTCAGAAATGCAGGAAATATGTATTATAAAATGTTTATAAATATGCACTATTAAATATAATCAGCATATGATTTTAATTATTGATACTTTTTATATAAATACCCTCATCTCAACAGTAAAAATTATTCACATGCTTCCAAAATTTACATTTCCTGAATTCAATATCTATACACTTTGAGGACAATTCAAAATTTTAGAAATAAGTAGAGCTGAGAGAAAATTGCTACATTTTATATTTAAAGTTACAGTCTACAACCAAATAATAATTTTTCATAAATATTATACTTCAAAGTCGCAATTTTCTTTAATTTAATGACTTAACCAAAAATATTTTTTACTAAGCATAGTATGCAAAAACAGACAAGTTTAAAACCTTTACATATGCAAGAAAAATTCTTGATGATGAAGCGATGTAAATAAAACACTACTTTTTTTAATGTATTAATAATAAAAAAAAGCTTAAAGTGCTTTATAAATACCTGACTTAAAAAATTTCCCTTTTTACTCTTTATTTTTTTAAGTAAAATCACATGTAAAAGAAAATACTGCAATGCATATTTAGAAAATAAATAAGAATCATTTATTCAATTTGAAATAAACACTAAATTCATCAACACATTACAATCAGAAAGAAATTTTTCCAAATAACTATTAAAGGAAAGTAAATTTTAAAGCAAATTCATATTTTAATCAATATCTCAAATTAAAAAAGGCTTAGGAAATTTAACTGGTTTCTTTAAATTTTGGATTGTTTTAGTATGAACAAGATAATAGTTAACAAGAGAAAGTTTTTATTTTGTTATAGTTAAAATATTAACTAAACTTGATCAATACAAATATTAATATTAATACAGATTAAATTTTTTTCAATTACAAATTAATCTGATGATTATCAGTATATATTCTAGATCCAACATAATGAAAATTATTAAGTGAAAAGTAATCCATACATGTAAGCTTTTAGAATAAATATACATTAACATGGATTTTCATCAACTGATGATACATGTTTTTGGACATGTCTATTTAGATTGCTTCTATCCCGATATTTTTTCCCACATATTTTACAGTTAAATGGGTATTCATCAGTGTGTATAAGGCGATGTTTCTTAAGAAGAACTTTTTTTCGAAACTTTTTGCTGCAAATAAGGCAACTAAATGGTTTTTCATCAGTGTGACCTCGAACATGATCCATCAAATTTCTTTTATCGCTGAAACATCTGCCACAAATTTCGCAAGAAAATGGTTTTTCACCAGTATGGCCACGTAAATGTATAGTCAAAGTTCTTTTATCGCTAAAACTTTTTCCACAAGTAATGCAAGAGTATGGTTTCTCACCAGTGTGAGTACGAAAATGTACCATTAGGTCTTTTTTCACTCTGAATTTTTTTTCACATACATCACAAACATATGGTTTCTCACCAGTGTGAACACGTGCATGCATGTGCAAGGTGTAATTAAGACTAAATCTTTCACCACAAAGTTCACAAGCAAATGGTTTTTCACCTGTGTGAACTCGAGAATGAACTTGTAGACTGTCTTTACGATTAAATTTTTTGCCACAGGTCTCACATGTGAATGGTTTATGTCTAAAATGAATACGAGAGTGTCTTTTAAGGTTATAACTCGATGTTAGACTCTTCTTGCAGATTTTACATGTAAAAACATTACCATTAGAATGAATAGGATAATGGCAATCTAGATCACTTTTATTGCTAAAGACATCTTCACAAATATTACACACAAAATTGTCTTTGTTAGAATGAACTGTACTATGGGAGTCAAGTTCATCTATGTTGCTGAAAGATTCTTTACATACATTACAAATGTAAGAATTACCAACAGAGTGAACAATCAAATGGCAATCAAGATCATTTTTAGTTGTGAAGACTTCTTGACAAATATCACATATATAGGAATCTTTGACATAATGAACAACATAATGACAATCTAAATCATGTTTGCTGGTAAAATCTTTTTGACAAATATCACATACAAAAAAATCATCACCAGAGTGAACAACACAGTGGGAATCTAAATCCAATTTGTTGCTAAAACTTTCTTGACAAACATCACATTCAAATGAACTACTTTCATAGTGAACAGCAGAATGAGAACCAAGGTCACTTTTACTATTAAAAATTGCTTGACATATTTCACACATATAGAGTGCAGTTTCGGAGTGAACACTATAATGGTCATCAAGGTCACTTTTATTTTGGAAATTTAGCCCACAGGTGTCACATACAAAAATATCCAAGGTATGAATAGAGTAATGACAATCAAGGTCACTTTCACTGGTGAAACTTTTTTGACAAATTTCACAACTAAAATAATTATTTTCAGAATGTAAGGTGCAATGGTCATCAAAGTCAATTTTAGTGCTAAAGCTTTTCTGGCAAGTATCACAAGTATAAATATTTGCGATATTACAAGTAAATTCCATGCTTAAAAAAACAGTTATCACTTAGCTTTGCTTCTGTAAATAAATATGTGCGGCATTAACTATTTACATTTGCAATACATGACTTTTTTTGCCAAGTAGTATTTTTTAATTTCTGCAAAGATAAAGTTTGTAATTAATTTCTTTACTTGTAATACGTCAGAAATTTAACATTTTATCTTCATTTAAATTTTATGAAAATAATTACTTATACTAATATTTGCAGGAAATAAATTTTTCTGCTTTGAATGAGTCTGAATTTTCACCTAGCTTCCAAACAATATCTGCCCGATAAATTTCCCTTACACTTACTTAGGGTAAGAAATACACTTCCTGAAATATAAACTTGCACTTAACTAGACTTCTTTAACAAAAAAAAATCCGTAAAAAAATGTCTATAATAATTAAATATTATATTGCACATGTGTGACAGGATTTTCAATATATTTTATAGATCAATTCCAGTCTCATTAACGTGCAATATGAATGAGCTATTAATATAAAACGAGCACGATTCTTACAACTTTACTTAAAAAACAAACTGTTTTATTAAAGTAAAGAAGTTTACTTATTACACGATTTTATGGCCTCTTATTTGTTGATAAAGTGTATTGATGGACTGATTATCAATAAAGAAACACTGCTATGTTTTAATCTAAAGTTCTTTTTTTCCCTCTATAACTCTGAAACACAGTGAATTCTAACTACGTCACAAACTACAAATGCTATTATTACTTGTATATATATATATATATGTGTGTGTGTGTTTGTATGTATGTATTGGTAATAATATATTTATACCCCATTCGAAACTGATTTAAGAAATATTGGATTTTGTTGAAAATCATATTTATCATTTGTTATTACAAATAATATGATAATGATAATTTTGATTTTTTTTTTTATAGTTGAGAAGGTTTATTAAGTAATTACAGACCAAAGTGACACTAATTAAGGTTATGATATTTCCACGAAACCAAAGAATGTCGTTGTCAAACTTGTTTCTTCTCAAATTTAATGTAAATATTTCTGTGTAAATTATTTTTTAAAATGTTGCTTCTCTTGTATTTATTTTGATGGATTTCAGATATTTCAACAAACACTGACAAGATAGCAGAAAACAAATTCTTTTGAAATGGTTTTTTTTTTTTTTTTTGTATGCTTAAATCAGTGTGGCGTGAAGTAGGTTTTCAAGCAGGTTGTGCAGAGAACAATAGCAATAATAAAACCATAAAATATGCATTAAACACTTCTTTAACTTTTTATTACTCATTTGTACACAAAATCTACATGTATGTCCGTATTACTGACATAATCATCAATTACATGATAAAAAAAAACTTTGATTTTGACTCTAATAAGTGTAACATTTCTTTTTCTTTTGTTATTAGAGATAAATTGCCAAATATATCCTGGCTAAATATATTACGTGCATAATTATTTACTCTTTCCAATGCTGAAAATGATCTCTCCACCGAAGTAGTTGAAAAGGGAATTGTACAAATTAAATGTGTCATTTTATTTACTTCTCTTAGCGCATCTGTCAAATCATTCAGCATTATATACTGAATAAGTTTCGGTAAATTTATTTCGTGGTATGATTCATTATGATAAAGAATGCATAATTCATTGATTAGCTTTATAAAATCAAAATGTTTTGCTTGAGTTTTGTTAATTTATGCAACATTTTTTTAAATTTGGGGTACACTCTACAAAAATAGTGTCTTCATAAACTTTATCAAATGCAACAGAAGTTCGCATATTTTGAATTGCATCTTTTACTCATGCTCTACTTTTTGAAAAGTATGCTATATCTAAGTTAGTATAAATATCACATAGAACATCAATATAACTAAACACTTTGGCAAAAACATTTAGGAGAAAATTACCATAAATTCTTCAAAAAGCATATGATAACTCTTTGCAATTATAATTGTATCGTTATCGCAGCCCCTTCTGGATTCTCAATAATATTTTCAAATAAATCAGATAGGCCTTGCCTTTCACTACCACACAGCTTTAAAAAACGAAAATCTTTCTACTGATGCACTACAATTGATATATATAACATATCGTAGCACAACCGATAGTTCCGAGAGATTTGTGAGATATGTCATATATGTTACATCCAGCATAATAGCAACGAATGGCGTTTCTTTTACCTCATTTCTAATTTCTGAAATTAAAATATTTTTATCGATGCAATAATATCATTTTATATTCTATTAGAGGCTCCAGAAAATACAGTTTCAGTTCTTATATGGTTGCAAAAAGGTCATCTCATTTTTACTCTCTTTAAAGTTATATTAATTCTACATAATTTCCTCGATTAAGGGAATATATATTCTTTGTGTTCAAGAAATGCATCTTCTTGTTTTGTTAAGTAACAAACTAAATCAATTAATCTCTTGAGAATATTTCTATTTCTTATTGCTTTTTCATTGTGTTGAACAACCGATGAAGTCGTTTGTTGATCTAACATTAAATCTACCCTGACGGTACCAAATGATTTTGATAATATTACGGCATTTATGTATGAGATTGCGTTTTTTCATGTTTCTTTGCAGGTTCATGAAGATGATTTAAATCACTGTAGACTTGTTTTGTCCAAGTATTTTTCTCCTTTTTAATTACCTGAAAATTAAACATGGCAAACAGTACAACTTATTAAATTCATAACAACCTGTTAACCATATAAATTTTTTCATAGATTTTTGAAAATGTCGTACAAGCTGTTGTCCTTTAATCTTAACACTTGGGGATAGAATAATATCCCGCATTGGTCTATTTAATTTAATTATTTCGCTGTAATAAGATCTCGTCACAAAAATGGATTTTCCAATAAATCTTTAATTATTGAGACACCTGAATTTGCCATTCTGAAATGGGTTATTATCAATATGAATTTAAACAATACAATAAATAAAATATTTAACGAGTACATTGATAAAAACAGCTAAACTTATGAGAATTCCTCTAGCACTGTAGCAAAAATCAAGTCTTGTGTTGTATGGTGTCATATCGATGGCGAAAAAGCAAAGCTCCGGGCTTCCATGAAGAACTTACATTTTCAGCAAATGTAACACCATACGGCGCCCGTCGCTGCGATGCCTTATCGGATGCTCATTGTTGCCAACAAACCGAACGTCTATTCCAAGTGTAGAGGATTTCACTGTATGCTGGCACAATAGAACTATTTCTTGTTCAGTCAGTGAACTAAATTATGTATTTATTTAATAAATATAATTTAATCAACTGATTAATCCATACCCATAATTAATAATATTAATTGTTTTTAAGATTTGGGAATTATATATTCTGTGAAAAACAACTTGACAATTTTTAAAAACAAAACCAGGGATATGGTGTTACAGATATAACTTATATGCTGTCTGTAAGACACAAGGAATGGTAAAATTAGAACGGTCCTGTTTGTTTCTTTTTTGTCTAACAAAATAAAATTGTTTTTCAGCGAATTATTTCTATAAATATAATACATCACCGAAATTATTTTACCACAATAAAAAAATTTTCCTTTATATTGATGAAAAACTTCTTTTATATTTCCATGAAAACAAAATCTTATAATACATAAATTTAAACATTAAACGTCTGCAAAATCGCATGGCCAGTTAAAAATCCGAAAAAGCTTCAGCTTTCCCCGCTCTAATGCAAAGTTTAATAAACCGTACGTTCGTATGATTATGAATGCCAAATGCAGGAAAAATAGCAGCACTTACCTCAGTGCTATAGTATGCTGTGCTTCTCCAGTGGTCAATATATATATAATGATTTTCTATTAGTACACACACATCAAAACTTCCTATGTTTGTTTGCTTTTGAACGCTCTACGTGGTGCAGCACCTAGTACCGCATACTGGCGTTTAGAAAGAAAGAAAGCGTTGAGCGATTTATAAACAAACGCATGCGCAGTTAGGTAAAACGTTCAGACATTTTGCACAACTAGCCTCTAGAGAGAAAGAAATCTTTCAGAGTTTCACATTTCTCTATAGATTTCTGTTCCATGGAAATCTGTATAACAAAATTCACCCAAACTCTTACATTAAGCACGGTGACTTAGCGCTCCCAAGGCACAGGTCCGATTTTCAGGCTAGATCAATTCATCCTTGTGGGTCGAATCATGCTTCGGAACTAAACACTGGGTATTTCGCTTTGGGCTTACCACCTAACCGGGAAATATGCTTCGCAACTTAGGGCACTTAGTTAGAAAAACAGATATGGGCACTGTAGGCGTTGATCCGGATATTACAATTTTGAAGTCGGGATATTTATTTATCAATTAATTTTTAACTTTTACGAAAATTGATTTTAATATGATTTAACATTTCTATAACTATGTGTTAAAAATTTTAAGTGTGCTTTCTCTAGCTTACTAACCATTTGAAGCAATTAATTATTTTAATTCCCAATTAATTCTGCATTATCTTATTCATGAATGACTACAAATTGTCAATCATTAGGTGATGAACGTATGTAATATCTTAACAAATTTTCAAAAATTCTAAATTTAGAAACTTCAGATATTTATTGTAAAATAATAATTGGGTAAGAATTTACATTCCTAATTTAGGATGAACTCACACACCTGATTTTTAACAGTGATATTCTTTTAAGTATTTTACTCATTCGAGAAATTAAAAAAAAAAAAAAGAATTTATTTACAAAAACTAATACAACATGGTTGTTATGATGGTTGATACATAGTATGCCCCCTCCAGACGATGCAATATAGACCGTGCAACGCCTAGGCATGCTGAATATCAAATTATCGATCTCATTTTGAGGAATATTTCACCACGCATCAAGTAATGCTCTCCAAAATTCCGGCAGACATGTGGGAGGGGGTTAACGAGCAGCAATTCCTCACTCAAGCATTTCCCACACGTTCTCTATTGGATTCAAGTAAGGTAAGTATGCTGGCCAGTCCATACGGGTGATATTCTCCGATTGAAGGCATTCGCCTACATTATTTACATGCTGAAGACGGGCGTTGTCATCCATAAACAGAAATTCTGTACCCATGGCGCCCCGAAACAAACGTACATGTTGTTCCAGAATGACATCCCGATAGACGTGGCCTGTAATGGTTACATTCTGAATATGCAGGTTAGTTCTGGAACCCAGAATAATTCCTCCTCAAAAGAACAATCCTGTACCACCGTTACGGTGTCGTTCAATGGTGTTCTCTTGGTAGTGACAGATGCCTGGCCCTCTTCACATGAAAGTCCATCGAGAATCAGACTGAAAGTTAAACCTGGAATCGCCAGAAAACATCACACAAGACCACTATTGTGGTGTCCACAATGCATGCTCTCTACTCCAGACAGTGTGTTGCGGTAAGTGGAACACATTTGATAGGCCTACGAGCATATAGACCAATCTGCCTTAAGCGTCTATACACGATCTGCCTTGAAACTGTCGTACTGATAGCTGAAGAGACAGGTCTGATGCTGTGCTGTTTCTTTTGGCAGTAACTGTCAAATACCAGTCCTCATTTGGCGTTGTAACTCAGGGGGCGACCTGTGCTGTAACCTCTACTCACATTACCATCATCTTGGAACCGTTGCCAAAGCCTGGAGATGACACTGTGGGCGATTCCAAATTCCTCGGATACTTTCAGCTGGGTACTTCCACATTCCAGACGCCGCTAATTCTACCACGTAAAATATCATCCAAATGCTTCCTTTTTGCCATAATTATGCGATTATTGCGCTGAAAGGCTTTTAATGCGCTTGTGAACAATTTTACTCCTTTGAAACCATTTCTTATATAGCCCTCTCTTACATTCTCGTCATTGTGACGTAGTATTGGCGCTATCTGATGGTTTCTTGTAATTTACATATTATTTTTTTAAGATGTGTGCGATAATTCTATATGTAAAATTTTTAATTTAGAGTTCAATTTCTTGTGATTCTGAAATATCCTTAATATATGGACATGAGTGTATAATAGAACGCTTATTTTAAATTGAATTCAAAACATCATATGAAGAAAATATTTTACTATACAATTTTTTAATTTATTCAGAAATCTAGCTTATAGATAGCGTGAACAATTTGTAATACAGGTGCATCAATAGAATTGGCCAAAGCAGTACTCCATCTTGCAGTATATAAGAGAAAATAAACATTTTGAAATTTCGAAGTAATAATTATTAACAATTCTAAACAATATCAGTAAACATACAATTGCTGATTAATGAATGTGTTTTTTAAGTTATAACATAAATTTCTTTAACATTACTAGAAAGCAAAATATTTAAGATCAAGAGATAAAAATGTAGAATCAATTTGTACAGCACATTAATTTTAAATATTAAATTAAATTACTATATGTTAATATTCATATTTTCTTAACTCTATATTTAAAAGGTGTTTTGTTGAAAACATTTCACAATTACATAAAATTTTGAGGTATTTATCATAATTTTCAAAAATTTCTTAACATTTTTAAATTAAATTCTAAATAAAAGTAACTGGAAAAAAGGAAGGAGATTATATACATGATTGTGAAACAAATTAATAAATGAAAGTATTAATTTAAAATATTTTTAATTGTTCTGAAAAAAAAACTCATTATGGGATTCTAAATAACAAATTGTTTTCTGCTACATATTACTAATCAAAACAGTAATAATCTAAAATTGCCTTTTTCTAAGCAATTAAAATTCTTAACACATCATGTATTTTTTATTTTGCTTTTAAATTTTTTAATAAGTCCATATTTTATAATTTTAATCATAAAAGCAAAACTGAGAAATTATTGATGTCTGTCATTTTATAAATTATGGTTTTATACATTTCCTTCTGCAATTTTTTTTTTTTTTTTTGCAAATAATGAGTAAAAATTGTTTTGCACCTAATAAAATTTCGATGAAAAAAATGACCTTTTTCTTATACAAATAATATTTTGATTTTTTTTAATTGACAAGATATACAAAATACTGCAATAGAATTTGAATTCTGGTACTGTTTATCAAATTTAAACAAATAAAATACTATTACTTAACTTTGGAAGAGTTACTAATATTGGCAACATTCAACTGATTAGAGTATTTTCCATAGTAAAAAATAAAATTAAGATCATTGATTTGAAATTTTATAAATTTATAGTTCTCTTATTGAGTACTCTTTTAGTTTCAAATTGTGTTAATTGAGAACACATGATGCATTTTGTTTCATGCGGTACACACACATGCAAATGGAAATAAATTTTATTTAGTGAATTGTCAAGCATACTCAAGAAACATGCCTATAATTATTGATCTATGCAATGTTATCATGTAAAAGACCTGAAATTGCTGTATATTATGATTTATCAAAAGAAAAACATGTCACCAATGTGAGATAAGAGCATAGTCGGTCAAGATGAATGCACCCGCTCTGTTGGCAACGTCCTTTTTAAACCATCAGTGTCCTTTTTAAACCATTTAACACCTGGTTCAACGAATTTATAGTATGCATCTGATTAACTGCATAGTTTAGATTTTAACAAGGAAAAATATGTGCCTATTTCAGGAATCTTGCATATTTTAACTGAAAAGATAAATAACAAATTTAAAAGCAGAATAAAGCTAGATATTTTTAGTATTAATATATTAGTGTTATCTCAGCCAATTTTACACCAAACCCTAACTATGCCAAATTATGAAAAAAAGAAAACAATCATACAAATAAAGTTTTACTTAAAATAAATAAATAAATTACATTCATAAATAAAAAATAATTTGTGATAATGTTAATAAATAAATAACCATAATTTTTATGTGCATACTGTACATCAAAATAAGTAAAAAGTCTAAGAATTTGAAAGGAAAAAATCATATTGGATTGAAGTTTCAGTTCAAACATGAAGTTCTACAAATACCACAGTAAAATGTATATATTGTAAGAAATTTTAGTTCTAATGCCAAAGCTTACAAAAAAGACAAACAAAAAATTAATGCAATGAAAATAGAAGTAAAATTTAGAGTAAATATTTATATATGGTATACTGAAGTCCAAATTAAAAGATCACTTATGAAAGAAGTTTCAATTTAAATGGGCAAATATAAGTTTAACAGTTTAATACATGAAACAGCATACATTATAAAATAAAATCAAGATACAGCACCTTAAAATGATGCATTGAATTATAAAATAGTCACGTGTATGGATTGATTAAAAATGAATCAAATGAAGTCTATAACGCTTGTTTTTCTACACCCAGCGATAACACAAATAACATTATTTCTGAATCACAATCTATTTCGTTTACATTTTGATATCTTGCTCTCCTTATAATAAAAAAATTGCAATTTAAAAAAAAATAATAATTCCAATTGTTTTTGAGAAGCAGAAAATATTCTGGAATGGAAAGTTTTATTGCTTAAATGTATTACATTGCGATAAAACTCATAGAGATCAATTCAGTGTTAACTGCTCTCAATTTAAAAGCACTGCAATCAGGGTATCAAAATATTATTTTCAGCTATTCAGCGACTGACATCTTAATATAAGTTTCATTACATTTCATGCAGCCATTTTTAATTCAACCTTGAGCAAAAATTCAGTGAGCAAACATAATAAGGATTTATTCATCTAGAAGAAAACAAATTTAAATTTTATTTTGTAAAGTGTTTATTAGTTTATACATTTTAAAACAGTAAATTTTCATATTTTGTACATACATTAGAAAAACCAATCACATTTACTTGCTATATCACATATAAATTTAAGTCATATATTATCCATAAGACATTTTAAATATTGTAATACATTCAAGGTGTTTATCACCCTTAAAAGCATTTTAAGATCACCATAAATTTAAGTAATATATTATCCATTTTAAATACTGTAATACATTCAAGGTGTTAATTATCCTTAAAAGCATTTTAAGATCACCATGAACTTATAAGATCTAATGTAATTACAAACATAAACGATAAATCATAAAAACTTACTTAATCGAACATTTCCCAATAATAATGATAATATAATAAGACATAAATAATGATAATATAATGTGTACCTGCAATAATAGTTAGTAATATCTTTCATATGTAATTTACTAAGGAACTTACATTTTTATATCAAGAAAATTATTAAAATTTTTTCTCAAAATTTATTCATACTTTTACAAAGATTGATATCTTCTTTTATTCTTGGTCATTGGATAACTAGTTCAATAATAATTACGGCTCTGATCTAAAAAATGATATTGAAGATGTTTCCTTCATTCACAAAAAATTTATACTGTATATGAAGAATGTCAAGACGTTCCATCATCAATCAAAAAATTATGATCGATATTTTCATATCATTAACTAAATTTCTTTTACATTTTCTAATTGGAAATGATGTAGTTAAAATAATCAAATAAAAATATACCTATATGAAATTTAAAGAAAAATACTTGAAAACAGTAATCATGAACGAATACTAAGTCATCATTTAAATTATTTGATGTTTGTAATAATTTATTTCACTTAAAGTGTAATTAAATTATTATACAAATTTCAAATACATTTATGCAAAAAGAAAAAAAAAAGTTATATGTAATTGTAAATCAAACCTGAAGGACTTATGTATATAACATAGTACTATCTTACTTACTAAATTTGGATTACTATTCAAATTATATCCACATAAATATCTGTTTTTCTTCTACACATACATATCCATCAGAAGTCTAAAGACTGACATCCAGTAGACATCTATTTTTGATCCAGACAGGTCCACTAATAAATATCCATTAGTTGACTCTAATGAATGTCCATTACTGGTAGACCAGCAAACATCCAGTACACATCTATTTAATATTCATGATGTCCATTGGATACGGTGGAGGATTTCTGGATGTCACTGGTTGTGTGGGTAACATTGAACAAAATTAATACACTGTAAATAAAATTTTGAAAGTTCATTGTGCACATGATAATCATATATATATTAAACTTATATATACTCTAGTACTTAAAGATGCCCAGAAAAACAATTTAAATAGTAGCAATTTGTTTTGTAGACTTACATCTTTAGTAAATTCTTACAAATGAATATTTTTGACTCGGACTAAATTTTTATCACAAATTTGGATACAAGGTAATGGCTTCATTTATTTAAATTCAAATTTTGCTATGCTGCCTCAACATGGCGAGGAATTGTTACTGAGTGGAATGGGTGATATACGTTGGAAGCCTAGTTTTTGATAAGGTCACCCCAGGCGTGAAAGCCAATCCATTATATCCTGCTAAAGCTAGCAGGTGACATACTGGAGATAAATCAGACCTACTTCAAGTGTTTCAAGTCTTACAGCCCACAGAAATTAAAATTTCCCTTTATTATCATTAGGTACCATTTTTGGTAACAAGATGGCTGATATTCTGGTGAAAGCAGATACTACTGAAACAGATATTTCCCCCCTTCAGAAAAGTTTTCTCTGAGAAAAGGAAATTGGTTAGGGACTTGTCAAAATTTCTTCTGGAACATTATTGGTATTCTAAGAGACATGGCTGTGTTAACTTTTTGAATGGCAACAGATTTCTCTCGAGATTTGCCGAGAACACTTAAGGTCTCTCTCTTTTGAGCAAAGACAAAAAGTTTTTAAACTAGCACCAAATGTAAATCTGCTTAAGCTTCACAAGAGCATATTTTAAATTGTGGATGAGGTGTTTTCTAAATCTCTAGATTTTTTTTAGTTTTTCTGGAATGTTTTGGATTTATGGAATTAGTTTGATTTTGTCATGTCAACTAGTGATCAGAAACATTTAAATTCAGAATATTTGAATATTCTGCTGCAGAATAAAAGTACTAAAACCATACTATGTGAATTTAGATTTATTAACTAACTTAAATATTCAATTTCAATTATCCTATCACAGGCAAATTTCCAATGATTACAATAAAAATGTAATGTTAAATAGAATCTTGAACTAAAGAACTCTTGGACATTTAGAAACTAATTCTTTTTCCAACAATAAACAGAGAAAAATGAGATTCATTTTTATTTTTGATATCTCCAATTTGGTTGCAATCAAGTTTTGTAATTAAGTTACATGACATTATAAAATACAGAATAAACACTTAACATATTAAAGACAAGTATTCCCTTAAATAAATTTTAAGGATTCTTTTAAAAAACTTAGAATAGATTAGTAAAGATTTAGATGATACATAAAAAAAAATCACAAATAAGAACCTTTCCACAAATAATGATATATATATATAAAAAATTTTCAAGAATTATACATACCATGAAAGAACCAGTGCAAGTAGAATTAAAATAATTTGTATCATAAATATATGCACATAAATAAATACTATAATCTTAACATTTTAAATAAATAAGTCACAAAAGTAATAAAAACTGTTTTTCTTAAAAATGCATCCCTACATTTTTATGCTACAAATAAAAATAAGAAATAAATTATAAAAAATAAAGACATTAAGATAAATTCATTTAAATTTTTATGTGTAAGTAAAACCTAACAATTTGCTTGCACAAATGTAGATGAAATTACAATTAACCCATGATTTTCATTTGCAACACAATTAATTAATGCAATTCCAAACATTTTTTTGTAAAGGAAGAAATAATCTTTTTATTACATTGAAAAGTAAAACTTTTATTAAATGCATCTGAAATGGAAACACAAATTTAGGTTGACATAACAGATACAGAACATCAGAGCATAGCTGTTTATCCAGGAAATGTATTGTCCACAATGACTAACCACAATACTTCAGGTTTAGTGGAACTATGCAATCCTATACAAGATTTATGATTTACAGAAATGGGAAACAGTTATTGCTATCTAACTTGGAGATTTTTCTTTTAAGCTTGCACTTTAAGTAGGTAACTTTGAACAATAGACATCACTTCTTTATATATGTGAGGAAAATATATATTTCTTATTAACACCTGTGAAATTACCGTACACAATAAATAAATAAATATATATATATATATATAAACTAGAATGTAAGTTGAAAACATAGCTCTTATTCATCTGTAAACTTGGAAAGAGGCATATGGTTGTGCAACCTATAAATAACCACATTTTCTAGTTACTGTGCAAAAGATATTTTATAGTAGTAAAATAAGAAAAACATTGAACAGAATAATGAAAAAATACAGAATATATTTCATTTAAAAATACATTATTATAATTTTTATTAAAAAATTGTGAATTACACAGAATTTATAATTTGGAAAAGCTACATATTAAAATTTCATTTTATCTCATTACAACTAAATAGTATCAAGATTTTTTTTGATTTATAGAAGTATTTAACGTATGCAAAAAAACCCCAAATTTTTTCAGATGGGAGAAGCATTTTAAGTATCATAAAGGGAATATTCTTTAAATATAAAAGATGTGTTTCAGATAAGTAATACATAGATGTGTCAAAAAAAAAAAATAAATAAATAAAATAAAATAAACTATCACTAACAATACATTATTAGCTTTAGAGAAATACTTTATAACATTTAAATAATGTAAAACTAACAAACACTTGAAATTTAAATATTTTTTTCTCCTTAACAAAAATTAAATAGAATGTTTTTAAATATCACCATAAATTTGCAAATAAAATTTTTATAGGTAAAGAAATTTTTTTTGATACCCATAGTAATCTTTTTAAAGATAATTTAAAAATAAGCAGAAGCATTTTTAGTAAAATAGTACTCAATTTTTATACAATATATGAAATTTTTTTTTTTTAAAGTAGAAAAAGATTTAAAATTATCACATTTTCAAAATCTTATTTTTTTAATGTTTATATACAGAATGAGAGAATATACTAACCAGATGATTTACTTTATATTTTGCAATTAATTTATAGTAAATAAAATGTTTCAAGCCCTTTTTTGATTACTGATCACATTATATGGCTTTGTAATTGAGACAAAAAGAAATAGCAAGCTAACAGAATTATTGGCATGTATAGATTGTGGTTCATAATTAAAATGACAGATAGTGACTTCAAATGTCAAAAATTTTAAACAACTAATTTTTTATAAATCATGTTTAAAATTGTAACCATAAACTTAATTTTATTTAATTTATAATAAAAGAGTATCCAAATAAATATACCAGAAAATATTATGTGCCACAAATATAGACACCAAGAATATTCGATTAGAATTTTAAGAAGTCGATTGCATTATAACTTTTTGTAGGTACTCTGTCATCCAGTTAAACACATATTTTACTGCATCTTTTAAGTGACCAGTATCTTAATCATACATTATATATAGAATAACTTCCAAAGTTGTGAATTTAAATTATCATAAATTTTTCTTATGTGTGCCCAAATACTTTTTATATTTAAACCAGGTAAACTCATGGCCCATTGAAGGCATTTCAGTTATTGTTCAAATACTTTTTTGAAACCTTAGATGTGTTGGAAAATGCTGTCTTGATGAAATGGTTCAATTGTCCAATAGGAAAACCATATAATAATAATGGCTGTTTTAATACTTCAATACTTATTTTGGAATCAAAACAAAATGAGTCCATTTCATGTGTGTGTGTGTAATACTTTTACCACAAAAACCAACTTTAAAATGAGAACTCCAATCAATATATTTTGTTTTCCACAAGTCATGCCATTAGCAACTAAAAAAAAAAAAAATGTCAGGTTCAGTCAACTTAATTGCTTGTTTATAGGCTTAAAGTTTTTAAATGAATACTTTTCTTTTGCATTTAGTTAATAAAGCTTTGAATAAGAATTTGGCATGTTGTTATGAATGGTTTCCTATTGATTTTTAGGTACTACTTACATGTTATTGTGTAGACCATTTCTGTAAAAAAGAATGTCGCCAAATGTTGTAGCTTAATAAAATCTTTGACTCTTTAGTTAACCCTGATCAATACTGAATGCCAAATTTTACATTTGAATAATTTTTTAAAAATTTTTAAAAAAAAAAAAAAAAAAAAAAAATTAAAAAAAAGTTTTATTAAAAAATAGGTACATTTCATTTTTAATACATATTTAAATTTTTACACTGACAATGTTACAAGAAATGAGTAACTTTAAAACTTGCTCGAGCTAAAATTAAGAAATATAAAACAAGAGCTTATGAAGTTGATCAGATTGCATAATCATTAACTTGTAATATCTGTATAGCTAAATCATAATATTTGCTGACATATTTCTTTCCTGGAAATGGTTGACAAAATCAGAAGTAACAAGCAATTTTTTAAAAATAAGTTATTAAGGTCTCTTAAAACATTTAATTTAAAAATACTATAAATTACTCATTTAGTTTGTAAAAAAAAAAAAAAAAAAAAGAATTTTTTAGAACAGTAAGATGAACAATATATATATATTTTACTGTATGGAGTTATCTTGGATTTTGCTTCTAATCTTTTTTTACTTACACATCTATTTTCATTAATGCATTTTCAACAATATCTTTAGATCTTTTTATCCTTGCAGAAATATCTTGAATAAAAAAATTGCTACCACATAAATTAAATTTTATTTCATTTTAATGTTATGTGGCACTTTTAAAATTAATGTTTAGTTCCAATAAAAATCATATTCTAAGAAAAGAATTTTTAAATCTGCTAAATTGAACAAATTGTTTGATAATTTCAAGTTTCGTTAATCTAGAAAAAATTAATAGTGTCTTCATAACAATTTTTAAAATATATTTCATACATAAACAGAATGTGACACAGAAAATATATTCTGTATCTTATAAGAAGCAATTGCTTAAATTAAAATCAATACAACATTTAAAGATAACATTCTTGATTTTTGCTATCAAACAAGGCTGTTTTTACATTTATAAACCATAGTAGACAAAGAGAGAAAATATATCATATTTGTTCCAGCATTAGAGGAGAACTGGGCCATAGCAGTCCACAAATTTCATGTCACAAAAAAAAAAAAAAAAAAAAAAAAAAAAAAAATGCAAAGACCACTTAATTTTCTCCAATGACTGTTTAATTTCTAGAAATATTGAAAATTTTTTACAAAGCTCAAACAATTTGATTACAGTTGAAATTATAGGTTGTGGTACTTGATATCTGAAGCCATCAGCAAAAATAATTATCAGTAATTATTTCAATTAGCAATTAACTTCACACAAAATAAAAGTTGTAATACATTTAAATATTAAAAAAAATAAATTGTATTTTAAATTGCTTTATTGGAAATATATTTGTAGTCCCAACAATAAACTGTCAACTCAAGTAGATGCTTATGGTTGTCTATTTTTTGGCTGTAGATAGTCAAAAAGTCAACAACCATAAGCATTTCTATTTTTAAAACCTAAGAATTAAAATACTCAATAATGTTTTTTCAACTAGAAAATATGGTACAATAGCCAAATTTCTGGGCATTTGTAATAAATATTTTTTCAATTTAAACAGTGCTCAAAATGTACTGACAATTTTAATTTACATACTGATAAAGGAAGATCTTGCTCTGTTACCACAGCAAAACTTTGCAATTGAATGTGCAAATGAACAAAAAAAATAAATAAATAAATAAATAAAAAAAAATGATGACACATGCTAATAAAAATATTTAACAGTGCAAATGAAAACTTGTAAGCAAAAAAGAATATTCAAGATATGACTCATTGTTACCTGGAGTTGAATTTCAAGGAATTCATGTAGCCAAAATTCTAGAAGAAAGATGAGTCTATAATGGTGCCATATAATAAGCAGTCAAGGTGATATAGATGGCACAAATTATATGCAGGTAGTTGTGATAAAGTTTTCATATCAAGACTTGAAAATAATATAGTACACTATTTAATATTTTTGATAGAAAGAAATATATGTTTAGATGTTTAAAAATCCTTGTATTTGGTAGTAAATTTAATGATTAATTAAAACAATATTTACTTTTAAAATGTTACTAATCATGAGCACTGAAACTTAAAGAAATATCAACACTGCTAAATAAAAAATGTTCTTAATTCTCAAAAACAATGCTACTCTAATAAGAGAATGGTTTTGGAAACTTTTATGTGATGAAAATTTTATAAATAAAGAAATATCCCATTAATGTTAACATTATATACTTAAAACAAAGTTTTGAACTTTAGCTTTATATTAAATAAAATTTTATGACTAGTCTCTTAAACTTCAAATGAATATTTAAACTGCAGTTATAAGCAAGCATTTAGTAAATTATGTTATGAAAAATTATTGCTCCAATTCTTAACTACGCAAAATTGCAGTCTGATGAAAATCAGTTTTATAATATCTAAATGAATACCAGTCTACTGCGTGTTTCCAACAATGGTTAACACATTATAACACAAATTTTTTGGGAAAACTGGTGACAAATGATCAAATTTGCCATCTATATTAAATAAGTTTAGTTATAATTTAGACTATGTTTACTGGAATGGATCTCAGATCACCATTAGAAATAAAATAAAGTGAGATACATGAATGACAGTGGGAGACACAGGTATGTGGAACTTTCTCAATAACTTTCTTCCACGTCATAATGAGCAAATGGGTTAACCAGTTAAATAGCAATTATCTCTTTCTTAGTACAAGAAAATAAAAGGTATTGAAAGATATATTAGTTAATAATAGAAGAAAAATTATGACCAATTTCTTTCATTTTTACAAAATATGAAAACTATCTGAAAATAGATATCACTAATGTTTTTTAATACATATTGTATTTAACACTTTTCTTTTATTAATATAATATTATAGGTTAGAGAAGAAATCTACCATAAGTATTACTACAAAAGAAATTTTCAGGAAATAACAGTTTTAACACACAAAAAAGTTAGCACACATAAATATTTGAAATTAACTTTTATTTCAAGAAATAATTTAGCAATCCTAATATAACAGAATAGAAATTTTTGTTGATATATTACTTTTAAAAATAATATTTCAAATTATACAATAACTAAACCTTACACATACTGAAATAGTTACAAATATAACAATGTAAATGTGTAACTGAATACATGTATATAATGAAATATTTAATTTTGAACCAATATCTTTTTTAACACTAATGCAAGGTGCAAGGTTTATTTTATGGTATTAAAGTAGTTATTTAAATATTAAAGTGACACAAAATTTAAAATTTAGAGAATTATTAGTTAGTAATTCAATAGTAGATAAATACAAAGCTTAATTTTGTAAATATTTCAAATAAAAATTTCAATAATTCCTGTCAGAAGTTGAAATCATAAGTAAAATCTTTACTTATTTTATTATTAGCTTTTAAGGTATATAATATCAGTTACAATAGGTATTATGGGTGGTACTGTTGGAGTTTCTGGAACTATATGAATACGGTTATGACGATTCAGATTGCTTTTATCTCTGAATTTTCTCCCACAAGTGGAGCAGGCAAATGGCATATCATTTGTGTGAATACGGCGATGTCGATCCAAAGAAGCTCTTTTACGGAATGTTTTTTCACAAATAAGACAAGAGAAAGGTTTTTCTCCAGTGTGCAGCCTAATATGATCAGTCAAATTTCTTTTGTCACTGTATCTTTTACCACATGCTTCACAAGAATAAGGTTTCTCACCTGTATGGGTTCGACAATGAATAGCATAATTCCTTCGATCACCAAAAGTTTTTCCGCATGTCATACAAGAGTAAGGTTTCTCCCCAGTATGACTACGGAAGTGTGTAAGCAAATCTCTTTTATCTCGGAACCTTTTCTCGCAAACATCACACATATATGGCTTTTCACCGGTATGGATACGAAGATGAACATTTAAGGCATATTTACGGTTAAATTTTCTGCCGCAAATATTACAAAAGAAAGGTTCATCCCCTGTGTGAACACGAGCATGAATATGCAAGCTATCTTTACGATTAAATTTTCTACCACAGTGCTCACAAGCAAATGGCTTGTGTCTAAAGTGAGTACGTACATGCCTCTTAAGACCATGACTTGATTTTAATCCCCGCTTGCAGATTTTACAGATGTGTTTTCTGCCTTCAGAGTGAACAATACGATGCGAATCAAGATCTTTTTTGTCAGTAAATCCTTCTTGGCAAACATCACATATATAATCATGACCCTCCGCATGAACATTATTATGATTATCAAGATCTTTTTTACTCTTAAAGGTTTGTTCACAAATTTCACATGGATAGGATATATCTTTACGATTTCCAGAATGAACAACAAAGTGAGAATCTAGATCACTTTGGGTTTTGAAACTCTCATGACAAATATCACATACAAAAGAATTATCTAAAGAATGAATAACATAATGACATTCAAGTTCAGTTTTATTACTGAAAATTTCTTCACAAATTTCGCACATAAGGGACGTATGCCCAACATGAATAGTATAATGGAAATCAAGTTCACTTTGGTTGCTAAAAATGTCTTCACATATTTCACACACATAAGAATTATCTTCAGAATGAACAGTATAATGGCAATCTAGTTCTCCTTTACTGCCAAAGACTTTTTCACAAACATCACATACAAAGGAATTATCTTCAGAATGGGTATTATAATGGCATTCAAGATCACTTTGGCTAGAGAATATTTCTTCACAAATATCACATCCAAAGCAATTCTCTCCTGTATGGACAACATAATGGGAATCAAGATCATCTTGGTTGCTAAAAGCTTCTTCACAAATATCGCATACAAAGGAATCATCCCCAGTGTGACTTAAATAATGGCAATCAAGTTCAGTTTGGCTGTTGAAATCTTCTTCACAAATATCGCAAACATACATGTTATTCTCAGTGTGAATTATATAATGACAATCACGGACTTCTTTAGAGTTGAAATTTTCTTCACAAATATCACATGTAAATTCCATTTTATAACTAAAATTATATAGATACACTGTTCACGATAGCCACAAAAAAGTTGTATTCCTTGCAAGTCAAATTAGATTACAGCATATATTTAAGAATCTTTTGTAACAATAAACTAGCTATAATGCACATAATCGACAGTATTCTCAGAATATAGAAGTTAAAATATAGGTCACATAAGGGAGTGATGAATGTTACAAAACTTCCTAACTTTAAATTTGAAACCTTATTTGAAAATATTTACAGTACAAACTTGTTTAAACTGTGAAAAATTACCAAAGTAAATACCATAAAGTCCTAAAAAATAGAGAAAAGTGCCATTCGAATAACCAAATCTTTAGAAAACATTAAATCTAACATCCACAAATTGAATATGACGGATACATTTCTCGAACCTTAAAGTAAGAATCAACACGCAAGATTCGATCAAATGAGTTATTTTTCGACTTCCTAATGGCACAATTTGCTTTGTCTCAAGTCCTGTAAATAATAATAGTAAGCAAACGTTGTTATTCTTTACTAATAATAAAATAAAATATAAGTTATAGATTATTTTTATTATAATTTAATAGAATTATACGTAATATTTCTAAATGGAAATGTAAATTGCTACGCACATAGTAATTACTATTGCCCTCTAACGGCAAAAGAAAAATCAACGTTTACTTTTTTTTTTTTTAAATAAGAATACGTTCCATGCATCCCATTCCTTGCTTTTATCGTTTCCAAGGTTTCACGTTTTTCGCTAAAAGTTTAATTGTTTTACTTCTGACTATTTTAAATTCCGTTTAAATTTTCTCATTTAAAAATCGAAGAATAGTTTAGATTTTCCTTTAAATCCTAAGCATAAAAAAAGAATCCACAAGAATATTTGAATATATAAAATAAATTACCATGAATTGAAATTGTAAAATAAAATCTTGTACAAATGTTTAATGATATGCTACTTTGAAATTATTATTATTATAGATATATACAAAATTAATCAAATAATAAAAAATAAATTATTATCGTTTATCCCTGTAACTTGCTATTTGAAATAACATTAGAAATATTTTAATAGGAAAATTGTATAGATGTCATTAGTATCATAGAAATCTGGAAAATTTTCACCTAGCAACTTCTTCTTTATTATAATTTTAAAGTTTAATCTGTAAAGTTGGATTTGACATCAAAATCTCTTTTAACTGAAATTTAGATAACGAATTTCAAGAAACATTTATAATCAAATACTTGCATATGCTGTCAACGGATCCTCGTGGATGAAATTATCTGCTTACTTTTTGTAAAGAAATCAAAATTAAACATGAATTACGAGTCATTTAGTAAAATACAGTCAGTAATCCGGAGGAACTAATATTGATCGTTCGTATACTGAAATGAAGAGAGAAATAATTAGAATTGCTGGTGTGTTATGACATGTGGTTAAAAACATTTATATTTATGCATTTAATTTTCCTGAGTCTCAAAAGGTCTGATGGAAAATATAGAAAACCTTTAAGCAACTGCCACAGTCTCCGTCTACATTTGTCTTCCTCTTCTCGAAGCGAAAGTATTTAATTAGTTGATATTTTCCAGGAAACTGTTGAGATCATTTCAACTAATTATTTGAATAAATTAATTCACCAGAAAGAAAATCTATTTGAGCATAATACGTGCAATTTTTTGAATCGAATAACCAAAACGTTACTTGCTTAATGATTAATTATTTTATCTCCTCCAAAATAAAATCCATTTTGCAATTTTTCGCAAATTAAAAATTACAGTTGCCGAGCTGGAAAATGAGTGGTTAACAATTTAGTCTGTAGTTTAATCATTCATAAATCCATTTACCAACTGTGGAATGGATGTTTCTTGTGGTATGAATTCTTCTTTAAACTGCAGAATTAAATATATGGATGTATGTCTATAATTACCCTTATCATAGAAAGAGAAAAATTGAAGATATTTATTGTAAAAACAATATGTTACCACAGGGATTTCAATTTTAGACCAATGATAATAATTGTTACTGTATCATTTTATTATTGTTTTCCGCTATTTATGGAATCCGATTTATGTGTAATTCGTCAGTTCTGGTCATCAATGAAATAAATTTCAGCTTCAAATTTTTTGGAATTCACTACATCAAATATTACAATTAACGCAAAAAAAGAAAAGAAATACTGTGAAATAAAATCAAGTCGAGAATTTAATCACCCAGATATTTTAGGAAATATGTAAAAAGTAATTTTCACAAACTACGATTATGTACGTAGCTGAAAATACGATCACAATTGATTTATAAAACGGTTGGTTGAAAACAATTAGCCTTCACTACTACAATTGTAGTAGTGAAGGCTAATTTTTTTACAAAAATGTATACTTTGTTGATTAAACAAATTCTATGCAGGTGGAAAAGAATTTTTTTCTGTTGTAGGATGACAACGTCACGTTGAAAAAGTCTGACATTTGCTTTGGGCATTTGTATTCAAATTCCGGTTAGGTGTTTGTGGTGGTTCCGAATCCAATTTAAATTATAGGTCCATGTCAAATTAATCCTCGTGAACAAAAAATGGTTGTTTACAAACTAAAATGATATTTCTTTTACAATTTTAAAGTTTTTTAAATTTAAAAATATCATTTTCCTCCATGAAGAAATAATAAAATCTGAGATAATTTTATTCTTTGAATTATACTCATTTGCAATAACAATATAATTTGAATATTGTACTTTAGAATTAATAAGGAAAATATTACAAATATTTAAATCACATTTGTTGGAAAATAGTAATGTGATCTTGAAAAGAATTAAAGAATCTGAATATACATAAAAGCAGTTTAAACTAACTTTATCACTATGAAAGATTGAGAACACAAAAATAAATAAGCAAAATTTATTTATGAGGATGGATACAATAATTCAATCAAGATTTAATTTTTGGAGCTCATTAGTTATTTAAAAGTAAAATATTTTAAACTGTTGGTTGATTTTTATTTTGATTATAAATACATATAATTAACAAAATATAAATAATTTTAGAAAATATATGAGACAAAGTGGTATTATTCTATAAGTTAATTATGTCAACATTGAGCTTGCCTATAATTTCATTTTAGTCGTGCACTTGTTTCAGTTGTCAGTGGCGTAGCAAGCATATCTATGGCTCGGGTACGATGCCTATTTTGGTACCTTCTCCACAAAAGAATAGTAATATAATAAAAAGAATAAAATCATAAAGAGCTGTTATTATTTCGCTTTCACTGAAGATAATTTTATGCATTCAATTCGAACAGAAACAGCACTTTTCAGTGCTATCAACTGCTGTTTTTTTTTTTAAAGCTGATTGATTTTCTTGACCTCTGACTGGACCTGACTGGGAAAATGACTGCAAATAAAGGAATAATACAACATGCCAAGCTGACGGACATTATGAATCCTAAATATAACAATGTCTCGGAACTCCATCTGAAGCAAGTATTGGAAATCCAGACGTCGCTTCTGAAGTACATCCACAACAAAACATCTTGGACATGCTGGATATCAACATTAAATCCTGCAGAGAAACTTTAAAGACTGCAAGTACAGGTAGTTATAATCTAGTTTCTGATATGGCAAACCCCCTACTACCCCCATAGTAGTAAAAATGACTAATATTGCCATTCAAAATGATAAATTTAATAAAAAACGAACTAATGATGGTGAGAAACCTTTCATTTTCCCTAAGAAAACAGCCAAAGCTGTGATTGAGAGAGTCACCAAGACCCCCATAGCTGTGGCTAATATGTTCAGTGGTCTAACTCCAGAGGAAAAAAACCACGAAAAAAATGGATGACAAGCCAATGATTGAAATAGCCCCTAAAATTCCACCCATAATTGTAAGGTATGGTGAAAGTCATGTTTCATTCTTGACCAAACTAAAAATGAATTAAGAATAAATATTGAAGCGAAAGCTTCAGGTGAAAATTTGAAATTGCTGCCCAAAACATCAGACCACCACAGGGAAATTGCAAAATTTCTTGAATATAACAACAACGAATATATCCTCCTAAAAGGGAAAAATGAGAACCCCGTAAATTTGTAGTCAGGGGACTTCCCATGACCACAAAAAGTGAGAAAATTGTTTCTGACTTAGCCAATCAAGGCTATAAAATCCACAAAGTAAACAGGATGACTAACCAGAGAAATGAAAACCCCCCCACCTCTATTTTTGGTCCAACTCTACAATGGTCCAAAAATAAGTGCTATATTTAAATTAAAATGTTTGTGCCATATTTCAAACCATACCATAGAACATTATGGGGAAACAAAACAGTTAGGCAATGTTTTAATTGCCAACGTTTTCACCACGCAAGCGATTTCTGCCATATGGCACCCCGCTGCGTGAAATGTGCAGAAGCACATAATACAAAAGAATGTCCCAAGGACAAAAAACTAGAATCACCAGTCTGCTGCAATTGTAATAGGAACCACCTTGCAAGTTATTGGGGATGTGAGAAATTCCCTAAACCCAAACCGAAAATATTTAAAAATAACCATACAAGAGAGGAGATCTCATACGCAAGTATAGTGGCTGGTCATAAAGAAACCTCCGCTACCGTGGAACTCGAATCCACACCCCGTCAACCAATGCAACTGTTCCAAGCAATAGACAAAATCAAAATAAAAACGACTTTAATGATTTATTCAACTCTTAAGAGAAATAAGAGAAGTATTTAATGGAATTAATATTCCGTAAGCCATCAAAAGAATTCAGTCTAAAACTGAATCAATGGATAAAATGTTTGTCCTCATGGACATGAATAAGCAAATTAATAACACCCCTTAATGTGTTCCACACAACGGAGAATTCTAGTTTTATCGTGGAATTCCTGTGGTATTAGAAACAAAATGGTCGAATTTCATGACTTAAATGAGCATAATCCAGATATAATCTTAATTCAGGAATCATTCCTAACAAATAATGTAAATATTCACATCCTAGGATATGCGTGCTATTGAAATGATCGTTCAAGAAATGCCACCCTAGCTGGGGGTGGGTGTATCTGGGGTTACACCCATGATAGTAAAATTAAAAAACTGGAAACTCTCCAAAATAAAGCCCTCAGATGGGCAGTTAAGGCCCCCTGGTTCATTATCGGCAAGCAGTTAGGCATACCAACAACATTAGAACACGACAAGCTATGAGCAAAAGTGGAAGAAATTCATGTCAAACAATTGAAGAACTGTCAAACACCCTTAACCAACATTGATCCACCATCCAGGAATGTTTACTGGAGATTGGAAAAATAAACAGATCAGATGTTTGGGTCCTCAATAACCTTTCCGAATAGAACAAAGCCAGCCAATTCATCATATGCAACTTACTGATTCAATGGCGCCACACAAAACTACTTTTTCAGTGTTTGATCACTGGAGACGAAAAATGGGTTCTGTATCATAACCCAAAATGCAAAAGGCAGTGGCTCTCTCCAAATGAATCACATTGAAGTGCTGCGAAGTCAGGTTTGCATCTCAAAAAGGAGCTTCCTTTTGGAACAATCTGTTTGTTTTGGTGGAATTCATTTTAGTGGAATATTCGATGTGTTTGGTAGAAAATTCGAGGAAATATTTAATTTGAAGTGCTGAAAGCCGGTCAAACTCTTTATGCAGACTTTTATTGTAAACAACTGGATTGAGTGAACAAATCTTTAATCAAATATTATCTGGAAATTGTCCACAGAAAGCGCATCATTCTGCAACATGACTATGCAAAATCGCATTGTACAAGACGAATACTGGAAAAAATTAATCAGTTGAGATGGTAGCTATTATCCCATCTATCATTATCTCCCGATACTGCAACAATGGAAACCGATCCCAACAATATTTTCTTAATGGCAAAAAATTTGAAAATTTGGTTGATATCTAAAATGCCACCTTGAAATATTTTGCTCAAATAAAGATTGATTTTTATCGGTCCATGATTGAAAATTCGCACACTAAGTGACAAAAAATTGCTGATAGCGCGGGGGATTGTATTATTGATTAAAAAAGACATATTAAAAATTTACTCGATGGAATTTAATGTAAGAAAGCGATTTTACTTTCAGGCTCCCTCTAACATTTTATTAATTTTTACTGTGATTGTACTGAACATAACCTATTTTTATAGAAGATAATAATCTAGGTGTTCTGCAAAAAAGTAAACTCATAAGATATAGTTTACTGATCTGGTAAAATTCACAATATTATAGTTGTATTCTCATAATTTTATTTGTCTAATCAAATTTGCAGTAAGGTATGACATAACTTGTATATTTATGATAATATTTAAGAATTGGAAGGAGTGCTTTACACGCATTCATTCATTTTATTTGAAATGAAATTTTTCGTAGCTTTCATACGATTGCTGTTGATTATTAAAGATACAAATTTTATGAACCCATAAGGAATTTTTAAAAATTTTTTAAATACTCTGACAAATTTTCATTATTATTCAGTTTTTCGGAGATAATATTTTTGTTATTTTTATTTTAGACAAAATGAATCTAAAAATTCCCATTTTTTACTTATAAAAGAAAATAAATATTAAAACAAAACATTGTTTTTTAAGTAAAATGATTTAATCTATAAAAAAATGAATATCATGTCAAATAATATTTCAGAACATTAACATTTATACAAAAAAGTTTTGTACTTTGAATTTTTAAAATAGTTCCTAATAACGTAATTGTTAACCAAGTCAATATTAATTAGATGCTATATATATATATATATATATATATATATATATATATATATATATATATTAAATAGAAAAGTTTAATTTATATAATATTACAATTTTTCATTAACATATAATTTTACTCAGACAACTTCTAAAATCTTTGAGTCTCATAAAGAGCAAAAAGTGTAAATTATATACCGCTAATTTACATTTTTGGAATTTACTTTAATTGTTGATCCATAAATAAAGATATTGGTAAGTAAATTTAATCAACATAAATGATTTGGTAAGTAAATTTAAACTAAAGAGAAAAATAACTCAAATGCATAAAAATAGAACTGACCAATATAATATTTCAGAAATTTTATCTAAGAAAAACTATATTAAGCTTTTACACAAAAATCGATAGTTGATTAGGGAATATTAAAATTAAGGAAGGAATTAAGGGACTCACAGGAATTTTTTTTTAAAAATAGAAACAAAGTTATGTAAACTTATCATTTATTTAAAAATATAAAAGAAGTATGAGAATTTCATTTATTGAAAGTTGCATCTGTTCTTTTACGTTGTCTTTCACCAACTCTTCTACAAACCTTGTCTTTCTAACTCTCGCCTTTCACCAATTTTTTTACAAACCTTGTTAAGACCTCCCTTATGATATAGATGGCGCTCCTACTCACCCAAGTGAGGGAGTTGCTTACGTAATTTTGTAAAAGAGTAGCTGTAACATTAGAAGGTGACAGACGGGCCTGCCGTTGGTCTTCCGCAATCCCTTTTTAATGTTTTGTTATGTTTGAATAAATGTTGTTTTATTAAAGAATACAGTCCTCTTGAATTCATTAGTTAGTAGGATGGCTTCTACATTTTTGGTCCTAGCGACCTGGAGCTCATCAGCGCAAACAAGATAATAAAATTATGGCAAAACAACAAATAACTATTTTGAATCGGCAGCGAAGTGCCATCAAAACAAAAATCGTAAGGCTAGAAACCTTTACAAAGGATTATCAGGAAACAACTGAAAGTCATAAAGAACTTATACATAAGTTGGATAACGTTAAAAAGTTATAAATAGGACTATTGAGGGAATGAGAAGTGAATACTGTGCCTTACCTGAAGAAATAAATATTGACGAACATTTGAACAACTTAGAGGAGCTTCAAGAAAGCCTGGATAAAATCGAGGCAAGGCTGAAATTCCTTATTTCTCAATTCAAAAGTACAAATGAATTTGATGAGAAACAAAATGAATGTCAAAATGCATCTAAGGTTAAACTCACTGAAATATCTTTACCCATCTTTTTTGGTATTTATGAAGATTGGAATGTTTTTAACAGTCACTTTTACTCTTTGATTGTTGAAAATAATGATTTAAATGAAATACAGAAACTTTATTATTTACAAGCATCTTTAAAAGGTGAAGCAAAATCCATTCAAACAACAGATGACACTTTTAGCTCTGTTATAAACTCTGGAAGAAAGGTATGAAAACAAAGAATTAATAGCGGACTCACATATAAATTCACTTTTATCTTCAGAGAAATTAACTCATGAATCATCAAAAGAATTGAGAAAATTTACGGTCATTATTTTAAAACACTTAAGAGCGCTAAAATTGTTAGATTTAGAATTGAATAAATTATCGGAATTAATGCTAATCAATATTATTTCCCAAAAACTAGATAAAGAAACGTGTAAGCAATACGAAATGACTCAGGTCACAAACGAGCTTTACAAATTGGGAAGAATTTATTAAATTTTTGTTAAAGTGTAGTCAAATATTAAAAAATATACAACGAAATCAACCTTCATACGTACAGCCTAAAAGTGGAAAATATTTTAAAAGTAAAAGTTTGATGATAAAATCAAGTTCCAATTGTCCGATATGTTCAATTAATTCTCATCCCATTTATAAATGTAAAAAATTTCATGAAATGTCTATTAATAATCGATAACGAAATAAAAAGGAAACATCTTTGTTTCAACTGTTTCGAATCTCATAAGTTATCGGATTGAAGAAATCAAAAGACTTGCCAAATATGTGAAAAGAAAAATTTACCCGGGAAAAACCACATAGTCATATGCAGAGACGGTGAAACCATAAAAGAAGACCCTTTGGCCTTGAGGCAACGCGACACTACCGAGGTTCCAAGTTCACTGACGATGACTAACCGCTGTCTCTCCCATTCTCTTGCACCCAAGTGCGTTATATATTCTCAATAACCAAAATACAAATAAAAGGAAAAAACGGAACTTTATTTTCTTTTCGCTCCTTACTATACTCTTGCTCGCAGTTGTCTTTTTGTACGAATGAAGTTGCCGACTTGTTAGGAATAAAGAAAAAATACGTTAACGCACCCTTTGCAGGGATTAACGGATCTACTTTAACAGTTAAAAGAATGATATCTACAACTATTTCTAATCCTAATAAAGATTTCGAAACAGATAATGAATTTCTAATAGTGCCAAATATTACAGATCTCATTCCTTCAAAACAAATTGATATATCAAAATTAGATTTACCCAAGAATTTAAATTATGCTGATCCTGAATTTAATAAGCCAGGAAAAATCGACTGTTTAATTACAAGCGAACTTTTTTTTATCACATGTTAAAAAAATCAAATTGAAATTAAATTAAAACATGAAAATATTATTTTACGCGAAACAGTATTCGGTTGGATAGTAGCAGGTTCAATAAACGAAACAGAAATTCCAAATAAGTTGCAGTGCTATTTGGCAATAAATGATCATGATTCTTTGAAAAGTGATTTAGAAAGGTTTTGGGATCTAGAATCCTTAGGTATAAGAGATGATCCAAAGCTAGATTCTCATGATGCTGTTTTACAAAAATTTAATGAAGCAATAACTTATAAGGATAATCGCTACGAAGTGTGTTTACCATGGATCTCTAATTCATTTGATTTAAGTAATAATTAACCAGTTGCAGAAAAGAGATTTAATACTCTTTTAAAACGACTTAATAAAAACCCCACTTTACATGAACAGTATAATGAAATAACAGAAGATTATTTGAAAACAGATGACATAGAAAAAGTTCTACCCGAGAAATACTCCTTAGGTAATTACATATTTCATCTTTCTCATCAACCCGTTTGCAAAAATGATAAACTCACTACCAAAGTTCGCATTGTGTTTGATGCGAGTTCTTATGATTATGGTCAGATATCTTTAAATGATTGTTTGCTACTCGGCTTAAATCTTAATCCAAATTTAATGGACTTTTTAATTAAATTTCGCTTCAATAAAGTAGCATTCACAGCCGATATCGAAAAGGCGTTTTTGCAAATATCTTGTCGAGTGACGATAGAGATGCAACAAGAATTCTTTGGAAAAATTGTAAAGCTGTTCAAAAGGATAACGAAATTGAAATTTACAGATTTAAGTGTATTCTCTTCGGAATTAATTCGAGTTCTTTCCTGTTAGCTGCCACGATAAAGAATCATATCGAAAGATATCGTGATAAATATCCCACCACAGTTCACTCATTAAACACTTGTTTCTACGTTGATGATTTTATTACTGGAGCAAATGATGTTGAAGAAGCCTTCCAAATTTCTTCTAACGCTACGCAAATAATGCAGGAAGCTGGTATGAAGTTAAGAAAGTGGAATTCCAACGAGTCAAGCTTAATGAACAGATGGAAGCACGAAAAATTTGATACTCACCCACCAGCCTCTTCGGTGGAATTAAATGCCAATTCAGTGAAGATATTAGGTATTGCTTGGAATACTGCAGAAGACTGTCTGACAGTGGAAGTGAGAAATCTAATAGAATTCCTTAAAACGAAGAATAATACCAAACGATTCATTTTACGAGCTGCTGGGAAGATATTCGATCCTACATGACTCCTAGCTCCATTTACAATAAGAATTAAGCGTATCTTAAAAGAATTATGGCGGGTAAATGTATCCTGGGATGAAAAGCTTCCAACAGATTTAGAAGAACAGTGGACTAAGTGGTGCATAGAACTTCCTCAACTTACAGAATTGAAAGTTCCAAGATTTATCCTGAACAATATCTTCAATAAACAAGTGGAAATACACTGCTTTTCCGACGCCAGCAACAAAACTTATGGTTCAGCAATTTACCTTAAAGTCTATAAGCATAATGGGGTAGATTTAAATCTTAAAACGAAACTGTTAAGTGCGAAACTGTTCTTGACAGGTGAAATTCGAAAAGTCGATTTTCACCTGTCAAGAAACTGACTTTGCCTAGATTAGTGCTAATGGGAGCTCTTTTCGCATCACGCTTATCTGACAAAATAAAAAAGATCATTCAAGAAAAGGCTACAACCAAAGTTTACCTCTGGACCGACTTTCAGATTGTGTTACATTGGATCAAAGGCTCACCAAGAAAGTGGAAACCATTTATAGCCAGCAGAGTGACAGAGATTCAAGCTGTGACTGATGTCAACTCATGGTATCACTGTCCTGGGAAGAACAATCCGGCAGATTTGGTTACTAGAGGAGAAAATGCTAAATCCTTAATCCAGAATTCTACTTGGTTTCATGGACCAACATTTCTATTACAAGGTGACTTTCCAAATGAATCCATTACTCCATTGAATGAAGAAGAATTTGGAAACGAACTAAGAAAAATTGACAATTTTTCTAATAAGAACTCTAATTTTTTAAATTCAATATCTCAAAATTCATTTATATCCGATTTGTTGAAAATTTCTAACAATTACACAAAATTAATCCATGTATTAAGTTTTTGTTTCAGATTTCTACACAATCTGAAATCTCCATCCGAGAAAAAATCAGGTATATAAGAGTCTTCAGAAGTTGAGAGAGCAGAAAAGTTTATGATAAGAGCCATACAACATGAAGAATTTTCTGAAGAAATAAGTAAAATTGTCAAAGATGAGCCCATTTCAGGTAAAAGTAAATTAAAATCTTTAAATCCATATATTGATGAAGAAAATATTCTTAGAGTTGGAGGTAGATTAAATAATTCAAATTTTGTCAAAGATAAGAGAAATCCAATCATTCTTCCTATAAGTCTAATAAACTAACTATAATTATCCTAAAATTTTATCATGAGAAACATTTGCATGTCAATCCACAGTCCTTATTGTATTGTGTAAGACAAACATTTTGGCCACTTAATGCTAGAAATTTGTGTAGGAAAATAGTGTATGAATGCCTGATATGTTTTAAAAACAAGCCGAAAATGCAGAATCAAATAATGGGCAATTTGCCTAAAGAAAGAATTCAACAAAGTTATCCCTTTAATGTTACAGGTATTGATTTCTGCGGTCCATTCTATGTTAGATTTAAAAAATCAAAGAAAAGGAACACTTAATAAAGTATATGTAGCAATTTTTATCTGTTTAGTTACTCGTGCAGTTCATTTTGAAATCGTGATTTATTTGTCGTCAGAAGCTTTTATAGTTTCTTTCAAGCGATTCATCGCTAGAAGAGGCAAATGTTCTAAAACATTCACTGACAATGCAAAAGCATTTATTGGGGCCAATAAAGAATTGAAAAAATTTAATGATATTCTGAAAAATCCTGATAATAAATTAGGTATGTTTTCCTTGGATTAAAATATTGATTGGAAATGTATACCCCCTAGATCACCTAATTTTGAAGGTCTTTGGGAATCAGGTATAAAGCCCTTTAGATATCACTTAAAGCGCATAGTTGGAAACAATAACTTCACTCTAGAAGAATTTTTAACTATAGTTATGCAAATCGAAGGAATGTTAAATTCTAGAGCCCTTACTCCATTAAGTTCTGATTTCGATGACTTCGAAACACTTAGTCCAGGTCATTTTTTAATTGGAAGACAGTTAATAAGCATTAACGAATCCAATTTAACTAATATAAAGGAAAGTAATCCTAATAGATGGAAAAAAACAACAAAGGCCATTCAACAAATATGGAATCTCTAGAGAAGAGATTATTTAAGCAATTTGCAAGAAAGAACAAAATGGTAGTTTGAAAGGAACAATGTAGTGATAGGTTCTTTAGTTTTAATTAAAGAAGATAATCTTCCTATTAATAAATATTTACTTTGTAGAATAGAACAGGTTTTTCCAGGTAATGACTCTAAAATAAGAGTTGTAAACGTAAGGTTACCTACCAAATGGAACAATTGTAAAACGTAACGTCAGAAGTTTAAGCATTTTACCTATAAATTAAAAAATATTGATCACCGTTGAAAATGAAACAAAATGATCTGTTTATTATTCATATATATATTATACATTTCATATGTTTCTTATGCGTATTGTAACGTGCGTTTATTGTATTGTATAATGTTTATGTAATCAAGTGTTTAATATTTGAATTTTTCAAATATTTGGAGCTATTAATTGCATAATGTTAATTATATTTCGATATAAATTCATGATATTGTTTCGAAATTAACATTTCAACCCGGGGGAGTATGTTAGGACCTCCCTTATGATATAGATGGCGCTCCCACTCACTCAAGTGCGGGAGCTGTTTACGTAATTTTGTAAGAGAGTAGCTGTAACATTGGAAGGTGACAGACGGGCCTGCCGTTGGTCTTCCGCAATCCCTTTTTAATGTTTTGTTATGTTTGAATAAATGTTGTTTTATTAAAGAATACAGTCCACTTGAATTCATTAGTTAGTAGGACGGCTCCTTCACTTGTCTTTCTCCCTCTCGCCTTTCTCAAAGAGTTTTTCTTTTTTACAATTCAAATATATGGAATATATTTTTACATTTCTTTAATCATGTGTGTGTGTCTATTAGCTTTAAAAAAAATCTTCCGTATTAAATTTATCAACATCATCTAATTATAAAAATATGTATTTTTTTCTATTTTTGAAATCAATAATAATGATTTTTATAAATTAATTTTTTCTTTTGAAAATGCGTGAAAATATTTACACTAGATGCCTTTCTCAAATTTTAGAATTATATCCACTTACTTTTCTTTTATTATCGTTAGCTTTCCATTTTATTTTAATAAAAGCTAAAACTTTAATCTAATACATCGTTTAATATTTTTAGGCCATGAATGACAATTAATTTTCGGTACAAGCGAGGAAGTATTATAATACTCATTTATTCTATGGCGAATAGATGAAATATTGGACGTTTATTTTACGAATCAAAAAATTAAGAACTCTCACGACTTTTCGAATCAGTGTCTGGGTAACATGATCTCTTAACAATGATAATGATATAAACGCAACGATTTAAATTCTCGTTTACGAATTAAAATTTGAAGCAGTTTTTTTTATAAGAACTCATTTTTATGAATATTCGTTTAGGTTTTTTACTATCTCATTTCTTTTCTTTTCTTTTCTTTTCTGTGTTTTATTTAGAAACTTAGACCGACGATTTTTACTGAAGAATCATAAATCCTTCGAATCATGTATAAGTGAATAAAACTTAGAACTAATTTAAACCCTATTTTAATCATAAATAAAAAAAATATTACAAGAGTTAAACATCAAATATAATACTGAAATAAAAGATTTAACAAGAATGTTGTGTTTGATCGGCACAAAAGTTGTTGAGATGCTTAACAGTAAATTGTGGAGACGAAAAGCGGTGACTGTTTACTAAAGAACATTTTATATCCCTCCGCGAATTCATATCATTTCTCCCTGGGACCTCTACAATAAGTAACTGCACTACTGATGTTGAAATTTTGTATTTTTTAAGCAATTCGTGTGACATTTCTCTATTTCTAACCTATTACCATCATCAGAATACATTCAATAGCTTGAAAGGGAAAAAATTGTAATAGGTATTTTTGGAAGGGATATCATGTTTGAAATCGCCTTTATGAGGTTGATATTTTAGGCGTAATGTAATTGTTGAATTGCTTAGAATGTTGCAGAAAAAACGATGGTTAGGTCATTTTGGTACATGCAGACCTTATTGAAGATAGTACTTGAGGAAAGCCAGCAATATTTATTGAGTGAAGTTGAGTTATTTATCCACGGATTTCAACGAAGGAATCCACTATAGCGTGAAATTTTGTTTCAGGACTTTTTGAATGTGGATTCAAGTGTGATTTGTTCGTAAGAAGTAGCGAATAATTGAATGACTGAAAGTAGTTATGAATGAGAATGAAAAAAGAGCTTTCAATAATCAAACAAGAAGATACTGTACGATTGTAATTGTTACGATGTTCTACAAGACAAGCAGATGCTGGTGTAATTTCATACAGCAACTTTTTTTTTTAAAGAAAATCAACAGTAAAATGCTTTGTTACATCAATGATAAAAAAGGGGGGGTGTTTATATATATATATATATATATATATAAATGCGGTTTTGAATAAAAAAAATGATTTGCCTGATTTTTCATAGATTGCCTGAATTTTCATTGATTGATAAGATAAAAGTAAGAATTGTTGTTAAGTATGAATTTTATTTTGCATGTGTACGTTCCAAATAGTACACATTAAATTATTTCTTTCTGATGTATTTTATTTATAAAAAGAGAACCGTTACGTGAAAAAATAATTTTAAGAGATAAAACTTTTTATTATATTGGCCCTATGAGCTTCTATTGTAAACACATACACAAACTTATGTATACATATATATACCGGGTGAGCCAAAAGTTCGTTGCAATTTTAAAAATTCATAAATAAAGAATAAAGAAAGATAAAGAAGTGCGGTTTACAAGACAGGGCTCACAAGATAAACGGATTTTTTTTTTTTTTTTTTTTTTTTTTTGCAGCAAAAAAAGTTTTAGTTAAAAAAGTGACTGTCCGAAGCACAATGAAAAGGACAACAGTAGACTAAGGCGACTCGCAACGCCCGTTACAGCTAAATGCAATATGTCGGAATGAATTGCCGAAACCTCACGACAGATGGAATTTTTGAGTTCGGTCAATGTTGAAGAAGATGAACGGTACATACGTGATTTCAAATAGCCCCACAACCAGAAGTCAACCGGAGTGAGGTCGGGTGATCGTGGAGGCCATACGATCTTGCAACCTCGACTGATCAGTCTCTCTTCACCAAAGGTACTCAAAAGGAATCGTTTTACTGGATTGGCATAATGTGGTGGTGTGCCATCCTGCATAAAGTTTATTACAGATAACACACCTCTTTGATTTAATGCGGGCACGAGTTTGTCACGCAAAAGAGTGAGGTAACGCTTAGCGGTTACTGTGCACGTTTTCCAGCCCAATCTGGGACACGGTTCTTCAAAGAAGAAAGGTCCGACAATGAAAGATGAGGTGAAGCCACACCAGACTGTCAACTTGGCTGGATGCAGAGATTTCGTCGTGTATTCACGAGGATTAAATGTTGCCCATATACGAGTGTTATGGGTGTTGAAATCCCCGTGTAGTGTGAAGTGCGCCTCATCCATCCAGCAATCGTTGAACAAACACTGAGGGTCGTTTTCGATTCTTGCCATAGTCCACTCGGCAAATGATTCCCGCATAGCTGTGTATCCCGGTCCTGCAGTGACTGCAGTTTGTAGGGATAGAGATGCAATATCCCGTGGAGGATACGTCGAATCGATGATTGAGGCACATCCAATATTCTTCCAGCTTCGCGAGCACTGCTACTCCCAATGGACGATTCCGCCGCTAAATCATTCATTGTGGTTTCCACCGCAGTAATTCGGCTCTCCACTAACGAGGGTCTTTCACTGCGTGGCTGATCCTCCAAAGAGCCAGTTTCCTCGAACCTCTTGACAAGCTTGACTATTCCAGGACACGATATGGGGCCTTTCTTCGTCTTCAGTCCTTTCGTCGTGCGAAATTTTCGCAACGCAACAGTTGCTGACTCTCCGTTTAAACAGAACAACTTCACCAACAACGCTCGATCGGGTAATGATAACATTCTGAAAGCGACACGGCCTTTTATCGCAAGATTAATTTGCATAATTCTGCTGAATCTCTCGATGTCAGCGCCATCTATAGGTGACTTTTTTTTAACTAAAACTTTTTTTGCTGCTAAAAAAAATCCGACTACCTTGTGAGTCCTTTCTTGCAAATCGCATTTCTTTATCTCACTTTCTTCTTTTTTTTATGAATTTTTAAAATTGTAACGAACTTTTGGCTCATCTGGTATATCTATATATATATATGCATGTATGTATGCATCTATATGAATCTATCTATCTATTTATCTATATATATATATATAGATAATTATTTTTTTCTAATGGGTGATTTTTAGAATTAAATCAAATTTAGGGTTTCAAGTGGATAAAATGATGGCAATTTTTTACAGTAGGGTCTTCAGTGACGATGCCATCATCTTTACTTCGAAAGTAACAGCATAACAACACACACACACACACACACACACACACACACACACACACACACACACACACACACACACACACACACACACACACACACACACACACACACACACACACACACACACACACACACACACACACACACACACACACACACACACAGATCGGCTGATGTACGAATGTATGTATTTGTATGTGTCTATGATGCTATTAAGGGAGAAAGTAGTAGATAAAAAAAGTTAGTTTTAAAATCTTAAACTTTTCTATTTTACGAATTTTCGATTTTGAGAATCATTTAACCTTTCAGCAAGAGGTTCATAAAAGCAATCGTCTGTTGTATTTTCACAGAACTTGTGATGTTGCTAAAACAGCGTCAATATTCTATGGATCATGATCTCACAGCTACGGTTATAATATAAATATCGACGAATTATATGCTTTTAATTTGAATCACTTGAATCCATATGAAATCAGAGCTTCTCGAGAATTTTTCGCTTATCGCATAGTTAGATGATGCATTAGAAATAAACCATTCATAAGTCTGGCCACACCTCTTTATATCACTTCTTCCTTTCATTTACACGGACTTTAAATATAAGCGTCTGGTAAAGATCCAGTGCTGTTAAATGGCAACATATTATTTTCCAAGATGACAGTCTAGGTGGCAGCCAAACGGTTAGCGTTCTTGCCTTCAATTCAGCGTCTGCTATGTTCGAGTCTCATCTAGGGTAAAGATGTTTGTTGTGGTTCGGAATCCACTTTAAACCTTAGGTATCGGTCTAATTAGCTCCCACACGTAAAAAATGACCTTTGAGCAACAAAACAAGTCAAATTCATGACGATAGCGTTGGATTACATACTGCTGTATCATTTGATCAGAGGGTATCTGAACAGTTCTTTCTTTGCCCCCGTTCATAAAAATTCTTTGATTCGGTTCTCATTCTGGACTGGAGTGCTCGTAGAGGTGCAACATTTCGATCATAAGTATTAATTGAATTAAGTTTGTGTACAGTCCCCGAAAAGTAGTTAAACTAGGTTGAAAAATTATACTCCTGCCACCCGATTGTCTTGATTTGGCGCCTACTGACACTTTATTTGTGTGAAGCATCGTATTATTTCAGACAAAAAAATTTCCAGAAATGTAGATAATGTAAAAAATTCCATCTAAAATTGATTTTATTTAAGCCTCTAGATTATATCCCTTAGATTTTTTTAAGTCTAGGCAGATTTAAGTCCCTCAAACAATAGGATACAATTTCTTCCTGAAATGCAGAAGAAAGGGATTATAGATCATATATTTATCGTTTTGAGTTTGTTGTACTTCATCTAAAAATAAATATTATTCAGTCTTTTATATTTACTCAATATAAAACCTATCATAATATTTGCTGCATATTTATTTATATAAATAATGCATATTTTCTTAACAGTTTTTTATATTTTGGAATTAGAAATTTAGAATTAATATTTTTGTAATCTCTATTTACTAAACATTTAAAAGCCGGTAATTTAAAAAATTAAAATGTCATTGGAATTATTCAAAAATCCCTTCCAAAGTATGCTATTTAAAAATGCGTTCTTTTTCATAAAGAAATAATTGAATAAACAATATTTTAATTATTTTACACCAATGAAGTTAACTATCAAGAACAATGGAAGAAATTTTTATATGCTCTATTAAAATAGGATATATGAAAATAATGAAGGTTAGATTAGGTTAGGTTTGTTTGTCGCTCAACGGTCATTTTTTGCACACGAGGGCTAAATAGACCGGGACCTACTGTTTAAAGTGGATTCCGAACCACTACAAACATCCATGCCCAAGGTGGGATTCGAAACCACGAACTGTTGAACCAAAGGCAAGAGCGCTAACCATTCGGCTGCCAGCTCGGCATGAAAATAATGAAAATGTGATTAGATTTTTATATTCAGCCAATTATTAAAATTGTTTAAACATTAGTTATTTTTTTTAACTCACGTCCAATAGTTTAATAAATAAATTTTTTAAATAATTTCCAGAAAATTTTGATGTTTTTATAATAGATTTTTTATTTTAAATTTGACATGCTTTACAGTTTTTAATATTGCAAGATGTATAAATAAGTACTGAAGTGTATTATTTCAAACTAAGGTATGAAAATTTGCAAAAATGGTGTATTACAGAAACCATTCAAGTACAAAGCCTATTTAGTTTAAATGATTTTTAATAATTATTTTTTATAAGAAAAATTAAACTTTCGTCATTTAATAAAGAAATATAATTTATAAGCTTTCTTTTTTAATGCCACAATATTTATATAAATACTAGCTGCACCCATTCACACGTTGCTGTGTTTGGAAAAAAGGCAGTTTTGATACCTCAAACATAATTTATTAATGATCAAATGTATACAATACATCAAAATGAAAATTAACAATAAAATTATCCCTAGCCATAAGTCATTTGAATATAACATATGTACTAAACATCCATATACATAGTTGATGGTAGAATAAACACGCTTTTTGACTTCTGATATTAAACAATATTGTAAGCGAATTTCAATTGGACAATAGTTTTTTAAATATTAAATATAATTATGAAATGAATGATATTTGATGATTGATGGTGAACTTTATCTTAGTGGTGCTCATAAATATACAACATTTTTTGTTTTCCCATCTGGTGCAAGAGCAAATAAATTTGACAGTTTTAACACTCGTGAACACCTAACGTACAGCTGTCCATGTGAGAAACATGGATCTATCAAATTTAATCCACATACTTGCAATGATTTTGTCCTTGTGCTTTTCTAATGGTCATTGCAAAGACCAGTCATACAGGAAACTGTACACGTTTGAATTCAAATGGAGTGTCCGTTGGTATCATGTGATTGCGTGGTAGTAGTACATGTTCCCCTTGGTGTTTTCCATTTAAAATGATTGTCTGTATTATGTTATTCATTAATTTTTTTTACTTATAGCCTAGTCCCACTGCATAGACACGGTGAATTTATATTTGGTAGAAGGATGATTTAAAACCAATTTTCAAAGATAAAATATGCGGGGCATTCCTGGTAGATCCAATGAATTTAAAAATTCTATTTTATAACTAACTGATTCATCGTGATTGACAACAGTATTTATGGATTTATATGTTGTTTCTTCATCAGGTATTTCATTTTGAGTTGTGCAGTTTATAAAATTCACATCAATGTTTTTGGCTGCCAATATAGCATGCTCACTAATTCATCGATTATTTTATAAATCTGCGATAAATTTGAAAAAAAATTTTTTTGACAATCAATTCATCAGTGGATTTTACAATGTGACGAAAGTTTTCTGGTAACTTAATACTGTGTGCGGATTCGTGTCTATTTCCATTTTATCATTCCCACTATCTAACTCTTGTTTTGAAAATCATTCAGAAGATTTATCTTTATAGTAATTGAACACATAAATTGTTCTTCAAAGATACTTTCTCCACATAGCGTCATAATACTGTGTGATGAGTTGAGACATGCATATAATTCCTCTGCAAGTGTTGAACGTGGTATAACTGGTAAAGTTTGTCAAAAATCACCAGATTGCAAAATGAGTGCACCACGAAAAAGTTGCTCACTTACTCTCTAATCTCTTAATGTGCTATCGAGGGCTTCCAATGATTTATTGTGTGCCATGGCGCATTCATCCCATATATATTATAAACTGACATGATCTTACTACTTTTTCCATCTCAGAATATTTGCTAACAATACATCTTGGTGTGTTTCAATTACCTGCATACTTAATGACCTGCATATTTTACCTGCTTATTTCAATGCTGAATGTGCTGTTCGACCACCGCCCAAAAAGAGTTGCTGCAAACCAGATGATGCGACAGCAAGTGTAACATTATTTTGTGATCTTATAGTTACCAGGATAATTGAAATAAGAAAAAGTTTTGCCTGTGCCTCTAGGTGCATATAAGAAATATAAACCACATCCATTGTTAGATATTACATTTGTATTTATGTCCTATGCTGTTCGTTGTTCTAATACCAATTTCGGCAGATTAATTGGAACAAATGTTTGCAATTCATTGACATCAAAGTGCGTTTCTTGTTTTATATCACAATCGAAAATGTCATTACCAGATCTATTTGGAGCAATCATTTCCAATTCTGTCAGTGATTTGCTAATTATTGTCAAACATACACCCTCAATTAAAATCAACGCTTCATTATATATATTTGATATAAATTGAATGTCGGGATTTGCATTTATTCTACTCATGCGCTGTGAAATGCCTTCACTCATATAGTCTTTATATTTTCCCCAAAAACCTTTTGGATTAGCCGGAAAACATGTAGTTAGTATTGTGGAAAATGGTGTATGTATCTGGTGTGGTCGAGATGTATTAAAAGCATTAGCAAGTGAAATATCCCAATGAGCATCGTTTTCTAAGAGAATTTCTGGCAAGCCTCAAGAAATGTAGCACACACATGGCCATTGACTGTTTTAAATTCTTGGAAAGATGTTAGCCCACGAACATAGATTAATATTAATCTTAGGTAAAAGCATTCTGCGTTATTTGGATGTACCGTGTACAGAGAACCTAATACATCTGCAGAATATAAATTTAGGTATTCTTGTACTGCTGTACCTTGTTTACGATGGTGAAATGTTCTTGTTGATGTATTTGACGCAAAATAAGTTGGCACTTCAGAGTGCAGTAGAGTACTTGAAAAAGTATCCTTTCGACATAATGGGAAAAATTCAGTTAATGTTGTTGGTTGTGGTGACATTGCTCTTGCATGTACATTTTATGATGTAAAGTGCACACGTTGTCCTATTTTAAGATGAACTGCCAAACAACCACTAAATATCGCTCATGAATGGAAAATTATAAAATACGCTTACAGCTTTATTGCTACTTATACAGCGTTCCATTTGATATTGGGTGACTTCATCGCTAAATGCAGTTGTTCTTTCCACTCCAAACAATGCCACATCACTTCATATGTTCACATATTTGCCAATATATATTATAGCTTTCACTGAACTGCAGTACTCAACATTTATGTGTGCGTTATAACTTTTTAGTAGTAATGGAGAATATGGTATTACCCATCGATTATCAACATCTATAGTACTTTTAGTTTAATGGATTTCCCCCCATCTTCAGTAGATTATTGTCGATATAGTGGATATCCATCATTGCATGTAATAGTTTAAGCAAGTAAGTCTCCAGGATACCGCTTTGTGCACTTTCCATTTGACATGTATGGTGAATTATTATTTAGCGAGACACATGGACTATGAATGATATTTTTTGAGACAATATCATGCAAATCATTATCAATTTCAATGTCTGGTATTTATGCAGAGATGATTTCATCAATTCTGTTAGGTGTTATTTTTCCATCATCTACATTAAAATATGCGCTTATGGTAAACCTCTTATTTGCCATTCAACAGCACGTCTCTCCAAATACACAGTGTTTGATAGTAAAATATATTAAAGGTTTTAATTTTGTTTAAATACGCGTGCAGAAATATAATAACGATCTTATGGTGATTGTTCATTTAATAAAAGCTCTTTTATTTCATCCCATGCTAGGTTGTATGTAAATGTGGTGAAAAAATCTGGACGATCATATGCATAAACAGACGTCATTGCATCTTGTGCATATTCATGCATGTGTTTTGGGCTGCCTGTAAATGTGGATGGTAAAATAATCATTTTTCTCAATTCACTGAGGTTACCATCATTTACATCTGTATCACGCAAATGGTTGTACTCTTCAGAACGCAATTTGACTTGATTTATGTAGAGGAGTCTTTCACTTTCTAATTTTGCATACATGTCACCAAGATATTGATGAAATAATCGTCTACTTTTCAATATATGATTAATTTAATATAATATATGATTAATTAATTTGTTTTATAAAAGTAAATTCTATGAGTAAATTTCATGGGTAAAAATTTAATTTTTTAATTTATTCATGGTTACATTTTTATCAAATATTACTAATTAAATGTTATTTTGATATTTTTGGGATATATGTTCGGGAGCACCAAGAACCCCAAATCTGATTTAAAAAACCAGTGTCAAACACTGTGTGTTTAACCTTCGTAGGGATATGCCCAATAATTTCTCAAAATTTCACGGCCATTGGATGTAGGGTTTTTGTATCTATAGAGAGAACACACACACACACACTATATTTATTTTATTGGAACATTTTGTACTACTTGCATATTTTATTAAAATATATTATATAATACATTTTTTTAATAATTGTTTACATGTTAAGTATACATTCTAATGAATGTAAAATGTTGTTATTTTGATTAGCTTTCTCTTTAAAAAAATTCATTTTTATAATTTACACACAAACATTTTAAAATACTTGTTATTTAATAGTAATTTTTGATATTGAAAATCTGAGATATTTAAATAAGAGTGGTCTATAAAACTAATATGAACCATAAAGAATTCTAATCCAACATTTTCCTGTACAGAGCTAAGTTAGAGTCGATGTTTGCAAACATTTTCTTCAGAGAAATAGACAAGACTTTAATTTTTCTTAGTGAAGAAATAAACAACCAAAAGTCCGTAGAGAGAGTTCATGATACTGAAATTACGCTCAACCACCCCTATTGAAGAGAATCGTGGAGAAAATTCGCAAGCGTCTGGATTAAAGTAAGAAATCTTTAAAATGTGGTCGTATTCTACCTATAATTGAATGTTTTGATTTTTTTTATCTGATCTATGGAATTCCTGATTCTATAACACTTTTGAAACTTCTAAGTCTTGTACTTATAACTTGAAAATGAAAAGTTGGACATTGTGTTGCTGGCCACCCAAATTGCAACACCAAGAAAGACAAGAGATATCACAACAAAATTTATTTTGTCTATAACATGTTGAGACCAAATATTAAATGATTAAATTTATAGAATTTTAGGAAGGGCCGTTTCTGAGAAAATCAATAGTCAGAGTAGCCGCCCTTTTTAAAGATCACAGTATCCGCACGATTTGGCATTGATTCTTGGGGTAAAGTAGACCAAGCAGTTTTCACACCCTGCCAAAGTTGATCTGCTATGGCAGCTTGGGATGTAATCTGTGTCAATCGTTGATCAACCATGGACAATTTGTTTTCTATCTGCAAAATATCTGGAAAGCTAGCCGCCAAGGGAAGCAATTCAATCTGGCGATTGACGAAGAACACTTGAGCAATACATGCTACGCGTGGTCGCGCTTTATACTGTTGAAAGATGGTTGTGGGCAAGTCCTGAAGGTAAGGAAGGGCAACTGGCCGCAACATCTCGGAGATGTAGCGCTGACTGCTAAGGTATCTTAAAAGCGTACTAGTGGAATGCGAGAGTGATATCCAGTACCGCCCAATACCATAATACCCGGTGTAGGACAACTATGGCTGTGCATAATGCAGCTCTTCAGCATCCTCTCTACTCAGTGTCTCCAGACTCGAATGCGACCATCGTAGTGTTGCAGACAGAAGCGTGACTCGTCAGTAAAGACAATTTTATTCCATTTTGCCGTCAATATTCTTCTTTCATCGCACCATTCGAGGTGAAGATGACTGTGGTTCTGCGTCAAAAGTAAACGAAGCAACGGACGTCTTGCGGACCAACCATTATGGTTTAAACGGCGTCGAATGGTACGCACAGATACTAGATGATGCATTACAGATTGAATGTGATGTTCTATTGCTCATGATGTGGCTGAGCGATCCTTCACAGCCATGAGCACAATTTGTCTGTCATCAGGTGAAGTGGAGCGCTGAAGAGAAGGCGATCAAATATGTTGGTTCGACGTACCCTCCTGCATCCAACGATTACATATCCGTATTACAGTTGTTTGGTTGAAAACTAACACAACTACCGATTTCCCTGAAAGATAATCCACAATATCGGGAGGAAACTATCCTTCTTCTGTCAAACTTGGATCAAAAAATGATCACTGTTTTCTACGAGGCATAATTGATACTTTTTTGAAAATACTACAAGAAAAATACAACTGTGTGTGTGTGTGTGCCGAACTTAAATCGTTGAAATCTAAAAGCCTTAAATAGTGCTTTTAAGTGGCGCCACAGGCACGCGTGATGTGGGCCTGCGTTGAAATTCTAATGTTTTGCATATCTCATTTTCGCTGATGCATGTTATAAATTTTATGTTATTTGCATGGTTGCTTCAGGGTGTTGAATTTCCAGCAGTATAGATATAAAGATAATGTTATGAAAAGTAAGAAATTAAGAATTTTTTTGAAAAAAATTAACTAAGAGAAATTGATATTTTATTCCATTAGAAGACATGCTGACAGGCAAATTTGGCTCATTCCCCCGAGTCATCTATGGTATCAAGCAGATTATCCTGGAAGATGTCTTGCTATTGATTGCGATAGATAGGTTCAGACTACACTTTCCCGTATCTTCAGTGGCCACGTGAAGGGACTTAATTTCGAGAGAGGTCTCAAAATATATCCAAATTGTCCTAAATGCCAAAATGAACTGGCACCACCGGCACATATTCTTGAGTGATTGAGGTTGTCTATTGAGGACTTATACAAGACTCCTACGCTCTTTTTGATTTTTTGAAATTGAGTGGATTCGTGGATCTCGTCTATATATTCCTAGACAAGGAGATTAGTAACATCAACAACTAGAAATTGAGAATGTTGTCAAGAAGTAATTCATAGACTTAACAGCTTGAAATTGGTGTGAGGAAATTTATTATATATATATATATATACGTGTGTGTGTGTGTGTATATATATATATATACATATATATATGTGTGTGTGTGTGTATATATACATATATATATATATATACATAAATACATATATATACACACACACACGTATATATATATGTAAACTTAACATTTTACAAAAGTACTGTTAAGTTTAATTTTACCTACATGCCGTAAAGAAGAATAACACATACTAATCTTATATTTAAAGATTAATTCTAATATTTAAAGATTAATCTTATATTTAAAGATGAAGAGGAAGCGTATTGAACATTTAAAAAGATACATTTACGAATAATGCCCGAAAGTTTTTAACAATAGTCACATTAACAAATACATGGAAATGATAGGTATGAGTTTGGCGACCAAAATTATTCCGAAGATTAATAAGTGAGTTCGGGCGTGAAAAGATATCTTTGCATAAGTAATGAAGAAAGCAATACAAATTGTAGAAAGATATAAGCATAAAAAAAAAAGAAAAAAAAGAAGATAATCTTGACAAATTTAAATTCTGAAACATTTAATTGTTGGAGGCAATTATTTTGTATGAGGAGTGCCTCCAAAAAGATGTCAAAGCAGAATAAAGGTGCTACATTCTCTCTCGTTAAGTTATTTAATCGGGGCTCGGGGCTATATTATATATATATATATATATATATATATATATATATATATATGTAAAAATTAAGTGTTCTTCATTTCTTTTATTGAGATAAAATGTCATCTAAAAATTTGAAAAAGCAGGAAATTAAAAACGAAAATTATATATTTGTTTCAAAGTTATTATATATATATATATATATATATATATATATATATATATATATATATATATATATATATATATATATATATATATATATATATATATATATATATATATATATATATATATAATAACTTTGAAACAAATATGCTAAATTTCGATTTTAATTTCCTGCTTTTTCAAATTTTTAGATGACATTTTATCTCAATAAAAGAAATGAAGAACACTTAATTTTTACATTACAATAAATTATATATTGGACTTTATTAAGGTAAAAAAGTAAAGAAGAGAAGAGAAAGGAAGACATAGAGAAAGAAAATGAACATTTTGTAATTCTAATCTTACACACAGTCCTTGACAATTATGGGAGCATTGATAGATAATTTATATTGTGGTTAAATTTTGTTTAAAATTTCACTTAACAAGAAAGGAAGTTTTTGAAAATAAAACATATTGTTGCACATATGCATTTTTAAACCTCATAACCATTGAATCTAAAAGGATTTTTCTATTTTATCATTATATTCTTTATAATTACTATTGAATAAAAACATAAGCGGAAAAATTATAATTTTAGTATAATTCATATGCAATATAAAACAACATTAAAAAAAATTGAAAATCGAAACTAATTTAACAAGAATTTAAACGTTTACTAAGAGAAGAAAAATATTTAAAATAATTTATAATCATTTTTTAAAATAATTAAAAAATAAAGCTTTTATATAAATAACCGACGTGCTTAAACTAATCGAAATTTCTTCAATGCACAATTTAATAGAAATTCCTTATATTAATAAACATATTTATTTGAAAATTATTGGCATTTAAACAGGAAAAATATGCAATTTTCGTTGCAGCACATTACCCCAAAAAGTCATCAAAAGCTAAAAAATAATTACGAAGAAATTGTTGCAATTTAATGCTCAGATAACTTAATATACTTGGTTTGAATAAGCAAACTTATAAAGGGAAAACCAGTTTTGAAATTGTAACCCAGTAAAATGTGAAGGGGAGGAATGAATACACTGAAATGTCAGGGGAAATAGAATTGACCTTTATAAATTAAAGGTCAAGACTCAACGGGAAAAGGGAAAATGTCAAATGATGTCTCATCTTATGCTTATATAATCTCTAAAGATGGAATTATGTTGAATTTAATTAGTCAACATTGATTGAATTTTGATTCCTTCAATGGAAGTTTGTAGTTCGCAGAATTTAATTTAGAGAGACAGTGTTCTTAGATTACATTCCAAATTAGAATCAGTAATTGTGTTTCTATTGTTTTTAACCATAAATGAAGTATAAGTTAACGAGTTAAAAATATCTTTAATATATTTTAATAATTTTTGAAGAAATATTTAGAAAAACTGAAAGAATATTTTCAAAAGATTTTGATTGTTTCAAAAATGTCAGGATGAATGTTTTTATTCTAAGAAGGAAAAAAAAATTAGATTAAAAATCAATATTTTAATCGATATCTCAACATGTTTGATAATTGCAAGTTTTTCTCTAGTTGCTATGCAGTTAGTAAATACTTTTAAGTGAAAACATATGAGATATAAAATTATTTACTATTTAATAAAAAAATTTACAATTATACTGAAGAATAAATTGGATTCAAGTAAATTTAATTTAGATAAGGATGATTCTTTTATCAAATATATTAGGGATCACTGGGCGAAAATGTTTACTTATAACTGTATTAAAAACTGAATTGTATAACAAAATCATCTTAATATGGTAATAAGAAGGCCTTTTAGACATAAAATAAGAATAATTTTTGTTATTTTTCCAGATGGAACCATAAATAAAAAAAGGCAACGCATATACGTGTAAGGTATTCTGTGTAATTAAATTTTATCAAAAAGTTGTTTTATAATGTTATAACATCTAAATTTAAAATGAATTATGAACAGCTAGAAAGTTAGCACCCTAGGTAAGAACTGATTGCTAAATTAACGAGCAAATAATTGACAATACATTTTTTTGCTTGACCAAGAAAGAGGATTTCATTTTGTTACAATGAAAGTCTTAATTTATAATTCCGTTAAACGTTCAATTTTGAAATGTTATTGTTTGTTGCAAAATATATATGCAAATCTGTTTTTCAAATGTAATACCTAGTAAAAATCCCCCTCTTCAGTTGAATACCACAAAGTTTCCAAGATACAAGAATATTGAAGAAAGAACATATTAATAATCTAAATAAGTGATGAAAAATGCGATAATGCTTGAAGGAAATATAATTTCCAAATACAATTGTATAACAGGCAGAAACATCTATGTGAAAGGCACTGGGCAGCAAATGTGTAGCCTTTAATAAAGAATATTGCTATTCCTGTTGCACAGGTAGGACTTCTTATTTCTTTCGATGCTGAGGATAAGAAATAAACAACCATGGTAAATTATTCTTGTGACATCAACCACAGTCGCAAATTTTGTGCTGATTTGTTTTGACATGCCACAGAGAATTTTCATGATAAGGTTATATAAATATTTGATGGGATTTAAATCCATCGATCTTGGAAGTGGATTCGTGTGATAAACATGATAACTCATCAAGAGTTACTGCTATTCGATTAATATAATGTAAATCAAGAATGATTCAAAACCGCAATTCTTGAGATATGAGAACTTTAGCAGAAGAACATATAACTGAAACAAAACTTTTTATGGATTTAGTTACTGGTATGAACCTCTAATTTTCCTCGATGATATTGGAAAATTGACTATGGGACCGCGGAAATATTTCATTCCTGAAGTGGATATTCCAGAGCTGTTTATTAGACCAAATCAACTCTTATTAATAAAAAACTCTCGACTTCTATTCTGTAATGATTAATTCATTTAGACAATCATAAAAAACAAGACCTGTTAGAAGTAAATATTAATAATAAAGACCATTCTGAGGAACAAAGAGCTAAAGAAAGATAGAGAGAGAGAGGGAGAGAAAGAGAGAGAGAGGGAGAGAAAGAGAGAGTGAGGGAGAGAGAGGGAGAGAAAGAGAGAGAGAGGGAGAGAAAGAGAAAGAGAGAGGAAGAGAGAGGGAGAGAAAGAGAGAGAGAGAGGGAGAGAAAGAGAGGGAGAGAGAGGGAGAGAAAGAGAGGGAGAGAGAGGGAGAGAAAGAGAGAGAGAAAGATTGTAAAACATTCACTTCGATGACTATATGCCAGTTCTTAGACACGGTGGATGATTAAATTGAGCATTCAGAAGCATAATACAAGTATTCTGAAATTTTCCCCATCTGCATACTAAATGCTTTTCTTCACCTGTAGAACAATCACTGATATTCTTTTGTCATTATTGATTGTGCATAATAACATAAAATCAATAACGATAAGTGTATGATATGTTGAACTATAAAATACGAAAAAATTCCCTCGATGTTCTCCGAAGAATGATGTTCGTTCGAAGTGTATAACAATTTCATGAAACAATACAGTTCTACTTTCTTTGAATTTCATAATGATGTGTCAACAAATAGATTCAAAGTGTCCTCATATAAATTTTCGAGTGAATATGCAATACATCGAAAATATGCAAATGATATCAAGATTGATTGTTGGTCATATTAAACGGTTTCAGCTGCAATGATAAGAGCAATTCCAAGTAACCAAAAATGCAATATACAATTCAATAGTTTGCATTAAGTATATCATTCAAACGCTTTCTACACGTTTGATAATTTTCTTCGCCATTATGTATCATATGAACTCGTGCCATATAATGTCCAACTATATTCCCCATCTTCTCATTCGTTTGGTATTTTAGTGTGGCATCTCGTTCTGCTTTTATGCTAATTTCTGCATAAACGCTGTTTATGATTTAACTATTGAGCGCGCGCACTCACGCACACACACGCATGTAAAAGTGTGTTACTTTAAAATTTCGAAAATATTATAAGCTGCTTGTTTTAAATTGTAAATTCTATTCAGGAAAGTAAGTAATATGATTACACATTTAAGTATTTGCGTAATACTTTTTATTTATTATGGAAATTATTTACATACTGTTTATAGTAATTACACATGATTCCAAGTTTTAAATTCCTTATGTCAGTTTTTGAGAGAATTCATAAAAGAATAGGTCTTGAGAACTAAACAGAAAAAACCCTTTTATTTCTTTCTTTAAATCTGCTACTGGCAGTAATTAATCCTTTCTCTCGACATATGTCAATAGAAAAGAATGATCCCTGATGACAGTACTCAAGAAAAAATAGGAAATAATAAGCTTAAAAAGTTGAATAGGTCGATGAAAGATCTCTCACAGTACAGTAAAGCTGTCATGTACTTAGCAGCTGGTATGCTCTAAAAATAGTCTTCAATGGGAGAGAAAAACTAAAGCTTTATCACACACTAGAAATTCCTTTTTATGTATCTCTTTTTGGATGGAAATTGAAAGGGCTGCTTTGTTATACTTAACAGGAATTTCCGTTTGTTTTTCATCGAACAGAAAACGAAATAAATCCGAATTTAAAATCTATTATTTGATGTAGTCTGCTTGAGTAAATAGAGAAAAGTAAAAATTAAAAAGATTTTGCATTAAATAACTTTGGTTTCAGAGAAGTATTTACAAAGAAAGATAACATAAGATATTGATATTTATTTGATAGTTATGAAACATTTTATGAAATCAAAAATTAAAATTGCGCAACATTTGTACTTACGTAATTTTGAAATTTTATAATTTTTAGGGCACAACTGATTTTTTAGAACTTACAAGGATTATGGATTTAAAAGCATCAGAATTAATCTTTACGATCATTGTAAGAAAAATAGGATCTATATGTCATTTCATAACGAAGAAAGATTTTTTTAAACTGTATTTCAAAAAATTATTTAGCTGAAGTAATGACTACATCCCCAGAACTCTAGTTTTCTGTTTATTAATTGAACTCTCACATTAATTGTAGATATTGAATGGCTTGGAATCAATTATAAGCCATAGGTCTCAGCGAATAAGAACTTTCATGCAAAAAATAAACGAAAATTATCAGTACTAATTATAAATGAAATTTAATAGAGCTTAGAAATTTCTATGATGTTTATTTTGTGTGTGTTGTAACTATAATTATATTATAAATTATATAAGAACTACTTCGTTACTGGTTATATACTTTAGTATTTTAAATGTCAGTGGTGGACATTAAAGTTAACTTATAAAAATTTAAAATATGTTTCTCTCCTTACTGGTTTGTTCATACAATGAACTCCATCATCATTAGTTTCAGTATTTTTGATGATTTTGTTTTCATTTGCGATAAACAAAGATTAAGGGATATTCAAGCATCAACAAAATCTCAAAGCGATGGAGGATGTTTCTGCGGAAAACAGACTTTATTGAATGAAGTTTGGTCTGCTCTACTACTTTAAGTAACCAAGTATAGATATAAATTCTTCTTTCTTTAAGTTAAAGGGCATTGCTTATAATTGCTTAATAGACAATTAACAGGGGAAGGCTTTTATCTATTTTGTAACGTTCTCATACAGTATTACTACCTTCAATAATGAATTTTAATAATGAGAACTTTATTTACACACCGCAAGGAAAAAACAAGGGTACAGATGCCGTATATTCCAAGATACCAAATTTTGAGTTTAGAGAATTTTTTTGGCGGATTTTCTTATGCATTTCTTATATAAAAAGATCTCCTCGGGAAAATTCCCTCTACTCCTATTTCAAACATCAAATGAAAATAAATTCATTTCAGATTTGTTTTTGTCATTATATCTGAAAAGTATATTTCCAGTTCAACTCAAGCCAACTGTTTTCTATTAATAAGCTTCTTTAATAATCTTTTGCATTACTAAAAAGGGATTAAGGACATTACGACATTTGTTGTGTTAATGGATCTTGAATATTCACTTTATTAACAAGCAATCTTTTCGTTCTGAAATATATAAAAAAGGCATACAAAAATGAGCTTCAACTGTATATAATAAAGTTTTAAATTTAAAATTTACACTACCAATTACATTTTACTGAAATTATGTAATCTGTATATAAATATATTACGTTCTCAACCTCGAGCTGGTATATGAATTCTCCGCACTCTAAGCCGTTACACAGCTTGTGAGTTTGAATGCTATCACGGAATAAATGTTTGTTACAATTCTAAATCTACTTTAATCTGTAAGTTTCCTTAGAATTCGCCTTCGATTACGAAGAGTGGCCGTAAAGCTGTAGACAAATCAAGAAGCTTGCATAAAAATATCTCTTTTCTCCGCAAGATAGATTTAGTATCGAATTAGAAATGATTATGATCATTGCTAATCGATAACAATTATGTTTAAATCTTTACCTCCAGATACACACGTCTTATAGGTTTAAATTAAAATCATCACCAATCTCTTTTTCATCAGATCTAGAGTGACACTAGATCTGATGATTTGTTTGTTCGTCACACAAAGGCAATTTTTTTTCACGCGAGGGATAATTAAACCGAGACCCATGGCTTAAAGTGGATCCCGAATCACCACAAACAGCCAATTCCAAGATGGCTAGATCTAATGAAAGAGTGTGCAAAGTCATAAATGTAGGAAATGTGTAAAGTGTAAATATAATTTAAGTGTTTAATGATCAATAAAATAATTAGTTTCTGTGTGAAGCAAAACAATTTCAAAGAGTTAAAGCTTCATTATAAAAAAATAAGACGCTGTAAAATGTGTTAAGGAATTATTTTTTTGTTTCTTTTTCACGATCATCCCGAAAGCGATTTTTAAAATTTACTTAATCATAATATACTATATGAAATTTGATCTATGTCACTCAATTATAAAAATAGGGGCTAAGATTGTGTATTACTTTTTAGTCAGAAAATAATTTCAAATTTCAAAATGCTTTGAAAATTAGTGTATATATATATATATATATATATATATATATATATATATATATATATATATATATGTATATATATATATATATATATATATATATATATATATATATATATATATATATATATACTACTGGTCATTAAAATTGCTACACCAGGAAGAAATGCAGATAACAAAATGATATTTATTGGACAAATATATTATACCAAAAATAACAAATGATTAAATTTTCAAAACATTTGGCTGGATAGATCCTGAGAAATCAGTACCCAGAACAACCACCTCTGGCAGTAATAACAGCAGTTATACGCCTGGGCATTGAGTCAAACAGATAGTGGATTGCATGTACAGGTACACATGCATGTACAGGTACCATGCAGCTTCAACACGATGCCACAGTTCATCAAACGTAGTGACTGGCGTTTGGTGACGAGCCAGTCGCTTGGCAACCACTGACCAGACGTTTTCTATTGGTGAAAGATCTGGAGAACGTGCTGGCCAGGGCAACAGCCGAACATGTTCCGTATCAAGGAAGGTCCGAACAATACCGGAAACATGCGGTCGGGCATTATCCTGCTGAAACGTAGGGTTTCGCAGAGCTCGAATAAAGGGTAGAGCCACGGGTCGTAACACACCAGAAATGTAACGTGCGCTGCTCAAAGCACCGTCAATGCGAACAAGAGATGACCGAGACGTGTATCCAATGGCACCCCATACCATCACGCCAGGTGATGGGCCAGTATGACGATGACGAATGCATGCTGCCAGTGTGCGTTCACCACGATGCCGCCAAACACGGATGCGACCATCATGATGCTGTACACAGAACCTGGATTCATCTGAAAAGATGACGTCTCGCCATTTATGCGCCCAGGTTCGTCGTTGATCACACCATTGAAGGCGCTCTTGTCTATGACGCAGCGTCAAGGGAAGCCACAGCCATGGCCTCCGAGCTGAGAGTCCATGCTGCTGCAAACGTCGTCGAACTGTTCGTGCAGACACTTGTTGTCTTCCAAACGACCCCGTTTCTTGACTCACGGCTTGTGACGTGGTTGCACGATCCATTACGGCCATGCGGATAATATGTTTGTCTTCTCGGCTGCTAGTGATAGGTGGTTGTTGAGATCCCGCATGGCGTTCCGTATTACCGTCCTGAACCACTCGATTCCATATTCTGGTAACAGTCATTGGATCTCGACCGACGCGAGCAGCAATACTGCGATAAGATAAACCGCAATCACGGTACTCTACAATTCGACTTTTATCAAAGTCAGAAACGTGCTGGTACGCATTTCTCCTTCTTACACGAGGCATCACAACAACTTTTCACCAGGCAACAACGTTTAAATGCAATTGGTGTATGAGGAACCGGCTGAACAATTTCCTCATTTAAACACAATGTAGGTGTCGCTACTGGCGACTGAAAGCTTTGTCTGAATGCGCTGAAAAGCTAATCATTTGCATATCAGAGCACCTTCTTCCTTTCGTATAAATTTCACGTCTGTAGCATGTCGCCTTCTTCGTGTAGCAATTTTAATGGCCAGTAGTGTATATATATATATATATATATATATATATATATATATATATATATATATATATATATATATATATATAAATATATATATATATATATATATATATATATATATATATATATATTCATCAGGAGGGAGATGGCCAGCTATTCTTTTTCATAGCTGGCCATCTCCCTCCTGATGAAGACGTGGCCCCTATGCTTTCTTATTCTTTTCATTTGTTTCATATATTTCAGTGCTTTTCCATATTTTTCATGTTTTATCTTATTTATATTTCACTGTGTTTTTCCAATTTCATATTTTTCATGTTTTATCTTATTTATATTGGCAAATCTTCCTTTAGCTGCTTTTGCGCTGGCTAGATTTCCTATTGTATTGTATATATATTCTGTATTGTATATTTTTATATTTTTTGCTTTATAATTATATAAATTTTAACATTCATTTCTTTAGCTGCTTTTGCGCTGGATTTGATGTTAATTTAAACATGTATGTGTCCTTAATGTAATTTCCCTTTCAGGTACTTAATATTTTCTCATGAATTGTAATTTAAAAGATTTAGTGCCTGACAAAAGGGGTGTTAGTTCATCCTGTGTCCGATGCAATATGGGTGGTGCCATGGAGGATCGTCAAAAAGTTACCATCCTAAGGACAATGAATATCTTAATTCTAATTGCTTTAGTAATCCTACTGATTTAAATAATATTTTTGAAAAGTTTAAATTTAAGAAATGTGATTCTAAAAAATGCAAAACATGTTCTAATTTTAATAATTTACAAATTTCTGAAAAATCTAATTGTTCTATTGCTTGCAAAATGTTTAATATTATTTATCTTATCGAATGTAATGTTTGTAAATATAGATATATAGGCCAAACAAGCAATCCTTTAAATATCCTCATTAATTTACACAGGTCCAATATTAAAAACTTTGACAGTAATAAATTTAATCTTGAATTCAATCACTTTCAAATTCATAGTTTTGATAACGCTATCATTAGTATTATAGACATCGAACCTAATACAGAAATGCGTATTATAAAGGAAAATGGGTTTATAATAAATTTAAAATCTCTTGCCCCTTTCGGTTTAAATGAACTATTTAATGGCAAAATTATTAATTTTTCAAATAGTAATTCCTTTGTATTTTTTCACAATAATAACTATAAAACTAAAAGATTTAAAAGAGAGGTGGCCGAAAATTTAAAAAAATCTTACAATAAAATAGATCTTAAAAGAAATTTTGAGTTTTATCTGGATAAAATCTATAATTTGGAATTCTCGTTCACAAGTACTTATAATTGGTCACCATGTAAAGTATTTATAATGAAGTTAACTGATAACTATTGCAAATTTCTGTATTCGTGTTTACACGATATAAATTTCAAAAACCAGCATTTTAAAATTTTATTTTATGACCTATTCAAATACAGATATAATAAAATTAAAGTTAAGAAAAATATGAAACTACATTATTTCACTATTAATTTTCAACATCCTAAATTTGATAATATTAAATTAAATAGTTTTGTTAATGATTTGTATAACATTTTTCCTATAGAAGATGTTTTTATAAAACTTACTTTTTCTTATGATATTCCTTTTGGGCGTAAAATCTTTAACTACAATCAATTTTGCAAAAATATCTCGTTATCTAGAAAACTTTCTAAATGTATTTGTCATAATAATGAACTAAAAAGTTTTATTAAACCTGATTTTGGTCATATTATTACAGTTGATCTAAATATTGTCAGTGACACCAAATTAAAAGAATTATTAAGTAAAGGGACTAAGTATAGACCAGTTTTTCAACTATATAAATAAATTTAAAATAATTAAAACAATTTTACATAATATTGATTCATTAATCTTTAATATTTCAAAATACTATAATACACTCATTGAATATTTTACAGTCTGGAAGTTTAAACTTTTTAATAAAATTAAATAATTTATTTTTGTTAATAATTTAACATTTCCTGGCATTAAACTTGGTCCAATAAAACCAGCCATCAATAATCTAAAAGATAATTTCATCATTACTCCAGTAGATAAAGCCTCTAATAATTACGCATTTTTTTGTAGGAAATTTTATTTAGATTTAATTGATAATGAAACATTAAATTCCAGCACTTATAAACGTTTAAACTCCACAGTTAATATAATTAATAAAAAAATCCTTGGATTTTATAAACTTCTAAACATTAACAACTATAAATTAGAGTTTCCTTATTTAACAGTCATTCCTAAATTTCACAAAATTCCTATAAAGTTTAGATTTATCACCTATGGTACTAAATCGTACATGAATAAACCTGGAATCATTTTTGCTAAAATTCTTACTATTATACTAGACTATATTATTAAATCAGATACTACTTGGATCATTAATAATAAACCTATTTTGGATTTCTTATCAAAAAATAAAATTCATAGTGTTAATTCCTTTGACTTTAAAGACCTTTTTACAAGTATTCCTATTGATAAACTAAACAACGTATTATACATTTATTATCAAAACTATAGAAAATTATTAAATATTAATTTTGAATATTGGAATAATCTAGTTAAAATGTGTATTTATAACAATTATATATTATATTATTAACGGTGAAAATATTTTTATTCAAAATTGTGGAATTCCACAGGGATCAAACTTTTCCAGCACACTAGCAAATTTATTTCTACATTATTTTGAAAAAACTTCTTTTATCAATATCCTTTTGCTTTCAGATACATAGATGATTTCATTATTTTTAACAATTTAAAATTTCAAGATATTTCTAAAACTATTTATCCTGAAGAGCTTTCTCTAATTAAAACTAATTTATTTGATACTAAAACAGAATTTTTGGATTTATTTATCACTATTGTGATAATTCTACTACATATATTGATGTCTTCGACAAAACAAATCAATTTAATTTTCATGTTAATAAGTTAATTTCCTGGAACTCAAATATTTCTTTAAAAATATACAGAAACGTTATAATTAATGAACTTAATCGCATTTATAAAATCTGCAACAACCATGAATCTACTAAAAATCAAATTAAACGACTGACAGCTCACTTAAAAAATAATAATATTCCAATTAATTTTATTTTAAAATATGTAGGAAGTAGGGAATCGCTTGTAAGATTGAAGTAATGCGTTGTTTTTATAACTACAGAAGGGCCACCCAAGCATTGAAGTTCTTACAAGAATCCTGAATACACCTACATTTATATTTTAGATTTAATCTAATTACAACTGGCAACACTTCTTTACTATAATTTTAAAATTACTTTTGGCAACTTTCATACTATTTTCATATATAAATCCCATCTGATTTGCTGACTTTGGCTTTATGTATTTAATTTTTTACTGTATGTATGTTTCATTTATATGAGTATCTCTAATTGCCTTTATGTTTAATTTATTGGTATTTCTAAAATTTTCTGCATTTATATTTATTCCAATGTTTTAACCTAAGTTCATTGAATACGAACACTCTTTGGGGGAATTGCTCGAAGATCTTTAGACATTTGTCCTTCGAGCTTGTCAGAAAAGTGTTCTTTCTTTTTTGCATAGGCTGGCCATCTCCCTCCTGATGAAGACGTGGCCCCTATGCTTTCTTATCCTTTTTATTTGTTTCATATATTTCAGCTTTTCCATATTTTTCATGTTTTATCTTATTTATATTTCACTGTTTTTCCAATTTCATATTTTATCATATATATATATATACAGGGTGAGCCAAAACTTCGTTACAATTTTAAAAATACATAAAAAAAGAAGCAAGTGAGATGATACAGAAGTGCGGTTAGCAAGAAAGGGCTCACAAGGTAGTCGGATTTTTTTTTGCAGCAAAAAAAGTTTTAGTTTAAAAAGTCGCAAAACAATGAATGTCTGAAAAACAATGAAAAGGACAACAGTACGCTCCATTCATTTATTCTGATAATAACAGTTGTTCAATATGACCTCCAGTACATTGTACGACACAACTAAGGCGACTCGCAACGCCCGTTACAGCTGAATGTAATATGTCGGAATGAATTGCAGAAACCTCACGACAGATGAAATCTTTGAGTTCGGCCAATGTTGAAGGAGATGAACGGTACACACGTGATTACAAATAGCCCCACAACCAGAAGTCGACCGGAGTGAGGTCGGGTGATCGTGGAGGCACTGCGATCTTGCAACCTCCACTGATCAGTCTCTCTTCACCAAAGGTACTCAAAAGGAATCGTTTTACTGGATTGTTATGGGTGTTGACATCCCCGTGTAGTGTGAACAGCGCCTCATCCGTCCAGAAAACGTTGAACAACCACTGAGGGTCGTTTTCGATTCTTGCCAGAGCCCACTCGGCAAATGATTCCCGCATAGCGTGTCTCCCGGTTGTAACTCCTGCAGTGACTGCAGTTTGTAGGGATAGAGATGCAATATCCCGTGGAGGATACGTCGAATCGATGATTGAGGCACATCCAATATTCTTCCAGCTTCGCGAGCACTGCTACTCCCAATGGACGATTCCACCTCTAAATCATTCATTGTGGTTTCCACCGCAGTAATTCGGCTCTCCGCCGACGAGGGTCTTCCACTGCGTGGCTGATCCTCCAAAGAGCCAGTTTCCTCGAACCTCTTGACAAGCTTGACTATTAAAGGACACGATATGGGGCCTTTCTTCGTCTTCAGTCCTTTTGTCGTGCGAAATTTTCGCAACGCAACAGTTGCTGACTCTCTGTTTAAATAGAACAACTTCACCAACAACGCTCGATCGGGTAATGATAACATTCTGAAAGCGAATGAGAAATTCTCGAGTATCACGGCCTTTTATCGCAAGATTAATTTGCATAATTCTGCTGAGTCTCTAGATGTCAGCGCCATCTATAGGTGACTTTTGTAACTAAAACTTTTTTTGCTGCTAAAAAAAATCCGACTACCTTGTCAGTCCTTTCTTGCAAACCGCACTTCTTTTTCTCACTTTCTTCTTTTTTTTACGAATTTTTAAAATTGTAACGAACTTTGCTCACTCCTGTATATATATATATATATATATATATATATATATATATATATATATATATATATATATATATACATACATACAGTAAAAGCTCATTATTCGCGGGGGTATACATTCCATAAATATGCCTCGAATACAGAAACTGTGAATACGGAATGGTAATTTATATTTGATTATATAGGGGATACGTTCCTAGGTGACAAAATAAAAAAATATATAAAAAATTCTATTTAACTGAAGTTCTTTTTTAACATTTTGGATAGTTATATCTAGGCTTCGTCAATGATTTGAAGAATTTTTTAATTTTCTCTTGCTTGACAGTTTTTAAAACCTCCTTCAATTCAGACTGATACGCAGAAATTGCATTAGCAATTTGCCTCTTAAAAATAAGACTTCGTTTCGTATATGAATCAATGTTCATAATGAAATCTCAAAGCTCATTTGCCCATTATTAAACCTTCAGTAAGATTTTTCGAATTAAATGACATGCTTCCAGTGCTTGTTGAAGCCTCTTCTTCAATGGGCTGTGAATTTAACATCTCCTCCAAGTCGGTTTCAGTCAAATCTTCCTACTTGCGGTTCAAGCAATTCTTGAATGTCACTTGTTTCTCTCCGTTCGAATCCATCTCGTCCTATTCCATTCGTGATTTCGGCTATGTTTGCAGTCAAAGTTTGAACTTGCACAGATTCTTCGTCATTTTCCGCAGTTAGAGGAGGCCGCAGTTTTTTCCAGCATAACTTCAATGTGTGTGGCTTCAGTTCTTCCAATGATTTTTTTATGTTTACGATGCATTTTGCTATGTAAAATTTCTTCCAGGATTCCATAACATTCCTATCAGGATTACATTCCGTATTATCCAATATGATTTTGGAGGTTCGTCTAATGTAATAGAGCTTAAAGGCCTGGATTATTCTTTGGTGCATAGGTTGAAGGAAAGCTGTCGTTTTGGGAGGTAAAATTGTCTTTTTTATATTTGGATGCATAGTTTCAAGTTCGCGAGGAGGACCTGGTACATTATCCAAAACTGAAAGTGCTTTAAAGCCTAAATTCTGTTTTTCTATTTATTTATATATTTTTTGAAAATAAGAATTAATTTTAGAAACAAAGCAATTCCAGAACCAGTCACAAAAAATAGCACTTGTAACTCATACTTTTTTATTCGCCCGCCAAAACACAGTTAGGTTGTCCTTGCTTTGATTTTTTAAAGCCCTAGGATTAAGCAATCTGTAAAGGATCAGTTGCTTAATGACACAATCTCCAGATTCTGTAGAACATAGCAGCAATGCAACTCTATCCTTTGCTGCCTGAAATCCAGGAGCAGACTTTTCACTTTTAGAAATGAATGTTTCGTTTGGCATTCTCTTCCAAAACAGCAGTTTCGTCTGCTTTAAATACTTTCTCTGGTTTATATCCTTCATTAGTTACTGGGTTTGCAAATTCTTCTGGATATCGCTCTGCTGCAGCATTGTCTACACATTCTGCTTCTCCAACGATTTTAATGTTATGCAATGATTGTCTCACCTTAAATTTATTGAACCAACCTTCCGATGCTTGAAATTCTCCATCGGTACATTCATCACTACAGCTGCCACCAGGTCCTTTAAAATGAGCATAAAGGCGCTTTGCTTTCTCCCGGACCATTGGACCACTCAGGGGCACCCTTTTTTGGTTGCGGCCTTCGATCCTTAATGACAATGTCATCTCTTCCATTCTTTCTATTGATGGATCACGAACAATTTTCGCTGACAGTGAAGTTGAAGCTACACGACCTTATTTTAGCCTGGATTTTTTTTATCGCTCGTAAAATTGATTTGTTGACGTTGAATGAGCGTGATATTGATGCAAATTACTCTCGAAGACGTAAACGATTAAGCATTTCTATTTTCATTTTAGGTGGTAACAGATTTTTTCCCATCGAAATTTGTTTCTAATTTTTTAGTTCACATTATAAATTAGAAAAAGAGCAGAAGAGACGTGTTACTCGATAACAAATTTTGTAACGAATGTGAAAGACGAAACAATAAAACACGCAAAGTGGTTTTTACCATAGAACGGAAAAGCAACATTTAAAAATATACTTTATTCATTGTGTAATAATGTTGCTTTCATTCTATTTGTTTACATTATCAAAAACACTGATCGCGGCGTAGGCGGCTTATGTCAAAGTCCTCTTTAATATTATTTAACAACATACTTTAGGCAAAGTAGTGATAAGTTCCATTTTACTTTTTTATTAGTCCATTTGGCGACATTTACAAAGGATATTGAGTTGGATACTTATTGCAATCGTTTTATCATTATATATGTACTTACTAGATCTGCAAATAAAGAAATTTTTAGCCGCGAATATAAGAATTGGGTCGCATTTTTTTAATTTGTAAATAGTGAAACGCGAATGTGCGAATAAGGAGCTATTACAGTATATATATATAGTAAATATATATATGCGTATATGTATACATATGCACACACACATACATGTATATATTATCATATTTATGGACAAAATATAGAAGTAATTCATATTATAGGAGTATATAGATATTAAAATCATGTGATAAATAAATTATGTGATAAATGATAAATGAATAATGTGATAAATGAATGAATAATGTGAAAAATAACATGATAAATGAATTCGTGGTTTTTTCCCATTTGCAATGATCAAACTCTAGAATGAAAACTCTAGCACTTTATTGATTTTGAATAGTGTCTTTTTATGTATTTTTTTTATCTAAATTTCTTTTCTCATTCAGGCAACTTGTCTTTAGATTTATATACACATTTATTTTATCTAGATATATGCATTTATCTAGATAATGGAGTATAAGAATATATACAGGGGTTGGACAAAAATATGGAAACACCTTGTTGAACGCATGTTTAGAAAGAAAGATAGATTTTAATGAAATAGGTTGGTGGCGCTGGCGTTTTTGCCTACTGACGCCATCTATACAAAGGTAAATGCCATATTTACGAAGGTAAATGCGCTGCATAGTTCAGTTGTTGTCGGAGCACTGTTATGGGAGGTTGGCATTACATTATGACAAAGTTAACAGATTTCGAACGTGGGCAAATGTTTCGAGTGCATATAGTAGATGCTTCTGTAAGCAAGGTAGCCGAAGTGTTTAGTGTTTCAAGAGGTACTGTATCGAAGATTTATTCTGGATATTTGAAATGCCGAAAAACATTATCCGCTAAATAACACTGCAGACGAAATTGTGTGCTGATCGATCGAGAGAAGCGATCACTGAGGAGGATTATCACGAAAAATAAAAAGACCGCAGCTGCAAAAGTTACTACTGCAATGAATGTCATGTTACCAAACCTTGTGAGTACCAAAAAAATTCGAAGGGAGCTTCATAAACAGGAAATTACTGGCCATGCTGCAATTGAAAACAATAAATCAGAGATGATAATGCTCATAACAGGAAAAAGTGGCGTTTAAGTCATAAAGCCTGGACTATAGATAAGTGAAAGAGAGTAATATGGTCTGATGAGTCTTCTTTTACATTGTTTCCCCCTTCTGGCCGAGTTTACGTCTGGAGAACGCCATCTCAAGCTTATAATACAGACTGCTTGTTGCCAAGAGTGAAACATGTCGGGGGCTCTGTGATGGCTTAAGCAGCCATATCGTGGTTCTCTGCTAGCCCTTTGCAGGGCAGATTACTGCCAAGACTTCTGTGAACATTTTGGCCGATCAAGTCCATCCCATGGTACAAACTTTGTTCCCCATTGGTGATGGTGTCTTCCAAGACGACAAAGCCCCTGTTTACACAGGTCACATTGTCCAAGACTGGTTTTCTGAGCACGAGGATGATTTGGCGCATCTTCCCTGGCCACCACAGTCACCAGACCTGAATATAATCGTACCTTTGTGGTTTAAATTGGAGGGGAAAGTAAGTTCTTGCTATCCACCACCAACACCGTTATCTGAACTTGCCACCGTTCTTCAGGAAGAATGGTGCAATATTCCCTTGGCAAACATACAGGAACTGTATTTATCCATTCCGAGAAGACTGCAAGCTGTTCCGAATGCCAACAAGTTTCCTACACCTTATTAGGCAAGGAAACGTTTTCTTTTTAAGGTGTTTCCATATTTTTGTCCAACCCCTGTATATATATATAATCTAGGCATTTAATAATTCAAATAATAGTATGTATTATTTTACATAAAACAACTCTGCTCACAACTTAAATAAAAAATTGAGAGTTTTGTTTTCTGATATGTAATTTATTTTAATTTCTGTAAGGGTTTTTTTTTTTAATTTTTAAGTAGCTTGTAACTACGAAAGAAACTTGTTGCAATTACTCTTTAAGATCTTAAGCAAAGCACCATTCACTGGTAAAGAAAGTTAATCATATTAATCAATGAATAAACACTTAATATGATTTTAACATACGAGGATATAATGTTGTGTCACATCATATAATAACAAGCACATCAATCAAGGAAGATAACTAAAATTTTTTAAAAATATTTATTTCCTTAGATTTTCCCTGATTAAAAATAGTTGTTTCCAAGAACAAACATTTTTGTCAAATTCAACAATAGAAAGATAAAGAAATATGTGAGTAATTATTTCATATTATATCCCTATTAATATGCTAGAATCTCATTTCTAACGATTAAAATGAAATAGTGATAGTGACAAAATTAATTTTAAAATGGAAAAATTGCATCGAAAATTATTGAACTTATTTCCAATTTCCGGCTGTCTTGAAGAAAAGCAACATCTTCGGGCATCATAAAAGCATCTGAATTATCTTAGACTATGCACGCAGAACTAATTGTGAAATAGTTAGCGTTTGGTTTTCATCTAAGATGAATATGGATTCGATTATCACATAGGACATAAGTATATTGGTAGCAGTTCGCAATCCACTTCAAACAGCAGTTATAATAATTGCTGGTGTAACAACAAAGAGGTTTTTGATATTTCAAGTTTTTATTTGAAATTTTATGCATTTTTTATTCACACTTAAATTCTAGGAGGAAAGCGAATTAATGCATTAATTTAAAATTAAAGAGATAATTTGGCATGTGGGAAATTACAGGTATTGAGTTCAGATGAAGTTCAGATTAAATTATACTGTGATCTAGATATCTTATACAGTCACATCTGTTCCGGCAAATGGCTGAGTGGTTAGTATTCCAGACTCTTAGGTTGTTAGTCCCGGGTTCGAATCCCTGATCGGTCATCCTTTCTCTCTGTTTAATTATCTTTCCTGTGTTGAGATGATGAAGGAACAAAGTTTACCTTCTGTTAACGGATTTGTGGTGGAGTGACGTGGATAGTGATACTCTCCTCCGTGACTTAGTTCACAGGTGGCCAGTGGATAACGATAAATAAGTAACTTTCCCACAGACCTTGTTGTAGCAAAGGGTTAGTTACCCAGTGCCTGAAGTTAGAAAAAATTCTATCTGCACATAAAATAAAATCATTCACTGTGTTTACATTTTAATTTGTTCACAGCATGTTGAATTTTGATTTTTCAAAAAGGTTATGCTAATAGAATACTGTGTGTTATCACATTTTACAAATTGAATATTTTACTGCACTTTTCAAATAATTTGCTTCTCACTTGCTTTGCTTAAAAAGAAATAATATGTAGTTTACAGTATTTTATTCAAAATAAAAAAAATTCTCATATAAAACACAAAATGTTTTTCAAAATTCTTTCTTATTGTACTTTACTTTGATATAAGGATCTCTATTCAAATTTCTATATAAATTATAATACATAATACTTTCATTTATTTAAATTTAACCGATTTTATTTGATATAAATTCTAAGGGAAGAAACAAATTTTATTCGCATTGTTAAACTGATTTAGTTACTTTGCTCTCAGATAAGTGAAAATAAGTTTGGTATTTTTGGATTGTTTTTTCAATTTGAAGGGATTGTATCTGTCACAAATGAGCCATTTTTTTAAAAGTTATAAGCAATTACTTGTAATTTATATTCCATTTTTAAGCAATTTCTTGAATTTTAATTTAGAATAATCAGCATGGTATTTTGCTCTCTTTCCGATATGAAATTAATTTTAGTTTCTTTTCTATTTGTTAAACTGAACAGTTTGTTTGCACTAGTTAAAAATTCTAATATTAATATCGGCCGGACCAAATCATTGAATATTTTTTAGGTGGGTGATACAGCTTTTTGTTTGGAAATTTTATATATTTTTTGACAAAAAGCTCATATTTTTATAAATTTTCTTTTACTATATTTATTTTGGCTTGATAATTTTTTTCAAGGAAAATCATCGCGAGCTAACATTAAATATTATATCTCCAATTATTCTAGAATTAGTTAGAATTCAAATCCTAGAACAATCATAAGGGTTAACTGCTATTACAATTCTTCCTTTTACTTGGAAAGATTTCATTGATTTGGAATTGTATTTCAAAATTAGAATTACATTATTTTTACCGCTCTAATAAATTAAAAAAATGCGTAATAAATATAAGAAAATGCCAAAATAAATAAAATGCGTTTTTTCCAGATATTACTCTCAAATAAATATTTTAAATTTTGGATTAAATATATCGAATATTTTTCAAGCGTACCACATTAATATAATTATCAAAAAATTCGCACTCTAATAAATGTGCTTTCAAAAACATAAAAATTTTCGGACTCGTATAAAAATTTTAATATAATTAATTATATGAAAAACTTTATAAGAATTAATTGATGTAAGCATTTTCGAAAAGTTTATCTTGTTGGCAAATTTTTAAGAAATTAGACAAACAAGCATTGCAGAACATTATCTGAATTAGGATTATCAGATTTTAGGCTTAGTGAAAAAGGAATCATAAGCATCAGGAAGACTTAATTTATATTTATGGTGCAGCATGTCCTTACACCATAGAACTCAATCAACCAACCAATTTATTTCACATTTAAAGAAAACAGATATTATTAATAAAATATTTATTTATATGTTATTATTTTTATCTCATAAAATGCTGTATCGCAGAGTAGAAAAGTCATATGCCCACTCATTAGCCTTTTCTTCTCTGAGTATAATATTTTATATTCTAAAATATTTAAAAAAAAATTGCCACGCAACTTGTCTAGTGGTCAGCGTGCCTGACTGCAAATAGGAAGGTCCTGAGTTCGTATCTAAGTTTGGGCATGGCTGTACTTTCTCTCTATATCTATCCTGTTTTTGTCCATTCCATGTATGAATGGGCTATGAATGGTTGCATACCCTATAAAGAGGTACCTATGGCACGTGTGTACTGAAGGAGTCGGACTCCACACTAAAATATAGTTCAGTTGGTAAAGTGGAGCAGCGCACTCCATGATCCTAGCTTAGCTGGTACACGGCGACAACAACATTAAAAATAATTACGTTTATTTATGCAAAATGTCAATTTATATTTAACATAAATAAATATTATCAATGAAATATTTATATTATATATGTTAAAAAAAAAAAAAAAAAAAAAAAAAAAAGATTTTAGCATGTAAAATATTAGGCCTGAGAGTGGAAAAAGCATATGCCTGTATATCAACTTCAAGTTAAATGGCCTAGTTTTACGTGTAATTTATTATCCGTATACTGGCCTTGTATTTTTGTGAATCGTTAGAATGTTAATTTTTAGCTACTTTAGAGATTATACTTGTAAAGAAAACTTTATAGTCTAAAAAAAGCTAATCTGTATTAATAAAAAACTGTGAATTTTTTTTATCACGATTAGAGCTTCATCATAACAGTTTCAGATTACTTTTCATTTTATTAATTTATTTTAGAATGTAAATCAAATTTTATGCGGTTTTTCTAGTTTTGCCAATAAATTTATCTTCCGTTTACATACTGGACTAGCTGGCCAAATTCAATCAGTTTTCGGGTGCGATGACTACAAGAGGAAAACGCGATGGTTGGTTGGGTTTTATGGCTCAAGGTCCAAGAATGGACACGCTGCGTCAAGAAGTGTAAGGGAGAGAAGAAGGAAAGGAAAGAACAGACCACTACTGGGGTGTTGAAGTATTATGATACCCGTGTTTACTTAAAGAAAGTGAATCCTAGTTGTGAGAAAATATCAGAATTTGGAAAAATAATGATATTTTCCAGCCTTATTGAAAATGTTCTTTCATAATGAACTGAGGCCTTATGTACAGATAAATTAAAACCAAATCGAATGAGGAGCGAAGGATCTGAGAAAATTCCTTTTATTTTGAGAAATCATTAAATGTATTGTATTCGGTACACTTTCCCACAGTGTTCCAATGTGTATTTGACTCTTGATGTACTGAGAAAAATGGAAACAAGTTCGTTTCTGAAGGCAAAAACAATAATTTTTGAAACATCAAGAAAAAAGGTGAATATTTATCTGTCCCCAATGGCTATGCACCAATGTCAATTCAATGTAAAAGAAAAAAAGAGCCACACGCTTTCATTTTTAAAGTGAATCGTGTGTTCCAAAAAGATGGGAATCGCAGTATAATCAACTTTAGAATGAGTTCAAACTAACAATAATTACGAATTAACTTAATTACAATGGTTGTAATGAGAACTCTGAGATGAATCTCAGTTTATGGTTAAAAAGAGAATTTATTTAAGTTTCATTCAAAACATTGCAGCTGCTGTTATTACAACCTAGGACAAAAATTCTAAAAACAAACGGAGTAAAGATTTCATTCTTATAAATACTTCTATTGAAAAATATATCACGCCATCATTTTTGAATAGAATTATGGATACAGTAATTGAGAAACTAAGCGATGTACACTACTGGCCATTATAATTGCTACACCAAGAAGGTGACATGCTACAGACGTGAAATTTATACGAAAGGAAGAAGGTGCTGTGATATGCAAATGATTAGCTTTTCAGCACATTCAGACAAAGCAGGTGCCAGTAGCGACACCTACATTGTGTTTAAATGAGGAAATTGTTCAGCCGGTTCTTCATACACAAATTGCATTTGAACGTTGTTGCCTGGTGAAAAGTTTTTGTGATGCCTCGTGTAAGAAGGAGAAATGCGTACCAACACGTTTCTGACTTTGATAAAAGTAGAATTGTAGCGTACCGTGATTGCGATTTATCTTATCGCAGTATTGCTGCTCGCGTCGGTCGAGATCCAATGACTGTTAGCAGAATATGGAATCGATGGGTTCAGGACGGAACGCCATGCGGGATCTCAACGGCCACCTATCACTAGCAGCCGAGAAGACAGGCATATTATCCGCACGGCCGTAATAGATCGTGCAACCACGTCACGTAATGGATCGTCACGAGCCGTGAGTCAAGAAACGGGGTCGTTTGGAAGACAATAAGTGTCTGCAGGAACAGTTCGACGACATTTGCCGCAGCATGGACTCTCAGCTCGGAGACCATGGCTGCGGCTTCTCTTGACGCTGCGTCATAGACAAGAGCGCCTTTAATGGTGTGATCAACGACGAACCTGTACGCACGAATGGAGAGACGTCATCTTTTTAGATGAATCCAGGTTCTGTGTACAGCATCATGATGGTCGCATCCGTGTTTGGCGGCATCGTGGTGAACGCACACTGGCAGCGTGCATTCGTCATCGTCATACTGGCCCATCACCTGGCGTGATGGTATGGGATGCCATTGGATACACGTCTCAGTCACCTCTTGTTCGCATTGACGGTGCTTTGAACAGTGCACGTTACATTTCTGGTGTGTTACGACCTGTGGCTCTACCCTTTATTCGAGCCCTGCGAAACCCTACGTTTCAGCAGGATAATGCCCGACGGCATGTTGCTGGTATTGTACGGACCTTCCTTGATACGGAACATGTTCGGCCAGCACGTTCTTCAGATCTTTCACTAATAGAAAACGTCTGGCCAATGGTTGCCGAGCGACTGGCTCGTCACCAAACGCCATTCACTACGGTTGATGAACTGTGGCATCGTGTTGAAGCTGCATGAGCATCTGTACCTGTACATGCAATCCACTATCTGTTTGACTCAATGCCTAGGCGTATAACTGCTGTTATTACTGCCAGAGGTGGTTGTTCTGGGTACTGATTTCTCAGGATCTATCCAGCCAAATGTTTTGAAAATTTAATCATTTGTTATTTCTAATATATCATATTTGTCCAATAAATATCATTTTGATATCTGCATTTCTTCCTGGTGTAGCAATTTTAATGGCCAGTAGTGTATAGTATATAACTTAAGGTTTCAATTAGTTTAAAATATAGTCTTTCGACATTTCAAAACACAATTTTTACTCCTTATTTAATTGGACGCTTCTGAACATTCAATCCCAAAATAAGTGTATTACCTTTGGGTTTTATTACTTAGTCTTAATGTTCACATTTCACCAAAACATTTTCTAAACGTGTTTTGGTATAAAAAAAAAATCATATTTTTCGAAATCTTCACAAAAGAATAATTGCCGCAAAAATAATTCAGAGAAAAATCTCACAGCTTGCAGATACAAAAATTTCAATAGTAGGAAAGCAAATTATTTTTCTCATACCTGGTAGAAACTAACATTCTGTTTGATAATCATTTTTTACATACACATAGCCACTCAAAAACAAAACAAACTTTATATATATATATATATATATATATATATATATGTATATGTATGTATATATATATGTATATGTATGTATGTATATATATATATATATATGTATATGTATATATGTATATATATATATATAGGTATATATATATATATATATATGTATATATATATATATATATATATATATATGTATATATATATATATGTATATATATATATATATATATATATATATATATATATATGCATATATATATATATATATGTATATATATATATATGTATATATATATATATATATATATGTATATGTATATAGATATACATATATATCTATGTATATATATGTCTATATATGTATATGTATATATATATGTATATATATATATGTATATGTATGTATGTATATGTATATATTGTGTATATATATATATTAAAATCAGATAATAAACGTATTAACGGTAAGTAATGAAAATACCTTTTATTGATATTTGTAAGGAAAAAGTATTAAATTATTTAATGATACTATTTTTGATTAAATTAATTACTTTCGACAAAATTTTAAGAAAAACTAAATGTAATTTATAAATTTTTTTGTGAATCTGAAGTCTCTATATAAATAAAATATATACGCCCTTTTAATTTTGTTCTCTTGTATTTTCATTTTATCAATTCTTAAAAATATTTATGGGCTGCTCTATTTTATATGAAAAGATAAGGAAATGTGAAAAGAAATAACAGATACGTATGATAAACATATTTCTAAAGTCAATTGCTTTAGTAAAATATAATCGGAAATTATAGATAATCTAAAATTCTTGATTCTTAAAATATTTCTCGATGTGATATTGATTCCATGTAACAATACTGACTATTGAACTGATATATTTCTGTATAAACTTAAATATTTATGCTTGAATTGAAGGCAATATATTCTTGATGACGGCTTGATACGCAACGATTTACCCAGAAACAATGGTTTATGGTTTTAAATCATTATTAAGTGTGTGGAATTGTGAACCTTTTGAAAAAGATTTAAAACCACCTACTGATAAAGAACAGACCCTTTCAAAGTGGGTTACTGATTTGTTTAATTTCCAATCCCTTCGAAGACACATAGGCGGTTTTGAAACACGGGAGGTTGTGAGAAAGTTTATGCTTCGGATTAAAAACCACTTACTGATAGAAATCTGTCCCCTTCAAAGTGGACAGCTGATTTGTTTAACGGCATACTGCTTCTAAACCACACAGGTGGTTTCGAAACACGAATGGATGTAGGAAAGTTCACGTTTCAGATTTAAGAGTTTTGGCTTTCAAAAGATCGTTCTTGACGCTTCCCTTTAACAACCACACAGTTCGCAGTTTTTAATAATTCAATGAACATCTATACAAATTATAAGGTTTTTCAATAACGGTGGGCACTTGGTGACTAACAATAAGCCCCCCCCCAGCAAGGCCGGAAACTGCTATTCATTTGTAGCTACTTAGAGGGCACCTGTCAACCAAGTCACAGAGGCGAGTAGCATTACGCATGCCTTACCATCAAAAACCCTTTTTTAGGATGGGCCTCATTCATACATAATCGTAGAAGAAGGGACAGAGGAATACAGAAAGAAAGTAACATCCATGCCCGAAATGGGATTCGAACCCATAGCACAAGTCTCAGGAAAGCCCTCGATTAGCAACCAAATTAAAGTACGTTATAATAACCGAAGAAAGCACAACTAGAAATGTTTTTAGATACATTGACTTCCCAGGTAATATGATAGTTAGCACTTAATTACAAATTTCGCGAGCCAGACTGGCATAATAATTAAATGGAAAAGCCGAATGGTTAGTGCTCTGGCCATCAGTTAAGTAGTTCGTTGGTTTAAACCCCACCTCAGATTTAGATGCGTGTTGTGGCTTGAAATTTTTTTTAAATTGTAGGTCCCAGTCTGTCTATCACTTTTGTCTAAAAAGAAACCGTTGAGTGATAAGTAAGCCAAATTTGGTGTGATTTCTGTACTTAGTGATTTTATATAAACTCGTTGAAATATATCTTTCGTGGATATTTTGACATTACAAGTGAATTCACTCACTTGTTAACCTGCTTTAATTTCTGACATGGAATGTATTTGTCTATATTTAGAAATATATAAAATCCGCCAAACAGCGGGTGCTAAGATAGAATTATAGCTATACCAGTAACACACATTTATAAATTATTTGATGTTCCGATCACAACCCATTGTTTAGGTCTTCTACGCAAGTTAATCTATAGGAATTAACTTCATTTAAAAAATTTGTCATAGACTGAAGTGTACTATTGACAGCTGAATGGTTAGGGCTCTGGATTTCGATCCAACAGATCGTGGGTTTGACTCTTACATCGATCTTGAATATTTGTAGTTGTTTTAGGATGGGCCTCATTCATACATAATCGTAGAAGAAGGGACAGAGGAATACAGAAAGAAAGTAACATCCATGCCCGAAATTTAAACTGTTGGTCCCGATCTTAAAAACTGACCATTGAGAGACTTACATAATATCATACTTACTCCTCAAAATTATTCGTTTCGTAAAATTTTATTCAGAACAACCCCATTCCTATGTTTGAAGAAATTAAACGTCAAAGATTTCAAAACACACAAAAGAACTTTTTCTTCTACTATCCATCAATTTCAATTTAATTTATAACGGTTATAAATATTTCATACCATAAAATTAGGAGAATTCTGATTTTAATTATAATAATAAGAACGTAAAAATGTAATACAGAAATTTGATTAAGATTTCGATAAGGTGTTTAATTAAAAATTTAATTAATAATGCCTCATTTTTCAAGCTGTGTACGAAAACTATTTTAATTGGATGGGCACTTAGCCCATTTAATTATATATTTTCCCATTTCAGAAATATAACTAAATAGGCCAAATGCCCATCCAGATAAATTCCAGGCTTTAGAAATTTTGCCATCTTTATATTAAGTATAATTTGATACATAATCATAATGAGACACCAGGAGTTATTGTTAAATAATGTTCGGCTTCAAGGGTTTCCACCTTTAAGCACTACAAAGGACAGAAACGATGGCGCCTTATATAGATTTATTAGGCACCGCATATAGACCCACTTTCGGGGCTATGACGGAACACACACCAGAGGCGCCATCGTAACTCCAAAAGTGGGTCTTCGTAATTGAGAAGTCGAAAGACTTAGTCTTCCATCCCAGAGGTATCATCGAGGACAGTGAGACGACAACACATTTAATGTGTCCCAGCTATTATCCACGAACACGACGAATTTTTGATTAGGTCGCGGTTCGAACTCACTATTTTCCAATAACGAAAATGAACGTCCTAACCAACCAGGCCAGCGAGGCCTTGAGGCTATAGAAGTATCATGAGATAAATAAAAATATTTTTGTAAAAAAAAGAAATATATATGAGTTTTTCCTTAAGATTAAGAACGCTCAATAATGGAAAATATATAATATCTACTATACCAAATTGGTGGTTAATAAATATATCAAGGAAGAACATTTTCTCTATTTTTTCTTAATGAATCATTATTATAATCTTCATTATTAAAAATAAATAAGAATTAAAATTCTTGAAGAACTCCACTTAAACAACATATTTTAGGCCATTTTATTCCCTAAAATATATTCATTTTAGGATAGGTCATTCAAAACTTCACACGAAAAGTTAATTGTAATTTTTTGAAGTGAATTACTCTCTCAAGATTTATTAAAGAAAAAAATTCTTTCACACAATAGCAGCAGAAATCCAGTGAATATTTAATAATATATTTTTTTACCATTAATTTGAATAATTTGCAGAATATTCATCTTCAAAATAGCTATAGTTAAAATTTTATTTAAGATTGGAAGAAAAGAAGTTCAATTTGATGAATAGAGTATGAAATAATTATATATTTTTAAAACATGGGATAAATTAGGTAAGTTTTATTAAATTTTCAAAGTTTAGGTATAATGTGAACTTATTCGAAGGTTATATATTTTTAAACAAAGAGATTTTAATTTTATTAGATAAGCCAAATATGCATTAATTTCACTAATCTTGTTAATTTCATAGCATCTTTTGTTAGAAGCTATTGAATGTCTCAATTTACCTGTTATTAAATGTAGAAACTGTAATGCTAATAAATAAATTTAAATACTATTTATGAAAAAGAAATTATCTCACAACAATAAATTGCTAAATTTTACCTTTGGCGTAAAACTAACTCTAAATTTTTTTTAAAAGTCAATTGAAGTTGTTTTGAATTTTTTATCCTCACGTTTAATTTGGTTTATGTATAAGAGTTTCTTTTATTAGAGTATTGAGTTATCATTCTACGATAATAACGTAATTGTTGATTTGAAATTTATGATAAAACTAAAGAGGTTCTTGAGATACATTCATAAGTCTCCTTATCAATAGAGCCTTCGGTTCAACAGTTCATTGGGTTCGAATCCCACCTTGGGCATGGATGTTTGTAGTGGTTTGGAATCCACTTTAAACCGCTGGTCCCGGTCTAATTAGCCGTCATGTGCAAAAAATGACCGTTGAGCAACCAATAAACCAAACCTAATCAATAATTCTTTCTAAACAGTCAAGTTTACCACTAGGTAAAATGTAATAGAATATTACTGAATGTTTTTTAAAAAAGAAATATCTTATTTCTTCTGAGTCAATAGTTAGAACACAATTTTAGTTATAGAACACTAGCTATAGAATAACTTATCCTATAGCTGTCTTACTGAAGTACTTATCCTATAGCTGTCTTACTGAAGTACTTATCCTATAGCTGTCTTACTGAAGTACTTATCCTATAGCTGTCTCACTGAAGTACTTATCCTATAGCTGTCTCACTGAAGTACTTATCCTATAGCTGTCTCACTGAAGTACTTATCCTATAGCTGTCTCACTGAAGTACTTATCCTATAGCTGTCTCACTGAAGTACTTATCCTATAGCTGTCTCACTGAAGTACTTATCCTATAGCTGTCTCACTGAAGTACTTATCCTATAGCTGTCTCACTGAAGTACTTATCCTATAGCTGTCTCACTGAAGTACTTATCCTATAGCTGTCTCACTGAAGTACTTATCCTATAGCTGTCTCACTGAAGTACTTATCCAATAGCTGTCTCACTGAAGTACTTATCCAATAGCTGTCTCACTGAAGATCTTATCCTATTTTTATGCTAAAACACACACACACATGAATCTATTTTTCATCAGTGCTATTATCAAGCATAGGACCTATACGCAAAACAGTATGATCATATTACTAGAATACGATAAGGTTTAGATATGGTTGATTAGTGCAACATTGTTAAATCTAGTTACTGTGAATTTTATATAATCATACTCAGTATGTTCCTAAAAATAAAGTCGCAACAAACTAGACAAAGAAACTGGCCATCATGAATTCGAAAATGTTGGCCAAATTATTTGTGTTCCAGAACTCGAATGCAGATCTCATTAATTTTTAATGATTCAGTTATTGACTCAGCTCAGTTCTCCACCATATTGACGTATATAATTCAAAAAATTATTAAACTTTTCTTTACCAAAGAATGTCCCTTTTCAAATGAGACTTGACAACTGAATCGTTAAAGGCCTGGCTTCAATTCAGCAATTCAAGAGTTTGATTCTCATTTTGATCATGGATGTCTGTAGTGATTAAGTGTTTACTTCAAATAGCAGTTCCCGTTTTCATTATCTTTGGCGTAAAAAATGGAACTGCAAAGAGGGAAACTTAGAAAATACCGTGCATTTTTTTTGAAGAGAAATACACAATATGTTCAACATCTGAAGATATGCGTTGAATTTCTTTCAGCATGTACTAATCGTGTTTCAAGTTTTCTTCAGCGCAGCACGTATAAATGGGCAATTAGGTAATTTTTACGAAAGGTATTACGAAGTGAGTTCTTAAGCATTTAGTTTTTTCGCTGAACAATCAGTTTATGGAGAAGAGGATCAATTTAATTATAGAGTTTTTTAGACAAATGTTTTTTCGAAGCAACCTAAACATCCATTTACTTACGCGATCTCGAATACTCCGGCTATTGAATTAAGGTCATACTTCATCCTTTTCTGCGCTCTTGCCTTCAGTTCAACAGTTCGTGGGTTCGAATTCCACCTTGGGCATGAATGTTTGTAATGGTTCGGAATGCACTTTAAACCGCAGGTCCCGGTCTAATTAGCCCTCGTGTGCAAAAAATGACCATTGAGTGACAAACAAACCAAACCAGTCATCCTTTTCTGTTTATTAACTGAATTTTTGTCCGAGGTTGAATTGTAAACAGTGGCCAGAAATAAGGTTCAACTTATATTATAGTGCCTAATTCTGACTACAAATCAAAGCTATTTTATTTCAAAATTTTTATTTAAAACGTTTTTAATTAATTTAAAACGCAATTAATACTGTTTTGAACTCTGTGAAGTTGCTTATCTAGTGATATAATTACTTTAAGAGATATAACAATTCACCCCGGAACTCTTACCACTTCAAGAAAGAAGCATATGCTTATTTTAATCTTTTGCAATTGCCATCAATGTAATGAGTAGAAATGATGAAAGAATATAGTACTGGGTCGTTTTTTTACATTCCCCTTGTGTAATTTTATAAAAAAAAATATCCATTTTTTTCTCTTCTAGTTTTGTAATGTGTTGTTTTCGATTTCTACTTCAAATGTGAATTTACTTTTCACAAAAAGTCCAGGCTGCGATATATTAGAACGTGAAAGAAAGTCTCGGCTTTAATATTTAACTTCGCAACTAAAGAAAATTTTTTAATACCATTTTACACCTTATTCAATTTTATTTTTGCTAATCTATACATGAGATTTTATTTTATCTTAAGGCAAAGCTTCGTTTTGAGACTTGAATTATTTTATAATGTGTGTACTTTGTTCGGTACATTATAGTTTGTCCTCAGATATTATTTTCCAAATTTAATAGTTTGTTTTCTCTCTTTAAAATAAAATTTCAATCAAAAGTAGTTTTTTTTTTAAATTTAGTGGTTTTTGCTTGTTTTAATATGCCATATAAACAGAAAAGCTAGTGCAAGTTCTGTTTTCAGCGCATTAGTTTAATACTTATTTTCAATTAATAATTAAATTAGAGCTCTGTTTTGTATTTTTTACACTTTTTTATGTGTTAAACTGTTGAAAACGCCTTCCGATTTCACATAATACTTCCGTCATAAGAGGATTTTAATTTAAGTTTTTCTTTATTTTGGTATGATTTATATAAAAAAAATTCTTATTTTTTTAAGATAAAAACGAAATTCTTCCTAAAAGATCCATATCCCGAAATTCTAGGGCCAAGCTGGTAGCCAAATGGTTACAACTCTTGCCTTTGATTCAACAGTTCGTAGGTTTGAATCCCACCTTGGGCATGGATGTTTGTAGTGGTTCGGAATTCACTTTAAATCGTAGGTCCTGGTCTAATTAGCCCTCATGTGCAAAAAATGACCATTGAGCGACAAATAAACCAAACAATCAACAGTGTGTTTGAATCCCACATTGGTTTTGGATGTTTGTAGGTTCAGAATCCATTTTAAACTTTAGATCTCTGTCTAATTAGTCCTCCTTGTTCTTCCTTTGTAAAATCTAAATTTAGTCAACTGGAGATAAATTTTAACTTTAAACGATTAAATTGAATTCTGTGGAGCTAGCTTATGTGATATTACAACACTTATTGCTCGAATAAACATTTTTAATCCCTTCATTTAATGTTTATGGTGTGCAAATGTTGTTTGAGATTTTGTGTTCTCCAAATTGTATAGTATTGGTGGATTAGTAATTTTTCTTAACTATTTTTATTTATTAAATAGGACTTGTGTAATTAAAAATTTCTTCTCATAATTAAATGCTGTTTTTTGTGTAATTAAAATTTTTTGTCATAATTGAATTTTATTTTACTTACTACGAACGCACTTTGTTTCGCAGGGATTTCTGCAAAGAAAAATGCTTATATTGAGCTCAATATGCTGATAATATTTAGATTGTTTTATTTAGTCTATAATTTAAGTTGTAATTCATATAAATTTTAATAATCAAGAAGAAATTATAGTTAAAAAATGGACTTTAACTATAAGGGTATCATTTAAACGTTTTAAAAGAGCAAAAGGAACTATGATACTTTAATGAAAATGTCGTTAAACAATTTCAATAATGATTATGAATATTTAATATTAATTAATAATATTACTAATATATAAAAAATAAGTTTTTTATAACTTGTTTAAAATCTTTTGACATCTCTTCAAGATTAAAATTTTAAAACCATTAATTCTCAATTTCAATTTAAATTTTTGATTGCTCGACTTTATTACGATAGCAAGATTCCCTTTTTTGTCATCAGAAGAAGGCAATCAATAGATTAGCGTTGTGGCCTTCGATTTAAATAAACACAAGTTTGATTCCAGCCTAGAGCAGGAATATTTGTAATGGTTTGAAACCACTTTCAAACTTTAGGTTCCAGCATAGCTCTCTTGTGCGAAAAGTGATAGTTTTGTGACAAATCAATTTTATCAGTTTTATGAGATTTTTATTATGTTACGCGTGAATTGAAATATAAAGTTTAATACACAAATAATTTTACCATATTTTCAAAAACGAAATATTTGTAAAGAACTTTTGTTGGAATAAAGAAATTTCTAATAAAAACTATTTCGTACAAAAATAAAAACTTCATCCTATTTTTAAAAACACTATATAATTTGATTAATTGGCGAATGAATATAATTCTTCAGATTCTATTATTTTTTGAAATAAAAATGTGTAAGATAAATTTAAGTTTTTCACGAAACTTGGAATCTAAAATAACTCATATTTCCATAATCAGTAAATACGACCATATTAATAGTCATATAAATACTTGTGAAATAATAGTACTGAGATTAGAGTTTTATAAATCCATAAAAATATTCGTAAAACTATAAATCTGACACTCTAACCACTTTTAAAAATAAAATTTACAAAAGTTCTCAAATATATTTTCATTAATTACGTGTGTATTTACTGTCCAACATTCTACTACAACTTTTTTTTTTTTTTATCTAGAATTGTGCGACAAAAAGGTATTAATATTGTCAAAATATTTAGCGTAAATTCTAAAAATTTAATGTATAAATCTTTAACTAAAAGTTTATCAAAGTAGTACATTTCTTTTCATGAGACAAAATCGAAATTAAAACTAATAAACATTTTAATTCATGGAAATAAAAAATTAAATTTGAATCGAAAAAGTTTAAGTAAATTTTATAATAATAGTTTAACATGCAAAAGGAATTTAATGAATTAATTCTAAATGTTTAACATTTATTCGAATCAAGAGACAAATATCATGAATAAATCATGCTCAAAATTTAATAACAATTTATTTACAACTACAGAATATTTCGCAAGTTGAAATAAACAATTTGTTTTATAGAGTAGTCAACAATCATTGAAATATATAATATTTATTAGATTAAATATATATATATAAATTAACATAGCAAATCATTTTCTATAAGAATTTGCAGATCTTATTTTACCTTTCATTATAAACAGAAGTTTAAAGTAGCCTTTATAAGCAGAATGACTAGCTGCAAATTATTTTGCGGAAAAGTAATTAAATTGATGAAACAAAATCTGTCTCGACAATTTAATAAATTATTTGTTAGTGTTATAAAAAAACTTAATCTTTAGAAGTATATTTACTAATAATTTACAAAGAACAAGTTTTTTAAAAACAACCATTTGTAATTTCTTGTAAAGTTTGAAAAGAATTTTATATCATTTACTAGTAGATGGATAGTTTGAATTTTTAATATTGATAATTACTATATTCCAGGCATAACACGCTGAGAAATCTTGCCAAACAAGAATTCTTGAAAATAAAAGTTATTTTTGATAGGCAAAATCTCTTGCATATACAAGATCTTATTAAAGTTACGTAGAAAATATATTTAATCGAAAGTTTCAAATCACCTTCCGAAATTATTTTGTTGATACAACTTGACGTATCTTTTATGTTGAATAAACACTTGTTTTGTTTGATTAAATGTTGATTTTTTATTCCTTATGGATTCTAGAATGACGATTTAGGTAGCTTTTGTCTCGGAATCTTCTTCCACAGAGGGTACATTCAAATGGCATATCACCAGTATGAATTCGTCTGTGTCTATTTAGAGCGCCTCTTTTTCGAAACCTCTTATCACAAATGAGACAACTAACTGGTTTTTCATCAGTATGTACAAGATTATGATCAGCCAAGTTTCTTCTATCTTTGAAGGATTTGCCGCAAATACCGCAAACAAACGGCCGCTCTCCGGTATGGCTGAGACGGTGTAAACCTAAATTTCGATGATCACTATAACTTTTACCACAAATCTCGCAGCTGTAAGGCTTTTCACCAGTATGGACTCTGAAATGTACAACCAGGTTCCTTTTGTCCTTGAACTTCCTTTCGCAGACATCACAAATAAATGGTCTTTCTCCGGTGTGAACTCTGGAATGACTATCCAGACCGTCTTTACGATTGAATCCTGTACCACAAAACTCACAAACATACGGTTTTTGCTCAAAATGAATACGAGCATGCCTTTTAAGACTATGGCTTGATTTCACGCTTTGATTGCAAATTTCGCATACATAGGATTTACCACCAAAGTGAACATCATAATGACGCTTGAGAACACTTTTACTGCTGAAGTCCTTGTGACAAATGTCACATGGATATCTGATTTTAGCCTTGTAGACTTCAAGTGCATTGTGTGGTATTTCCACCATTTCTTCTTCTTCCTCAAAAAATTCAAACATGGTTTTAATATAAAGACTTGAAACTAAAATATTTTGATGAAAATTCTATGAATTCTGTTTTTCAGTCTATATTAAAATTGACAAAATTTAGCGAAATATTTCTTAATCGAAAGTAGCTTAAAACTAGTATGGAAATATTCGTCTAACGCAATATGTAGTACAGGATTTTAACATACGCTAATGGAACGATTGTGTTTTACATTTATAAAGCAGACTATTGACAATACTTTTAACTAAAATGTGTGCAATGCCGATTGGGCAGTCTATTTTGAAAAATTTTGACGATTTGCTTAACGCATTAAACATATATTCCGATCTCGTATTCCAGTTAAGTTCCTACTACAATGAAATATAATTTTTCGCAATCGTAAGGCAACGAGGATAACATATGAGTCGGTTTTAAATTAATGCTTATAAAATGTCAATACTTGTGGTTGGATTGAAGAATCAATGGAATTAAGACTTCCAGTTATAAAAATGGTATTTTATAAATCGTTTTTTCTGTTCATTGATTTAAATTTGTATTGTTTTTCAGAATCAGTTAAAAAAAATTATTAATTCGGAAGAAGTCAAGGAATTCTAAATTTTTGCATTGAAACCTTTTCAAGTTGTTAGAGGTTAATCTAAATCATAGAGCTACGATAAGCTTAGATTGGATCAAACAAAATTATCAAGACTTGATGACATTATGTTATTAAAAACGCAAATACGCAATGCTTTTGTTAAAAGAAACCATCTAGTTCCATCTTTCTGATTTTACGACCATAGTTGGAGGTGTAGTGTTTTTCAAACAAAATTTAACTTTTGTTTAAGGGTAACCTCCTGATCTTCATTCAAAACTTCGTACAGATGCGTACTTTCAGAGTACGTATAGTATCAGTTTTACATGAACTTTTCATTCAATCTGAGGGAGTTCCTCAGGAAAGTATCTTTAGCGTAATACTTTTCAACTTGCATATTAATATTCTCCATTAACTTCTATCACCTGTTCCCGATAAACTTTGCCGATGGTTTACAAATATAATGTATAAAGATTGAATGGAACACCTTATAGAACGTCAGTTGCAGACAACAGATGACAGCTTTACTAATTTGTGTGATAGAAATATACATACCTTATCTCCAAGTAAGAGAAGATGCGTACATTTTTGCAAGAAAACAAGCTTACCTTACATTCAGATCTTGGTAATGAGATTGCCAGTGTATCGATTCCCATCGTTAATCAGGTATGATTTCTTGGGGTAATATTCTATTAGAAATTAATGTTCCTTCCTCATATTCTACATTTGTGGAAGGATTGCGAGCTATCACTTAACATTCTTAAGGTTCTGTCCAACACTTCCTCGGGAGCTGATCTCACATCATTACTTAGATTTCATCAAGCTATAATAATCTCAAGAATTGTGATTAGGGTTCTAGTGCATATGGATATGCTAGATCATTTGCCTTATTTAGACTAGGTACAAGCTATCTTTTTGCCTTACTAGTATGTACCGATGCATTTCGTACTTCTCCTGTGTGAGAGTATCTGTCGCCGAAACTACAGAAATGCCATGGCCACCAGCAGAATCCCTAAAAATATTCACAGATGGCTCAAAGATGGGAGAAAGGGTCGGTTCAGTTTTTGTAGCTTACCAAAATTCAGAAAAGACATATCTGGAGAACAATGTTGAGGAAAGACAACTCAGTCTTCCAAGTCGAGGTTTTGGCCTTAGGCGAAGTAGTTAAATATGTAACTCAAGAGAACACCAATGCCAATATTTTACATACCAATGTCAATACAGACATCAGCTCTCAAATAGAGCTACAACCCCTCTCCAAGCCCACTCGTCAGATCACTTCAAAATTACCTGCTTACCTTCTATCCAACTTCGATGGGCCAAAACTCATGTAGGAATAGAGGCAGCTTACATGGAGACAAAAGTGGCGGCCTCTGCTCTTCATCATATCAACATTCCTCTACCACGCTGCTCAGTAAAGCCACACCCAACACAACTGGATAAAGGAGAAATGGCAGGATGTTCCAATTCATCTACTGCTCGTCTAACCCATGATATTATCCCTAAAATTTCCAGCAAATCTCTAAACTGAATCAGGACTGAAATCCTGTTCATGTACGGCCTCGGCCTATTCCCATCTTACTTTTACAGGGTGAGTCAAACTGACACTTCAAATTGTATCTGTGGTAACGAGGGAGACTCGAAACATTATCACACGATCTGCCCACTCATTTCCACGTGGTATTTATAAGGCCCTGCAAAGCAGTGAGTCATTAATTGGAAACGAGACGTCCTCTCTAACAAGACCTCTAGACAATAACTAAACCAACTTATGGACTTCCTTATTAGTAATGAGTACCTATTCACGTGGTTCAATAAAAAGGATCACTCAGAGCACTAATCATGATCCTCCTCTGCTTACATCCCAAGCCTAAGTACTTTGACTTTATTATCACGTAACTACGCAAATAGGAGCTTTAAATTGTTTAATGGACTTTTTCAACAGACTGTGTTCTCTTGATATATGATCCCTCCTTAAATTATTTTTTTTTCAGTGTGCTGTTCTTCTTAAATTGTAATCCTATGCATTTTTAAATTTTTGTAATTCTACATATTTTTGTAATTTCGTAATCCTATGAATTTTTGTACCTTTTGTAATTCTATATATTTTTGTATCCCATCCCAAAATTGAGGCCGCGGGGCCTAATTAGTGAAGGCCTAGCTAGTTAGTCTCACTTTCGGAAGGAAGTGAGATTGAATCCCAATTTATCTGAGAATCCGTCATGTTTGCTAAAGCTGGCTGGAACATATTAAAACTGGTCGCAATGTCCTCCAGGTGAGTGACATATTTGGGGCTGTCAGGTCATGTCTTGGGAGTTTTCTGATAGGTCCCTGCTTCAAAACCACGAAGACTCTATTCAGCTGTTTCTATTCAACTGGTAAAGCCCAACTCAGGACTATGTACAGGGAAGTATGCTGGTGCAACAACAACTTCACCTGTACAAAGTTTGTCACTTGTCACCAATTGACATTAAATTTAAGACAACAACTGGGTATAAATTATTATTTTAAAATTTTGTTCGTGGGGCACATCATTTTTGAGGTCTGAGCACACTTCTCCTGCTAAAAGGAAAATTTACCATGCTCGAAAATTTAACATTCTTCCCTTTCCTAGTTCGATTCAAATAATTTCTTGGCCTAAGTTACATTATGTACGGGTTCATACCATTAATTGTTGTAAAAACGTTCCAAGGAATATCCTTGCAATAAACTATATTAACCCTTTTCTTAGCTATAAAAATCAAGTACAAACTCAGTTGTATTCGTCAAAAACTTTTCATCATCGCAATTAGTTCCTTTCGTGCATTCCTGTTTTTACGGGTGGTTCTAAAAGAGTTGATTTTGTTAGACATAGAGGATATTTTAAAAGCCCCTCACGCAATTACACCTTTAATACGGTTTGTTCAATATGCACTGAATATTGTTCAATATGCACTGAATTCAATATGAAGCTACAGCAAAATTTATCATGCACTACCATAAACACTGAAAATTTTGCTATACTGATAACATGAGCATTTTGAAAGCATTAAAAATATTGACATACATTATTATCTTGTAATATCTCAAGTTTTTATTATCTTAGAAAATTCATGAAACTAAAATTATAAAATAATACAGTTTCCAACAAAAGGATAATATGAAATAATCTTTTGTTGGATATCTAGTCATAAATGTATATATGTGAATGAAAAAGCAGATGAAGCAGCACAAGTACATACTAGTACTCACAATAAGTTATACTCCTGTGTCATTTAAAAAATTATCCAAGTCCAATGGCAGGAGTTACAGAATTTACAAGCTATGAAGAAATTACATTCAATCATTTCAAGTATAATTCCACTGTCAGCTTTACCTCAACGCAGATCTGCTGTAAAAGTCATTCGTTTGCTTATCGGGCATACTCGTTTCACTCATAAGCACGTCGCTTTAAATGATCCTAAGCCCAATTGTAATACATGCAATGCATCATCACTGGTCAGCATATTTTTATTGTGACTGCCTAACTTTAATCACTATCATATTACATATTTTAATTCTAACCTTTTAACGTTACAAGATCTTATTAAAGAAACTCCTCACCGTAATCATTTTGCCTTTTTACTTTGCATAAAGTTCCTACATTGGATATGGTGGTTTTGCTTTTTACATTATTTTATAAAATGTTAAGTAAAATTTAGAAAATTATTATGTAATTTAACATTGGCGTACTTTGCCCTAGACAGGATCTTGTACGATTAAAATTTACGCAATCAATCGATCAATCCAAAAATAAATGGACAGGGGGAGTATTTAATTTTTATTGTTAGTAATTTTTATGAAATGTGGCTTTTAGAATATGGTTTATAACACTTGTAATTAAAATAAATATATATTCTGATGGGAATGGTTGAATATTTTATTCTTTTGCCAGGTATTGTAGATATTTACTATGTAGTTAAAAATTCGTTTCGTCAGTCAAAGATCTACGATTGAATTCTACCAGAAACTATTCAATTTTCTTAAAATATTTGATCTGTGTTTCATTTGATATTATGCTTAAATTAAATTTCCGTTTAAATTGTGTTCTTCCTGGGTAACAAACTGAAAGCACCATTTCTGAATTCTTCGATGACTTCAAAGATAATTCTAAAACTTAAAAATTTTGTAGTCGATTAAGAAAGTTCAGCATATAATATTATTTTGCAGCCAAGATATTTCTTCTATCACTATGAAATTCTTAAAACCAATTATTATAACCTATTACCATCAAAGAGACTTGAATAATCTGATGACTTAGTAGAAAAAGCACTTCCCGTTTGGAGCCATGGACTAAGACGACATATATGATGGAAAAAAATGTACCTCATCGAATCGTATTTAAAATCAATCAGCGTATACTTTATCTGGATTTACTATAGTTCTTGGACAATCATTTATAGTAGAAAGGTTTGTATGTTATTAATATTTAAGTTTGAATAACATACCACGATTTTCACCAAGACAGAATGCTTGACTTTGAGTCAGTTAAAAACTCAGCAATTGAAAATAGCATACATTTTTGCTTTTGATATAATGTCTATCACAAGTACTTGTCCTGATTTATATAATTTCATTAAAAAAATCTCTTTGTAAATTACTTTGCCAAACGTTCTATATTAGTACATACGCCGCTCGGTGTGCAGTTTCTCATTCACACCGACCGAGAAACGTTCACACACATCTAAAACTGTGAGGCCATTGTACTTTGTTAGAGAATGTATTTTTTTCGAATCTAAAAATAAGTTTTGATAAAAAAAACGCAGAAGACGATTTTGCTGGCAGGATTAGTGCATGATAATATTTTGTAGAAATGAATGTCCTGTTTGATTAAAGAAACAAAATTACAAGCCAGTAATGGCAAAATAACTTGGCCAAATAACTAAAATAATTTAATGATTGCCTTCGCTAGAATACAATGACTCGTGGACCATATCTAGCTGTATATAGATCGGGAAAGATTAGTAACAACTATTTCGATGGGTGGAAACAGGCAGTTGAGAAAAAATACTATAATGCTGCTTAGTTTTGAAGCCACCACAGCTCACAATAAATCTTTTTTATGTATGTGTCAAGCCATGTGTGTTTTCAAAATTTTTTTCTAATAAATGAAGAGGCTTATTGTTACTTTATTTGTAGAAAATAGCGAAATGAAGTCTAACTTAAAATATTAAGCTTTATTTAAATTATTAAAAATATAAATTTATTTCGACTACAATACTGAAAGCTTAAATAAAACAGAAGATTCTTTCTTCTTTTATATAAGAGTGATCAAATGATTGTTAACGGTTGACAATTTTTCAAACATTCGATGGTAATGGTATCAAAAATTTTTAACTCCTTGAAACTGAAAAATATACCGATTCACATTGATTTGTTTTATGATTCCGTGAACATTTTAATTTCCACAATCTGAAATAGTATCAAAAAAGTTTCTTTAATAAAAACAGATCTTCAACAATTAATTTTTGTTACAGCTTGTCTTTGGACATTTCTTTCTCACTCATTAAAAATACCTGTATTTTTGAAAATATTCCATAGGGGATTGTTTAACTATTGAATAGCATTTTTTAAAATAAGTCACTTGATATTTTCTGGGAGAATATTATAGATAATTGGCGTTGTTGTAAATAGAAAAACCAGAAAAATTCCCTAAATCTACTCGAACAGAAATGCTTGTATAAATTAAAACATAATATTTATATATAGTTTTTTTTAACAATTGCTTTTTGAGCACAGATCCTTTCAAAAATAAATTTTAATACTTACTTTCAATGGATTGATCTTTTTCAGACGCAATGTTGCGTCCGAAACTACTGCTTGGACACACCATCTTTAACACACTGTCACATCAAATTATATTAACCTTTGATTTTATGTTATATGCATTTAATTCTCTTCTGAAACTAAACGAAAGTAATAATTAAAGTAAAAAATATGCTAATCATATTAAAATGAAATAATGGTGCACCACATCATTATAGATATTGGAATTAAATAAAATGCTTAAATATATAACAATGTTTAAGTTATAAAGTTATAAAGTTACAATGTTAAGTTATAAAGAGCATTCACAAAACACGATTACTATAAAACATAGCAATATCATTACATCCCAACACTTCTGTTATTTATAACTGTTAAAAACATTAAAGGAAAGTGAAATTTTTTTGAAACTGCTTGTCAATGTTGATAAAATCAGTCTTAATGATTAAATTTGTGGTACTAAATCAAATATATATAATTCCGGTATTATTAATGTAAGAGTTAAAGATAAAATGTTACACACACACATCATTCGTTACTTTAACTTGGAAATTGATAAATTTATATAAAGTGTTTGAAAAGTGAATGTGAACTCTCTAACTGAAATCAATATATATATATATATGCATATATATATATATAAGAATTTATACACACAATGTGCGTGCTGCTAAAAGGGAGTTATATGGTGCGTTAACCCGTTACCCTCTTCCAACCATAGAAAAGGATATTCCCCAAACAACATTGATCTCTACTGAAGTACCCTTCCAGTTTAAAAGATTACAATTTCCAATCAAATTAGCATATTTTATAATTAACAAAGCGTAAACTTTAAAATATTGCTGCATTAAAATCAAAAACAGCTGTTTTTCCCACTGTTAACTATGCGTAACTTGCTCTCGATAAGGAATTTTATAAAAAAAAATAGCTCCGAAAATAAAATGAAAATTGTTATTCATATACAAGTATTGCAAATAGAAGTATTGTAGTGAAAATATATTTTCAATTGAAAAATTGTCGAAAAAAAAAATCAACACCTTTTGCTCGTCGTACATTTAAAATTTCACCCGTTTATTCCAACTACGACACAATCTATCAACTCCCTGAGTGATGCCAGGTACCACAGATTGACATAAGATTTTTTTTGGGATAGTTGTATAATTAAAATTTTTATAAAGGCTATTTGTATCATATTATAAAGCTAATTAAGTGATTATTAGGAATAGTTTGGAGTTTATTTAAGGATTAGCTAGAAATAGAGAGTGTTTTGTTTTATGATTCATGTCTTAAAGTGTGTTTCGATAAATCTGAAGAATATCTGGAAAAGTTTTAAGTACAGTTTTGTAGCAAAGATATGGGACGATATCTTTTCCACCGTTCAAAAGAAGAAAGTATAGTTTCCTTAGCTTTTAGCTTATATAGGATCTTCATTACGTGGATTGGTACTGAAATAATATTTCATCGTGTCTAAATTGACATTTTATTTTTATTTTCTTGCATAGAATTTGAACTGAACTTGCAACTGTCGATTCCCAAGATAAACGTCTTTTTTATAGAAACTAATGTGCCATAGTGTTGTGTAATAAAAAATATATATAGATGACTATACATCATAAGAGTAAAACAAATCGATTACAGTTAAATGTGCATAATGTTCTGTTGCATAATTTGTTTTGATATGTTGGTATAGAAGTTGAGAGAAGAATGCTAGCTCAGGAGTTGAATAAATCATTGCGCATGGAATAAAGTTTTGAGATGTTTGGTTGAATTAATTAACTGTTTCACAGTTGGCAACAATAAGTAGGCAGAAACATTTAAGCGACTTAAATCATCTTTGTAGATGTGTTAGAAGAAAGTACAATTTTTTTCAGTGGTAAAGGATAATCCTTTTGCTCTTTGTGGCAGTTACATTTATTAAAAATATTTAAATACCTCGTAGCCTAAGTAGCTCTTTATGTACAAAGTATTTCCAAGAAAGGCTTCAGAAAAAGCTTTTTATTTCTTGCATTTAACTATTCCTGAGGAAAACATCAACTTGACTTCTATCAAGAACATCTTCAATACATGGAACATACTTGCGGAATATGTCAAAACATTTGTACAGTAGAAATAATCTGGATCATCAAATGCTTATCATTGGAGAAACTTCCTTATCCTTTGCAATCTGTCGTCAAAGTTTTGGTTGGAGCACACCTTCGGAAACATTCGAAGAAAAAGTGAATCTTTGCAGAGTCTGCGGGAACATTTACAGCAACAAATTATGTTTCCATATTCATCACAAGTTACAAAGAATCATTACAAGTTACAGAGAATGTTCGTAGTTGGTTTACACGAACACTACTTGGATTATTTCCCACTGTAAGAATTAAATTTAAATAAGAACTACCATTTTAATGCTTCAGAAAGGTTTGCTTAGCTTGTCATAAATAAGCCTTCTCATCTTAAGGTAAGATCACTTAAGAATACTTATACTCAAATTAATGAATAATAGAGGTTAATAGTTAAGCTAAATACTTAACTATCAATCTTACTTATTAAATATGCTTATACAAAATATATTTCTTATACTCGTATAAATATGCATGAATGTTTTACAATAATGTGTGCTGATATCAGTTCATGACAAGTCCTTGAGAGTGACAAAATCGCATGTTTGTGCCAGTTGTACCAAATATATTAAACATCTCAATCAATCTATTTGAATCAAAAGCGTATTAAAAAAATAAGTTTATGAACATTTTTAGTATAAATTGGTGAATGGTTAGCGTTCTTCGGTTCAACAGTTCTGGGCTCGAATCCAACCTTGGGCATGGATATTAATGGTTTAGAATTCTTTTAAAACAATATATCTTGGTATAATTAGCCCTCGTGTGCAGAAAAAACCCTAGAGCAAAAAAACTGCACCAAATTATATTTTAATTACTTTCATAATGCTTAATTCCGAAGTTAAATATGTTTATCTAATAATTTAAAATATGGTAAGATTGTGAAGGAGAGGTACAGCTCACATGAACAAAATTTTTTTTTTAGTTATTATCAATAAAAAATTAGAAACAAGTTTCAGAATAAGTTACAAAATGCATAAAACAAAATTTTCCATTTAATTTTGTTACATTTAACTTTTAAACACATAAAACTTGAAAAATAGATTTGGAATATTTTTCAAATATAAAAGGAAATCAAACTTGGGTTATTCCTCGTATTTTTACTTGGAAAAAATTTTATATAGTTGAATTATTTAAACTTAAAATTATGCGTAAAACCCTTAATATCTGTTTTAAATAAACTAGAGTTTTTAATAGTAAACAACACATTTTATCTCAGCATTCTATATTAAAAACTTTGTATAATAATATAGTTAAAAGGATTTAAATAATAAAGTTAACATATTCGAGTTTTCGTAAAAACATCTTTATTTCATGCTTCATTTACAGAAATTTTCCCTTCAATGTAATTTTAGATAGTTAATTATTTTTACAATAGTGACCACCTTGGCTTCAAATGTTTTTATTCAAGCATGGTAGAACAGCATAATTAAAACAATATAATTTTGCATTATGGAAAAATAATGAAGCTTACAGTTTCATATAAATGAATTTCAATTCCGAAATTCTTGTAACTAATTTTCAGAATAAGTAAATTCTTGTTAACTTGCACAATTTTTTAAAACTTTACATTGACAATGAATGTGGCTTAGGATTTTATTTTGTATAAGGAAGTTCTGTCATTTGTGAGTAGTTTATTAATTGTTAAATATTAAGTATTTTTCCTTTGTCTAGAATTTGAAGACGTAAAATCTGAAATTCAGTTTTCTTTGCAATCTGAATGGGGAAAAATTAATTTTTATCTTAAGCATTGGGATACTGGATTCGAGATGGTCATTACCATAGCAACCATTTAAATAAATTCTCCTTGATGGTTCTATTTAAAAAAAAAAGATAATGCGTTGGCTTCTATGCCCAATATTCCATGGTTTTCTCGCATATAGTACCACTCAAGTAAAATCAAGGAACATATTTGAAAATAAATTTTCTTGAAAATAAAGCTTGAGATATTTTCAACAATAAAATTATCGTTGTCTTGAAATTGGACAAACACTCATAAAATACATGTGACCAAACATTTAGAGCATATTTGAAATGGTTTTGTAAAAATTATTCAAATTGCAGATTGGATTTTTTCTTACTTCTGAAATTTGTTTTTGTATCACGCGATTTATATCAAGTTCTGTAAAATTGAAGATTTACACATTCTTCACTTTTAACTTAAAACTATGTTGTGTGATTTGGGATTCCGAAATCCCAGTTCATAAATCAGATTTTTATTTCAAAATATCCTTAAATTTGTTCTAAGAATGTGTAAATTGAAAATAAGCGACAATTCTTATTTTGAAAAATCCGTTATTCTTTAAAGGATTCTAATTGCTTAAAGTTTAATATGATTAAGGTATATTTTAGAACTTTAAATTATTTATATGATAAAGGAATAATTGTCTCTTAACCATGGTTTCTGTTTATTTCAAACTCTTTCATATGGTTCATATTTAGCCCAGCTGGGAACTGAATTGTTAGCGTTCTGGACTTTAATTCGGCAACTTTTGGTGGTCCAGTTAGCCTTTATGAAAATACAGATATGATATCCGATTGGCACTATTGTTTTCGGTTCTACAATTCATGGGCTTGAGTGTTTGTAGTAATCCGGAATATCGTTGAGTGACAAACCAAACCTCTTTCAAAAAATGATCGTTGAATGACAAAAGAGCATCAGTATTTTTTGGAATTGATGTTCGCAGTGGTTCAAAATTCTTTGAATGATAGGTCTTGGTACTGTTGTACTCTCTGGTTTGATATTTTTTACAAATTAGCTAAATTACCCTTTTTTTTAAAACATGGACAGAATTCCCTTTTTATATTTCATTCTCCCGCAAAATTGCATCTCATTTCTCTTCCCCTTCCCTGAAATAGACTATCCTAACGCAGGACTTGTGGCACGAGATTGAAGTCATAGGAGTTGAAGGAGCAGTTAAACAGAGAATGGCAAGGTGAAAGGCCGGATACCACGCCACTAGAAAAGACTGTTATTCAATTCTGACGTTCAACTGGATCCTAGAGACAGCAAAATGAGAAAGTTGAAGCAATCAAATCCTATGAGCTCTCAAACTGGAGGAGAGATCTAACTCCTCTAACGACCCCAAATGATAATAATCAAGCTGAAGAAAAGAGCTGACAAGTTTTCGAAGCTGTCGAAATTGGCTGCCTTAGTAACAACTTTCTTCCGTAAGTCGATGCTACTTTTTATAAACTATTTTTCAGGCCAGAATTTTTTCCGGTACCATTTATTTTTTATTACTTTAATTACTTAGTGTAAATTATGAATACCGCTTAAGTACATAACCAGGCTTTCAGTAATGCTTAAATGTTTGGATATTTATGTGTAAAATAAATTTGTAAGTATGTAAATGGAAGGGTAATTTTATCATTAAATTTATTGCAATTTTTGATTACAAAAATAAAGCCAGTTTCTGCATCTATTTTCAGATTTGAATCGGGGAAGAAAAATAATAAATATACAACGCAATTTTTAAAAATTTTAATACGTTATTTAAATTTAAAAGATTATTTGTAAGCACTGTATGACAACGGCAATTATCTATACAACAGGTTATCTCTTATCCAAATAGGAATGCAGAACATCAAACAATCATGTTTCATCAAGTCTAATTGTTAATAACAAACTTAATAGCTAAACATATTTCACTCTAATCCATCTATTAAATTAGTAATAATGCAATTGAAATTACTAAAATATGATCAAAACCTTCTAATAGCAATCCAAACTTACATATCTTGCTCTTAAATCTAATTTTTGACCATGGGAATAAAACATCTCAATTACAAAATTTTCGGCCAATTAAACGTATTTTTAATCATTACATTCGACAACATGGGAAGTTTAATTTATTCATATAAACTTAAATGATCATTTTAAAAGAACTGATTGAAGTTTGATAAAATGAGCTTTTAAAGTTCCTTAACTTTAATTTTAAAAGTAGGAATTTAAATAGTGCTTTCAGACGAAATATTAAGAAAAAATTATACTGCAAAAGCAAGTAAAACCTGCCAGTTTGCATGCCTCTTACTTCCACTGAAAAATGAGTACTTTTAGAAAAACAGCGATTTTGAAAAAGAAAAAAGATATTTACTAAGCTTATTTAACACGCTGTTTTACACCGCAAAGTGATGTCCCCGATAATTAACTTAAAACAAATCTAATAAGATGTTGAATGCTTGGAAATTTTTAGTCATGAAATAATTAATTATTCAAGCCAGGTCTCATTTCACTTGCATCTCAAGAGTTTCCTATCGGCAGCAGGTAAAATATTACAGAACTGTACAGGTTTGGGGCAATTTCAAATTTTCACGCCAAGTGTTCTACAGCTCTGTCCAGTTCAACAGTTCGTGAGTTCGTATCCCACCTTGGGCATGGATGCTTGTAGTGGTTCGGAATCCACTTTAAGCCGTAGGTCCCGGTCTAATTAGCCCTCGTGTGCAAAAAATGACCGTTGAGCGACAGATAAATTCTACAGCTCTGTCGTCAACATAAATTACGTCACTACGTGTGTTATCCGTCTACCAATACCGATCGCGTTCCAGCTTCAGATTTGAAATCGCTCGTTTATCCGAATTCCAAATATTAAAATTTTGAATATTTCATTATAATTAAGTACTATCGAAGTATTAAAATTCTAATAACTAGAAACGAAAATTTTAAAACTCGAAGTTTAATATACCGCGCAATTGTGTTTACCTTTAAAAAAATAAACGCTACTTACTACAGTGACAACCAATTATGAAGTTAAATTTCTAAGTTAACATATTTAATTTTTTTATTTAAATTCGATTTTTAGTATACTGAGTAACTGCGCCCACCTTAAAAAAACATCAGTGTAGCGTAACCTATTACAGTGCCAACCCGGCAATAAAGTTAAATTTCTAACCTTAACAAATTTCACTTTTTGTTTAAACTCGAATTTTAATATATCGAGCAATTACGCTCACATTAAAGAAATTTGAGTACGCGGCCAATCTAACGTTAACATGAAAAACGTAATGCACACAACTTAAACATTCATTTACTTATGGAAACATTCATTTTATAAACTTTAGTTTCTAAATATGAATAAAATTGTAATGAAAAACAAAATAACTCATTTAATCTAAATCTTTAATCGTTACTTTTCGGCGAATATACAGTTTTTATCGCATCTAAAAAATCTTCTATTATATAATTTTCAAATTTAGAATATGATGGTAATAAGAAAGTTGTTGAATGGGGCACGAAGCAATCAAACGTACTTTCATGCCCCATTCAACAACTTTCTTATTACGCTCTAAATTTAAAAAAAAAACGTAAATTCAAAAAATCCTGATCCTTACTTATTACCTTTCGTAACCGACACACTAACTTTAAAAATCGAATATCGAAACTTAAGTCTTCAAGATTATTCTTTAATAGTTTCAAGGGTTATATACAAAATGCGCATGTCACGCGGTCACGTTACCTCCTAAAACGAAAAGCACATCATACATACGTAATCCGAACCGTTAAGGCAGCCTGGCGAACTTATCGCACCATTTTTATCGCACGCTTGGCGGCCGAGCTGGCAGCCGAATGGTTAGCGCTCTTGCCTTCGGTTCAACAGTTCGTGGGTTCGAATCCCACCTTGGGCATGGATGTTTGTAGTGGTTCGGAATCCACTTTAAGCCGTAGGTCCCGGTCTAATTAGCCCTCGGGTGCAAAAAATGACCGTTGAGCGACAAACAAGCCAAGCCAAGCCAAGCCAAGCCGCACGCTTGGCGCATTTTAAAAAGTTCTCTATTCTAGCGAAATATAATTTTCTTTTTAAAAATATACTCCATGGGAGTTTAGAAGGAAAATGAGATCCAATAGTTAATATTTTTTTTCTATTTTCAGTATATAGAGAGTTTTAAAAAAGGGAAAAGAATAAAATCTCTACTTTCTTCAAGATGGGTTTTCAGAGGAATTTTAAATCACTTAAATTAACTGTATCGTTCATAATCAACTTTATAGAAGGTTCAAGTCAGCGTTTAAAAAGATTTGAATTAATTGAAAGCATAAAGTTTTTAATGAAACGTAAATACTATTTAAGTATAGCCAAAAATAGGCTTATCTCTTTAAGTTTCGTTTCACTCCATGAAGCTATTCTTAAACCCCATAAAAATTTGGCCGACAAAAGGAGGATTTTATATAGAACATTCTTTTTACTTAATGAAATGAATACTATTAAGGATATATTTAAATGGATCCAGTTAAGAGAATTGTAAAAATTAAATTAAAGCCATTTTAAGACAATGAAAGCAGGTGTAAATTAAGATTAGTTGAAGGTCTGCGTTGGCAGTGAGATAATGTTTCGTAAACATGATATGGAAAAACTTTTCTCATTTGAAGCAAATGCCGCCTCTTTTCGAGAGATTTTTGATATTCGTTTCTTTAAAATGGAATTTTATTCATATCCGCCATGGTATGATCCACAGATAACAATAACCAATGCATTTGCTCAGTATAGGAAATCGAACACTAATCCTGTTATTTTCCAACAGCTCTACTAATCACAAATATAGTTGTCAGTATCATCTAATATACAAATATTAACAGATGGATCGAAAAATGCAGGATGTGGTGTATTTATTAACAGTGATACCATTAAGTATAGCTTCTATACCTCCTGTGACATCTGCACAGTTAAAGCTACAGCAAGATACAATCCATTTCTAAAAGCTACAGAAATGTTTAACTGTGAAAAATTAAGGAAATGATGTTTTTCCGGTTATGTCAGTCATCATTTTAACATAAGGTGTGACTCTAATATTCTTATTTAAAAATAAAATATAAAAAATATAGAATATAAATGTAAGCAAAAGAATGAAACTTTTAGCATTACCAATGCTTTATTCATACCTCATAAAGTATGAGCAATTATATAATTCAAAATAATAAAATAAAGATCTTTATAAAACGTAAAATACTTTTAAAATATTAATTAAATTTGTGGAACGTATATACTGAAATGAAAAATAATGAATTGGGAATGTGTGCACTTCTAAGAAAGAATTTTAATTAATGAAATTAAAACATACACATTCTATGAGAAATATCAACCATACAAAGTAATTAGGATCAATTAAATGTCAAACAACTTTTCAAATATTAATCTTAAATTTGGAACGTATATGCTGAATTTAAAAATTAAAAGCATTTTACCAATTTAGTATTTATTTCATTAATCAAAATTCCTTGTAATGATTCGAAGAAAGAAACAAGCAGACAGAAAGAGGCAAGCAGAGCCAAATACACTCGGAGAAATGAGGAGGATCACATTTCATATTAATGCATGTTTCTTCCATTTATACAACTTGAATTTCTATTTCAGTAAAATGTGATTCATTTAAATAAATGATTATAAATACTTTTTCATTGCTAAAATATTTTAATAATGAATGATTAATCAACTTGTTTATTATCACATGAAATTAATTTAAAACTTCTCTTTCAATCTAGTTTACCATTCAGTGCTTTAATCTTGGTAAACAGAAACTTGAAAATATTTATATTTTAATGCACCCATTGATATATTTTTTCAATGGCAGATTGTAGACAGTTAAAAAATGTACTCAGATGTAGATCAGAAAATATTCTTAGCATCTATATATCTACTTGGATAAATTTCAATAAAATTCATAAATTATTCAATATATTTATAAGGAAAACAAATTTTAATTAATTTAAATCAGAATGGTTTGAATATTGCTTATAAGACCTTCAATAGAATTTATGAATGAAAGAAATTGAATCACGATAAAAGGTTAATGCAAATAATGAATTAAAATGATTTTCTATAATAAATGCTTTCAAAGGAATTTTGCAGTAGATATGAAATAGTTTCAACAATATATCAAGGAATTCGTAGAAATGTAAGCCCAATGTAAAATTTTTAATTAGATCTCTTGAGTTTAATTATTTAATCAACGAAATAATAAAACGACAAATCACTTAAGTACTTTTTAATTCGGTATATTAACAATCTTTCAACTGTATAATTGAATTTCATGTTATGTGCTGAAATGCGAAATAGTGCAAATTAATATTGCTCTTTATAGTCATTTTAAATAAACATTATATCAAAGTGCCGCAGTTAATTTCGAAGTGTAAACAATTTAAAATTTAGAAAATATTTAGACACAAAATATATATTGAATAAATCTTAATGAATATTTTTTTATAAATACTGAATTTGTGATTGTAATAAATGTGTAAGAAATGTTATGTTTTGTATTTCGGTGATATCCACATAAATATCGCCGGAGAATACTTGTATAAATATATTACGCGGACATATTCACTTCTTGATTCCATTACTCGACAGCAAACTTGGGTGATAGATGAAAAGATTGACAAATATTGATAATTGATTGATAAATTTCCTTGATTGTATGGTCATCTTAATTTATTCAAAAGCACATCTTAATAATTTGGATAGCATTGTTAATTCTTAGTTCAGTCAAAAAATCAAGACAAAGGACAATTTATGAGCATCATCCAAAAAGTTCATGGGTCATTGTAATTTAGTAAACTGATCAAGCAGATGATCCTAAACTCAGTTTGCCAATTCCAAAAATATTATTTCCCTTAAAAAACATTGTCTATTTTAGAATTATCATTGGAAAACAGAACCAACAAAAAGTTTTGCTAGTAAAAGTTTTGGGCTTGCAGCTCTTAACACACGAGCATGAAGCTTTTTACTGTTCTAAAAAATACGTTATGATCATTTATCAACTAATTACAAAACAGTACATACGTAAATTCTCGTTCGCCAAGAAAATTACCGTAACTTAACGAGGTTGAAAAAAAAATTCCTTGCCGATTAAACCAATATAACGTGAATGTTTTGTCTCGTCTTTTTCATTTTGCTTTTGTTCTGTTTTAAACATGTTCAATTTTGGAAGCAATATCGCTAAAGATTTGAAAATTTGAAAACTAATTATTTAGAACAGCAGGTAATTTTCATGATTTTTTAAAAAATTCCTTATTACTGGTAAAATCGTGAATGGATTTTTCTCATCGTAGACGATACAGATATTCGGTGGTGAGCTTCACTTTGTTTGTTAAGGCTCGAAGAATGTGATTTAAAGGCAATAAACAAATTCATCGGCATGTCAGATTTACGTCACCATCTTAATACGATGTGATGTAGATGAAATGTTATATGACGTCAAAAGTACTTTTAACCAATGAGAATTGTAATAAAGTGGAGCAATCATGATCTCTACTGGAAGGAGGGAAGGAAAAAAACCCTCTTCTGTATGGTTAAAAATAGCTACAGATTTTTCTTTTAACTAAAGTTTAGTATTATATTACTACCACTAATTTATATCAACTCAAATCTTTCCTAAATTCGAGATCTAAATGGTGTGAGCATTCATTTTTATATACATTGCTTGTTTTATTGTTGAATGAAAATTTTGATGTGACTACGTTGTTTTATTTTATTTGCAAAATAGCTATTATTTAGTGGAATTATTGTATTTTAAATTGCTAGGAAAGTGTTTTTTTTAAATTGAATTCATTTAAATTTAGACAGTTCGTGGGTTCGAATTCCACCTTGGGCATGGATGTTTGTAGTGGTTCGGAATCCACTTTAAACCGTAGGTCCCGGTCTAATTAGCCCTCGTGTGCAAAAAATGACCGTTGAGGGACAAACAAACCAAACCATTTAAATTTAGAGATTATAAATATTTTTAAAATGTAGATTTTAATTAAGTCAAATGACGCATAACGCCTTTCTTTATTGCCGACTTTTACAATCATATAAACAATAAATATAGAAATTGTTTAATTCTTCTAGTGTAATAAATCTTTTAATTAAATTCTTATTAACTAAAACTAATTTTAATCAAAGTTTGGACATACTCGCTTTAATATTCTAAAATTAACATAGTTGAGTTTTAAAAATGATTTTATTGTGGGATAAGATTACATGCTAATAGTTTAAATGAATCCTTATTTTTTGAAATGCTCATTAAGAAAAACTAATAGCAAACTTTACGAAGTTTTTCTGTTTTAAATGTTATGTAATCAATTTTGAATTCGCGTAAATACAAATCACTTAAAAAAATATCAGTTGAAGAAGCATAATAATCCCCCAAGAGATTTATTATAAAAGTTAGTTTGTAAATTATGATAAATTATTTATACTGAAAATGAAAGGAACTGTTGATATTTTGAAAAGTTTACAGTTATAAAACGTTAGTTATAATTATAGTTTAAGTTTTATTATTATTATATAAAAAGAGTTAGAGTTTACAGAGAGAATTATAAATACTTATAAGTGTTGACAAAACGAGGTTTAATATCAAATACTGCTCCACACACATAAGAAAAATGTCGAATTTTTTGTTTTCAGTGTGCATATCTGCTATAAATGGTTAAATATTTACAAGTTGGTTGCTTGGGTTTTCTGGCCCAAGATTCAAAAAGGACAAACTGTGCCAATCATTGCTTATTTACATACTGTATTTTTATTTACTTAAATAAAGAAAACCCAAGCAACATTAAAATCAAAAAACTTTGTTTATAATTAAAATTCAGATGTGTGTGTGTTCACTTAAAAATGCAAAAATGTTTTTGTTTGGTGGTTTTCCCAATAAATCATATAATGTTAAAAGGCCTGTGTTAGAAAGTTGTAAAAACTTTCGTTGTTAAAATTGGACATGAGATTAAAATGTGATAAACTGTGTATGACTCATCACACGTTTCACACCATGGATTTAAATCGCTTAAGAACAAATGTCTGTGTGTGCCCGATACGAAGGCTTGTCAAACTTACGTCAGCACTTCGTATTGGTAAAATTGTTAATGTGATGTATGGAAATATGTAACGCAATTTATTAGTGATCTTCATGTTTTGTGACTCCTGCCAAAGATCTCGAGTAAATTTTTTTAACATACATTCTCACATCCAACAAAGGAATGGATGGAAGAAATGGGTTGGATGAAGATTTAGCAGCTGCATCAGCCCAATCATTGTCATCGAGACCCACATGACTTGGGGTCCAGCAGAAAATGTCATATCCCTTGACAGCAAGGGAATCTAATGATCAGAAAATTCTGGACACAACAGGATGCCAGTCAAAACCACTAAGCTTCTAACATACTCAAACTGTCAGTCTACACTCAGTATAAATATTTTCAGAGTTTTTGCCTAACGACTGTCTATTATCAATAAAGAATTCTTCTGAAAGTGGATGATGAAATGCATCTTATAACTTATAAGTGTTGACAATTTATAAGTTATAAGATACATTTCATATATAATTATAACTTATAAATATTTTTCTATTTTATAAGTTCAATGTTTGCAAATGTGTGTGTTTCGTTTAATTTTAATGAACTTAGATTAAAATTACAATACTTTAGAAGACCTTAATTCGTAACTGAATAATAGATTATCTATTGTACATACAAAAATAAGGCTTAAACTAAAGTACTAAAATGTGCAAGCAGCTTAATTTGAGGTATGATGAACCATGATCCAAATTTGAATATTTAGCTTCTTGTTTGAATAATACCTTACATACAGCATAAAATTTACTCACGATTTTATGGATAAATGTAATTGACATTTTAGATATTTTAGTGGAATAAATTGTAGAACAAATATCAATATTTTTTTGTAGAATTTACTCTTATGAAATTGTTGGATTGGAATCTCATCAATATTTAAAAAAATGATTGAAATCTTTTATAGTTTCATTAATTCATATTATATAGAGCTTCGGGGTTCATGTCGATTGAGAGTTGAATAAAGCAATCACTTAATGAACACAAAACTTTTATTCGTAAAAATTCCACTCGATATAAGAAATTCCAGAAATTCTGTAACAATCACAATTATACATCTACAATTCGTCAGATACAATAAGTAACAGCTTCCAATCACAGGTTTCAAATACCTCAGACTGAGAACAGCTTCTCTAGACTAGTAGTCACGACTAATCGTATTCAAGACTAATTGTCTTTACAGAACTCCTCTCTTCTATGTCGCATTGCGGTATTTATACCTGACTTGGCGGAGAAATCTACCAGTTTCGCTAAGGTTCTGGAAGCTTCTAAGCTATCTCGCTAAATATTGGTCCTAGAGCTTAGGTGATGAATGTTTCCTAAAGTATCTATTTCTCGCCAACTTTTGCCAAGGTTTCTCGTCAAAACATCACCAAGTCACCAAATCGTTAGAAAACCCGCTTTTAACGTATAACACGTCTAAATACCGCAACTTTCGCCCAAAATGTGAGTATTTCTGATCTGTCTGAGATATTTTAAGACAAATACAATAATTATTTATAAATTTGTAACAATATATTTAACTTTAAAATAAAAGGTGTAGAAATAGAAATAGTTTAAAAATTGTTAAAACTCATTTTGGTAAAGTTTAATTTATTCATGCTTAGATAAAAGAATAGTTATATATAGGGATAATGGCAATGAAGCTCGAATAAATTTGCCAGTGGCTTTGCAGTGTATAATGCACAGTATATAATGCTTAGAAATATTACTTATCTAGCAAAAATTGACACTAGCAATAACAGAAATCTTCAGTGCACTAACTGTAATTGAGTTTTAATAACATACGAGTATTTTATTGTGTATTGGAGTACTTGTCCCAACTCATGAAAATTTGTTTTTCAGTAGGTTGCATATCTGTAGAATAGGATTCTCAGAGCAACATGCAAACGTCATCCATACCAGAAAAAAACATCATAGTTTGCACATTTTTGCTTTAATATAGCGTCAAGCTAAAAACCATGACGCGTTTGGCGTGATTTTTAAAAACTTCGCCAAAAGTGAAATTACAACATTTTCAAATGTAATATGTCTGAAAATCAATAACCTACCGAATATCACTAAATCAACCATAGGTTGTGGTAAAATCAGCTTTTAATATCCTGATCGCTTTCAATCTCATCTGTAACTACAGTTTCACCCACAGTAATCTACAGGTTTGGTGTATTTGGTATCTGTACCGACTAGTTTGATGAAGCCCAAGACGCAAACTTTACCCCCTTCCCCAAATATCGCCAATCTCGCCAGATTCACAGCGATATACTATATACCTGGATTAAACCTAGAGTCAATGAAACGGGAATATACAAGCACAGCTATGTATTTAATACATCAGAAATATGAAAAACGGAATGTAATTTCTCGTTGCCAGCATTGGAAACTAGTGGTAATAAAAATGTTTTACACTGTGGTACCCACATCAGTAAGTCAGATGCTACGCATTTATGACTGTAACAGAAACAAGGTGGCTGTAGGCTGTCCTCTACATTAGACATATTCATGGTACTCTATATAGTTATGATACCTCTTTAATATCGTTTTCTGCACTATTATTGGTCAATAGTCTCTGCTACAATGTACAGGAAGAGAGAAACCACTTCTTCCGACAGCCCAGGTATTGTCGATTTATCCATGAATAAGAAAGGCACTGGGGATTGTAATACGATTCCACAAGACGAATGAAACATTCATTATCTTCTATAACCTCTGATGCTCTAATTAATTATGTATTTTAATCTTATGTATTGAATGAATATATCTTTCAATATATTTTTAATCTCCTTTACCAAATACCGGTTTTATGATGACTGGTTCCTAATTGATTTATATTTTAAATATAAATCTTGGTAATTTGTAAATTCTCCTAAATATTGAAGATAATATAAGTGATATTAATTCTGTATTTTTAATTAGAAGTAAATCAATAAATGCTTTATCAAGATGTTTTAAACCAGCTCAAATTTATTCACATTAAATTTTATTCAAAATTTATTTTGAAATAAACTAAAGAAATTGTACAAAGTATCTTTTAAATACTTGATTCTCTTTTTTGCCCTTGAACTTTAAGCCTTAAAAATATCAAATGGCGCTAATTATTTTTCATCTTCTTGTCAAACTCCAAATAAGAGTTTTTATATTTATCCTGACACATTATGCGAGGAAATTAAAAGTTTTTTTTTCACGAGCGTGATAAAAATGTTTTAATAAAGAATGAACAAAAATGCTTTTTATTTTCATATTTATTTTGATAAAAGGTCATCTTTTCACTGCTATAGCTAGTTACCTTGGATAAAGAATTTGCAAAGTTATAAAATAATTAAAATTGAAATAAAAAATCTTGATTAACGGAAAATTGATTTCTCCTCTTATGAAACGTGTTTAATTTACCGAAAGTTTTAGTTATTAAATAATTATGAAGCTAGTAAAATATATTTTGTTCTTATTTTTCTGTATGAAGCATATATATATATATATATATAATATTAATACATTTGAAATAAATTTGATAATTATTTAAAGTATATGGTTAAAATATTTTACAAAGATTACTTTTTTTAGATTTTATTTTTCAATGAGGACAATTTCATTTTAAAACAGATTTCTTTTAAATGTTTGAGGAGAAAAAAATGCTTGTTTCTTTGATATGTATCAATTCCTAAATAAATTCTAAGCGTAAGTTTTGATCTGTAATTTGTGCAAGTATCAAAATTGTTGCAATAGTGTTAATTTCTCTTTTATGTCGGTTAAATGTTTTCGGAAATTACTCGTATGATTTGAGTGATGTACAAGGAAAAATGAGCTAACTTTGCTTAAAGCGCCTTCGGAGCAGCTATTCGTGGGTTCGAGTTGGGCATAGAATTTCGTAGTGGTTCGGAATCCACTAAGCAATAGGTCCAAATCTAATTAAGGTCTAATTGGTTTGTCATTCAACGGTCATTTTTTGCACACGAGGGGCTAATTAGAACGGGACCTACGGTTTAAAGTGGATTCTGAATCACTACAAACATCCAGGCCTAAGGTTCGATTCGAACCCATGAACTGTTGAACCGAAGGCAAGAGTGCTAACCATTCGGCTGTCATCTTGGCATTCTAATTAAGTCTTGTTTGCAAAAAATGACAGCTGAGCGAAAACAAAACAAACCAAACCTCATTTTCACCGATGTATTGGTTAATTTTATTTAATTATAAATTGATATTCTAAATTTCTCACAGAAGTTACATTTATATTGTTTAACATTAATTAGTAGTTCAGTATATAAAAATTATATTTATCATATCATATTATAATAAATGTTTAGTAGCGTAAACACAAATTATTTCGTAAAAAAAAAAAATTTTGCCTTTTAAATTTTTGATTTTTGGAAATATATATATATATATAAATATATATATATATATATATATAAATATATATATATATATATATTCCACAAGAATTAGTGCTTTAGATATTCAAATAAAAATATTCTGAACATTTGCTTATATGGATTGTTTTGTTACCTATTGGAAGGATGGGTATCTTTAATTATCATTATCTAAAATATATTTATTAGAACAGCTCGGGTGTGATATCCTAGCTGTTCTCCGAATTTTTATATGAGCTGCACGTGTCATCTTTGTTTTGAAACAGAAAAAAGTGGGTCGATTCTTTTGGCGACTTAAAAAATGATCACGTGTAAATATCTGATATTTTTTCTTTATTAGATATTTAAAATCAATAATTTATGTGTTTTAAGATAAGATTCACACTCCTTTTCAGTTTTTTTTATCGTTTTGCAATTTTTGGTCCACTTTAAAAATCCATTCACTCTTTTAGATGCTCTTATTCTTTTTTAAATGTTTGATTTGAATTTTCAAGTGGACAAGGGGCATTTGATAAATGGCAGTTTTTTTTTTACCGTTAGTTTGTTTTGTCTCATTCTAATAATTTCTTTTTCTCAATGCACTTATTTTTATCGCATTGTTTTTTTGTTTTGTAAAGTTTTTAATGGAAGGTATATTTTGACAGTAAATTCCAAGGTGGGTTGCCATTCGTAGTAACATTTTTTTGTGGTTGCTGTATTCTTTTCTCAAATATAGTTATATTAAAATATTCTTGAAAGTTCCCAATCTCAACTTAAGCAATGCCGCCCTGTCTGTATGGTGGTTATGGCCCTCGGCTCTCACCGAATGGCCTCGGGTTCGAATCCCGAATCGATGTAAAACTGGAAAAATGTAGGACTTTTTTGCTTGTGATGGACCTCTGTTTCGAAAAAGAAAGCAGACAACCTTTTTGCTCCTGCCTAAAGCCCTCATCAATAAATAATCTCTACTTCTGTTTGTCTGTTTTCATGCACACCAAACGGGGACACACGTCAAAAATATGTTAATTAGATTTATGTAAAATAGATTATTTAGAATAATGTAAATTAGATTTAAACTCTCATTTTTCTTAGGTCAATAAAATCCTTTTTTAAATTAATTTTCATCTATGTTTATTAATTCTTTTATTCTGTTGTCAATTATTAAATAATTCATAATATGTTTTCGATTTTAAAATTATTGGTTTCGTTCAATCGAAGTGTCCATTCTGAGAAGATTTTTGTGCTGTAATACCTGAAAATTTACTGAGGGATAGAAATTATTTTTTTTAAAATTTGTTAGCATTATAAAGTGGTTAGAATTGTATTCTGGATTAAAAATGCTGAATATACAAAAAATCAAGATTTATTGAAAGAAGTGACTTTTATGTTGAACTCCTTTTGTAGCGTGTTAACAAAAGAACGCGTAAGCTCTTTCCTTAAAATTTCATTTGGTTTATACTCTTTTTCATCAATATGGTTTCATAAGATACTTAAAGTGAATGCATTTTTCTAAGTAGTTTTTCTTAGTCTTGAACTATTTTTAATCTTGAAAGATTTCAGTTAGTGCAATATTAATTTATTTCAAATCTTGAAATTTGTTTTTTTCATTGATAATTAAAGAATTAAAATATAATCATAATTTGAAAACTATATATAATCCATCTATAGGAAAAATTAATTGGATAAAAATTCAACTAATTTACTTTTTTCCAAATAAAGAAATTTTTTATTTCAATTTATTAAGAAAAATAATTCATAAAATTCTATTTGAATTAAAAAATACATTTAATTTGCCCTTCAATATTATCTTGCATATAAATATTTTTCCGTTTATAAATCAAATTTTAAAACTATTTTGTATTTGCAAAATAATATATTTCTGAATTATTGAGTATGAGCATCAAAAACATAAAAAATATTGTTCTGAAAGTCCCCTCTACCCGCAAAAATAACTTAATTAGCTATTTCAAGAACATTTTATCAAATTACATTCTAAAATATAATATGTAATATTCTCAAAACTAGGTTGTTGAAGAATAATATGCTGATTAAATATAAGCTGTTCTGTAATATAATGGCTAAAATATTTTATTGGTATTTTCATAAGGATGAATAATACACACATAGATTTAATAAAAGTAATTTAATGCCCAAAATGCTTACATTCAAAAGTAATGAAATTTTAAAACTTGTTTATATTTAAAAATAAGTAAATGAAGAATAGCATTTTTACATATTTTCCTACATGTTTTGTATAAATGATTTAATTATTAAGATAAATATTGGAATCCATTCATTCCATGATTGTTAAACCTCATTTTAATAAATGATTTTTCTTTTTATAGGAAATTATTTTTACACTTAGTGGAGTGAAGAATAAAGCAAATACGTTCATTAAACTATTCAATATAATTTTCTTTTAAGTGTCCAAACGGAATGAAGTAATATTTTGTGAGATGTAAAAAAAAAAGTACTTTTTTTAAAAATCAATATTTCATTTTTGCTTTAAATTCACTATTCCAGTTTAAATAGACTAATGAACTAGGTAAAAGTTCATAACAATCAGAAAGGATTTTTCCCTAAGACTATATAAAGAAGGACTTAAGTAATTTTCCCCATTCACTTTTACTAATAGTTAAAAAAAAAGTGGTCTGTTTTTAGATTGATTAGAAAAAACATGGTTGCGTTTTTTTCTAATTCCTATGAAATGGAAGCTTCAGTTTCTAAAGTCTGATATTAACCTTGATTGGAAGGATTAAGGAAAACTAACATCTAAGACGTATTCAGAATAAAATAAAATTCCATTTTAAAAGATTTTATGAGAAGAGTGTTTTGGAAAAGTTTTAAACTTAGAAAACTTTTCGAAGGGGGGGGGGGGAGACTTACTAAAAGAATAAAATTTAAGTAAAAATAAAAATACTTTTGTCTCGGTTTGCCCTTTTATCATTATTATCTAAATACAGTTTAATGAAGCATAGCTTACGTGTACTTGTCTGAAAAATAATCTAGTTAAAAGCAGTTGTATGAAAAAGAATAACTAGTAAAAGTAAAAAATTTTACAAATAATAGTTGTGTTAACTTTATCTGTGTTTTATGAAGCAAAATATGCTATCTCTAATGTCAAAAAAAAAAAAAAACTTAATGAAGAAATTGCAATATTTGTTTTTAGTTAGTTATATATACGAGGGTTACTCTGAAATTTTTGTGATGCTTGCAGACGAGAATTTACAAAATAAAAATAACGGTTTAATTTTAAAATACAAAGAAGAATGCGTTCAACGGTTGCAATTAGCATTTGGTGATGAATCTCCAGCTCATGCTACTGTATTCAGATGGTTTAGAGAATTTAGAAGAGGTCGCAATTTTCTTCAGGATGAAGAACACACAGGAAGGCCGCCGTCGGCAGTAATCCCGGATAATGTCTGCCATACGAAAAATATTAATGGATGATAATCGCTGTAGCTATCAAATGATACAGAAGGAACTTAACATTGGATCCACAACCATACACAAAATCATTTATGAAGAATTACATATGAAAAAAGTAGTTTGCCGTTGTGTTCCTCATAATCTTATTGAGCACCAAAAAGAGGAGCGTGTCAGAATTAGTAAAGAAACTCTTAATAATGGCGACCACCGCATCATTTTTAAAAGTGTAACAGGTGATGAAACGTACATACCGTTTTTCAACGTCCCAACACGTCAAGAAAGCAAAGTATGGGTCTTTGAAGATGATCCCACGCCGACAATGATGAAAAAACAACGCGCACTGAAAAAAGTGAAGTATGCCGTTTTCTTCAGAAGTACGGGATTGGTCAAAGCCATCAAGTTGGAAGAGCAGAAGACAGTAACAGCAAACTGGTATACCACTAAATGTCTTCCAGAAATTTTGCAAGAACTGAATGTTAGGGGACTTGACAATGGCAATGCATCTGCACATACAACCGGATTAACAGTTGAGTTTCTTAAACAAAAACAAATTAAAGTGATTGAACATCCGCCATATTCACCTGATATAGCTATGTGCGTCTTTTAGTTATTCTTTAATCTAAAAAAGGACTTACGTAGACGTCGTTTTCGTTCAGAAGACGAGATTGATGTGGCTATAATTGCATTTTTCATCTATTACAAGAAATGAATGGCTTGAGGCATTTAATCTGTGGAAAATTCGTCTACAAAAGTGCATTGATGCTTGAGGAGATTACTTTGAACAGACCTAAAATTTTATAAGTATAACTTTAAAAACCTAGTTGTATCACAAAAATTTCAGAGTGACTCTCGTATATATATATATATATATATACACTTAAAGATTTGCAAGTTGAATCTTTTAGAGCTTATAATTCACATATTTTGTGGTTTATTTTTCTTTCAAAATTTTTGTGCAAGTACAATGTAAAACTTCTATTCAGATTTTATAATTTCCTATGATTGCAGATCTTATACAACAATATTTGCAAAATTATGCAATTTGTTTAGTTATTTATAAATTAGTCATCATTAAGTGAAGTGCACATACATGTATAACAGTATTTTCAATTTTTAATATTGAATTATCTCTTTCAAACTTGATCTTTCCAATTTTATCATATGACAATTATTTGCTCCTTAAACAGTCATGAAATATTTGGATAAATATTTTAAAATTACATAAAATTTTTTCAAACTTATTCCAGAAAAGACTTTTTTCAAATAATTATAAATGTTTTGTTGGGGACTTATGAAATTTATTAAAGTTTCCTTTCGAATAAATAATTAGTATTTAAAAATTTAGATTAGAAAAGAATGTTTACTTCTAGAAGTTTTTGGCACATTCTTTTATTTTTTTAGGCTTCATAAAAGTTGAGCCACTCTGAAATTTGACAATTATTTAATTTCATGATTTTGATAGTTGTTTTAGAAAAATATTCCATAAAAACGGAGAATAATTTTTTTATTCTGTGATATCACCGTGAAAGTAAAGAAAAAAAATACAGATGATTTTTTTTCCAAGTTGTTAACTGAGTGTTTATAAAAATTGCAAACAAATCAGAATATTTCATCTCCTTAGTTACGAGCTTGCTTAAAGAAATGGAGATAAGAGGTGAGTGATTCAGGGTTAAAGGATAAGATGTGTTGTGCAATGAAATTTTGCTATCATTTATACACTAGCCAAAACACTTGCTCTTGTAAGCTTCTTTCAATAACATAACTGATTTTTTGAGCTGTTTCACTCAAATAATTGCAAAATTTTTGGCACAACACATTTCGTTTCTTAACTCTTCATAACACATTTCCATTTCTATTGGACACACAAAAATATTTTTTTTTTAAAAAAGAAACAAAAATAGTCTTTCTTTATAGTATTCATAATCTCTCAGTCAAACTTCTGTTTATTAAGACTGCTTCATTTACAATATTTATTGGGTTGTTGGAAAGTCATTTCGTTTTTCCTGAAAATGAAAAACGTGCAGCAAATAAATATTGATATGCATTGCACATTGCTTGTTCTAGTCCAATAGCTTTTACCATCTTTCTAGTAGTAGCACGAATCCACAATCATAAAGTGGTTGGTTTTACCAGCGAAAAACTGATCTATGTAGGAGAAACGAAATTATTTTTCGAACAGTCCAATTTAATTTCTCAGTCAAACTTCTGTTTATGGAGGCTGCTTCATTTATAGTATTTATAATTTCTCAGTCAAACTTCTGTTTATGGAGATTGCTTTATTTACAGTACTTATAATTTCTCAGTCAAACTTCTGTTTATGGAGACTGCTTTATTTACAGTACTTATAATTTCTCAGTCAAACTTTTGTCCATGGAGATTAACCAAAATATTCCTCAGTATTCCGTAAAAATGTAGAATGATTGCAAAGGTCAAGGGGAATTTCCGGTTGTGGAGTGTAAGCATCTACTCCTACTAGAGCTGTGGAGTCCAAGCTCAAAAAATCTTAATTTTTGTTTGGTGTGTAGACCAGAGTTTATAGCTATCAGATAGAACTCGCAGTACGTGGATCAAAAGGATCAATTTCAAGACAGTTGGAGCTTGATTGATTTTCTCGTATCTATTGAGAACTTCTCTAACTAGGGTGCTGTTAGAGATGAGACAAGTTTGGATATTTTAAATTTATATATAGTTGACAGATTTTCATCCAATCATATCATACATTTTCAGTGGATTCCTTCAAATGTTGGGGTTGAGAGGAATGAAAAAGCAGACTCCTTGACTAGATCCGCTGCTGAGGTAGATGTCATCAGTCTTTGTGGTAAGGTCACCTTTTGAGAGATTTTTTCACTGGCGAAAACAAAATTGAATAAGCTTTCGAAAATCCCTCCCAATCATTCTTGGTATTTTGCAAAATCCTTTAAAAGACAGTCTTGGTAATAATAATAATTAAAAAAAAAATTGGGACTATATATCTGCAACTTTTAGCAAGATCTCACGAAACTACTCTTTTGCCCTTCTTGAGTGCCCTCATTTTTGAACAAGTTCAAAAAATACACTCGTATTGTGTTTGGTATAAAGTTGACATGGCTTCCCCTGCTCACATTTTGGCGTGTTTAAATTTTAGTATGTGCAAGATCCTGTGGGACCCTCTTTTTTGACATTTTGGATATTTTTGGGTTTATGGGGATTAATTAGCTTTGCTAGATAGTCCCGGGATTGGCAATAACAGCATAATTTCGTAGTTATCATTTAAAAAAAAATCACTTGCACACTTTTTTTAAAATTTTACTGTGTTGCCATTATGTAAAAAAGGAATTCTCATTATATTAATGGAATATATCCTTCATATATTTAAAGTAATTAAATTCGTTGAAAGCTAAAAATTATCATGAGCAGCTCTTAGAAGTGTCTTACAGAAATCATATAACAGTTCAAAAAACAGTTTAATCGCTATTTATGTAAATGAATTCCTTCATATGAATAAAGAGCAATTCTAAATCAAATATATTAATAAGTGTGTAAATCAAGTCATTGATAATGGGCATAATTAATAAATTTAATTTCTTTTTTCTTCAAAATACGAAATGTGTATGAAAAAAGTATAAAATTATGTAAAAATTAACATATATTTACAAATATAAATTAATTTGACTTTCTAAATTGTTTCTCAACAGTTTGTTTTTACATAGTGAAACAATTGAATGTTTAAGAAGATAATTTATCATACACAACCTTAACAGTTACGTATGCTGAATGATACTTTCGTATTATTACGTCCACAATTTTCCCCAAGAAATGTATCATTAAAGATTGTAAAATTTAATAAATTTTCTTTTCAAAATGGGATAGGGAAAATAATTAAAATCACTTATGCCTTATCATTTGAACGAATAGACAGTCTTATGTTAAATTCGTATTGCAATTTAGATATCAAACTTTGCATGCATTAAAGATATATAGAAAGGCTTGAATTAAGATAAAAGAAAAAAAATAGTACATGAGGGAGGTTACTAAACTACAACATTTGGTGATGAATCGTAACGTTTGGATGCATGTTTATCGAAAATGATCGAAGGACTATTTCCTAAGTAATCATTTTATAAATTTAAGTAACAAATATTTTCTAATATCTTAATAATTTGTATGTGTGAATAACATGTTTTTGCTATCCGCTAATTTTTAATGATTTTTAATAAAAATAAAGTTATTTTTAAAAATATAGCATGATAATCTTACAGAATTTTATAAAGAAATACTTTAAAAATACTGAGAATTATTGAAAAATAAATAAAGATAATCCAATTCATATTTTAATGAAATTTTCATTCTTCATATATTTTGTCGATTTAGATTAGAAATTTTACATAAATTAATATGATTAGATTTATATAAAATTAATGTTCACTAAAATTAGTTACTGATCATTGCATTTCAACCACTTTAGTCAATTAAATTGATTTCAACCCATAAAATTTATTTGTAGCACAGAATAGCTAATTTTTTTTGCTTTTGTTAGATCGCACTCATTAAATTTTATATTAATAAAATGGGTACCTAATAAAATGCATGTTACTTTAAATCTAGTGAATTTGTTTCAAAATTATAATTAATGCTTCAGATATAAAATAAGGACAAAATTTATGAGTGCCTACGTGGAAAAATCTTAGATAAAATATTTTTTCCCTAGACGGAGAATGATATTATAAGACTTTAATATGAAGTTGTATATATATATATATATATATATATATATATATATATATATATATATATATATACTAAAAGTACTTTCTAAATTGCCTAATAATTTAATCAATGGTAAAATATCTTGAATTCTACTGTTGATTATAATAGTGACTGTTTTTAATTTATTTAAATTAACTATTCTGAGAGAATTTAAAAAAATGGCGTGGCGGCCCTACAAAATTTTAATTCTGTTTTTAATTTTAAATTAATAATTTAAATGCGTTAAAAATATATACTTTTATGCTCTTGTAAAGATTGTTTTTTCATATATTTAAGTACTTGCAGATTGAGCACACCAGTGTTTACTGGGTTCCAACGTGTGCTAGCTTTTGGGTAAAAATCGTGATTAGGAAATAAAGTTATTTAAATGTACTGTTTTTAACTATATAAAATTTTCTAAACATTATTTTGCACCATAAACAAAGTTTCTGTAATAAATCGGTTAAAAATCAATCAATTGAGGTGTCGAATGTTAAATTTCCTTCGAAGTTATTTATTTTTGTCTTGTGCCAACTAGGCTGGCAATATGGGGTGCGCTGCTCCACTTTTTCATACTGAACAATATTTGGTGTGGAGTCCAACTGCTTCAGTACACACACATGATATAGGGACCCGTTTATAGGGTAGGCAGCTATTCACACATCCTTCATACTCAGAAAAGACAAAGACAGGATAGATAGAGAGATAGAGAACGTACATCCATGCCCGAACCCAGGACCTCCCTATCCGCAGTCAGGCACTCTGACCACTAGACAGGGTGGTCGGCTTCGATGTCATTACTTAAAGCTACTGAAAATTGGAATATTTTTCATTCACATTTCAGTGCATTTTTTTGAGGAGCTTCAGAAAAGCATAAATTCATAGGATTTAAGGAGTGTAAATAATACTTCTTCAAAATGACATTAATTCTTATTGAAAAGAACTGTTAAGTAGAAAGAGAAATAACTTATCTTTTTACATTTTCTCACCTTTATACCTTTATTCCCAGCAGTTCTGAAATATTGACAATTTAAATTTAAAAGAGAGAGAGAGAGAAAAAAAAAAACACGCTATTTTGAAGCGGGAAGAGCTCCTGAGTAGAATGCTACATTGTAGGAACTAATCACGTCTAAAAATAAGCAGTTTTATACAATGAGTCCAATTCTATATTAAATACAATTTTTGAAAATTGTAATCAAAATTTTATAATGAAATATAGCTTCCATTTTATGTTAATCAGAAATGAATAATCTGGTATAAATTTCACTCCATTTTATACAACTGTTCTCAATTCAATCACAGGCTAAATTTATCAATGGACAAATAGAATAAAAGTTCTATTTTTTCAGACATAGCTCCAGTGGGTCAGAGTTGCTTCACGCGCTTCCCATCATGTTCATCAAATCATTTGTCGAGGACAATGGTGGGAGGTTGATCACATGCTCCCTCACTGGGTTGTCTTAGCTCCATGGATTAGGGACGAGTCCAATTTAATCTGTGACGTTCGAAGCTTTTCCACTGATGTGGGGTGAATGTGCAGAAGGTGCCAGCTTAGGTGTGACCTCGTAACTCGACCATATTTCAAAAATTACGAAGCGCATGATATTGGATGAATATTCCAAACCTGTTAACAAACTTGATACAGTTCTGGGTCTCATTTGCACCGCTATGTATTTATATAGACATTAGGATATATACAGATAATTTTGAATATTGTAGTAAAGAATGATAATTGAAAATCGAATTGACCTTATTATAAATGTTTGTTTCTTTGAAAATTAAGAATATTAGTTTATATTCGCAGGGAAAGTATAACTGTTACTAATGTTACAGATTAATTATTTTTCGTTTAGAATTCTTTAAATAATTTTCTGCAAAAGCGAGCGTAAAAAGGCACAAAAAATAATTCATTAGATTTAACTTAGGCTTGTCTAGTTTTAAGACCTTGGAATTTGTATTGAATATTGAAATTCTTAAAATGACACTAATTACCTAAATTTTCTTGCCTAGTCTTCAAATATGTCAAGTTTAATTATAATTTTATGTCTCCGAATATTAAAGTTTGTAAATTTTTTCTAATGATTGCACTTCATTGTGTTATAGCGTTTAACTATTTGAGGCAATTTACAGGAAATTTTTATAGCTTAAATACACAAAAATAAAGTTTATACTATAATCGTTAATTACCTTTAAATATTAAATCTTTTCATCAGTAATAAAAAATTTAATTGTGTGAAAACCATTATATTGTTTTTCCTTTCATTAAAGTATATAAATGAGATACATTACACTTGTCTAGCATAATAATCTAGATTAACAATTAACAAAATTTAACATCTTACAATTAGTTAAAGTTATTAAAGAGCTGATTGCACATTTTTATTCTCTAATTTTAAAAGAAATTGGAATTTGTATCATAATAAATTGTAAATACAATTTAAGATTGTTTCTCTAACTATCTTAAATTGTAATTAATCTTTAACTATCTTAAATTCTCTAAGTAACTTATCTAATGCAGTATATATATATATTATTTTTTCAATGTAAAGTTATATATAATTATCAAATGGATGAATAATTACTTTGTCTGGGGTTACAATAAGTATTTCCCAAAGTATAAACAAACATTTGTATCTCATTGTATGGATTAAAAACATAGTTTAAGGTAAAAACAATTGAATTCTATTGGAAAATTTACTGTATTAAAAACGAATCATGCAATAAGTTGAAATAATATTACAGTAAGCTGGTCCAGATGAGAAATTGCATTTAATTGTCAATGAGGAAAATATTCAACAGCATTTCTCTGAAAATGCTTAAAATGATGGGCGTTTTTAGTAGACACTAGAGCTACTGTTGCTTAACATGAATAATAATAAAGAATCAAGAAATGATCGAGTTAAATATTTTTGATTATTCTAATAAAGTTCAGCATGAAGATATCGATTCAGCGAGAAGAAACAAGTGTTGAGTATCCTGAGTCGTAAAGAATATAATCACTGCAATTAGAAACAAGATGTTATTTATAAGATTAACATACAATGGAAAAAAATTCATTCACGCAAAGAAGCTAATGATTGCAATTACAAGGAAAATTGAATGAGCCTAGTTAAAAAATATTAGTTTGAAATGTATTAATAAAAATATAGTATTTTTAAATATTATATAAATAAAAGTACATACATGCTATAAAGTACTCTTCCTTCCATATAGAGAAATCACTTAGATTCTCTTTTGACTTAAGGTTTTCAGTGAGGGAAATTTTGTATCTTTGTTTTATCAGTTTGTATTCTGAGTTTCTTTCAAATTTGGAAGTATTTTGTGCTAATTTCTTTAAGCTAATGGTAAGAGCTCTTGCTTTCATTTGAACAGTTCAAGAATTCGAAATCCATCTTGGGTTTGGATGAGAGTAATAATTCGAAATCCACTTTAAACTGTAGGTCCTGACCTAGTTTGTCCTTGAATATAAAAAATGACCATTGAGCTACAAGGAAACTTAATTTTTATAATTTTACGTTTCTGACATAATTTGCGAATCGTGTCAAACGTTTTTGAATTAGTTTAAACCATATTTATTGAATGAATAGCCTACGAACTAACCAAATACTGAAGTTTTATCGAAATTAATATTTAGGAATATTAGGAAATAGGTATAATAAGATTAAGAAAAAAATCTTTATCAAGTAAAGAAATAATTTATGATGAGAAATTAAATTAAAAGTAAAATATGAATTTTTGAAAATTTTGTTAACTAACCAGTAACATTTTAAAAGGGAAACTTTACTTTATTCAACGCAACTTAATTACTCTATAAGGAATAATATAAATAAAAATTACGTGTGTGTCATTACATAAGAATGTAATACTGATAAATCTGATATTTAATGAACTGATAATAACAGAGTTGGTAGCAGAATGGTTAGCGCTCTTGCCTTCGGTTCAACAGGTCATGGGTTCGAATCCCACCTTGGGCATGGATGTTTGTAGTGGCTCGGAATCCACTTTAAGCCGTAGGCCCCGGTCTAATTAGCCCTCGTGTGCAAAAAATGACCGTTGATTGACACACACAAACTAAACGAAGCGAACTGATAATCATTGATAGAACTGATATTTAATGAATTTTTTGTAAAAAAAGTGATAAATTATAATTGTCATTAATATTAAAATTTTCTGTATTTTCTAAGGAACGATTTTATTTATAACTGAAATGACTATTTTATTTGTTATTCATTTTCACGATATAATGAATCTTATTTATTTTACAATTAAATATTATAGAAAAACTGAGGATCTTAATGAATACATATAGTTTTTTATGCCGGTATTTCATAACATTGAAATACCTGCATAAAAAAACTATATGTATACATTTGAAATTATATTTGTATACATTATATTAAATTGTATACATTGATTAAAATGTTTAGGTATATATCAATCCAAAAATGAAGTTAAAATAAACTTATTTAATAGCATTTCACATTAATACATTTATTGAGAAAATGCATTTCAAATTATAAATAAAAAAGTGCACTGTTTTCAAGCACATTTTGAACTATCAACAATATAGTTTAATAATATTTGCATCATATTTTATCAACAAATATTAATATCTAATTATGTACGTTAAAGTTTGTTGACAAAATAATAGTATAAAATGCGTGTTATTTATGCAATTAGTTATTTCTACATAAATTATGCTTCCAACATTTAAAATTAATGTCTTTACCTATCATTAATAAATGTGATATTGATAAATAATGAGGGATATCAAAATTGAAAGAAAAAAAGAATCCTTTTTTGTGAAAAATAAATCGTAAAAAAATTACACACGATTCAACGATATAATTACAAATCTAAAAGCTAGAATTAGTTGACGCCCATTTGTTTCCCGTCAGTTTTTGTAATGAACAAGGCACACGCGTTGAATCATTCTCACAGCTTGCATGCAGTAAAGTTATTTAGTCAGTTATTAGCATTCTTAATAACCAGAATATGATAACGTGGTTATTCCAAAGGGAAAAAGGAAGTTTTGAGGTAAAATTTGTACTGCTTGAAGGTGAATGTTAACATTTTTAGCAAAAAAGAAGCTACATGCTTAGCCTTTTAAAGTAACAAGAATCTAAAAATAATCGCCCAGTGGTACAATAACTCATTCCCAAACGACAAAAATAGCAACATTTTATTTCCAAAATTGGCTACTCCCGTGAAAACGTGGCTGTAATAGTAATTTAATAAAAAATTCATGGCCCGTTGAGAGTGATTATTTTGTTACTTTCAGTGGCAACATCATTAATTAAATTCGAAGAGATTCTTCGATAATATTTTGCACAGGAACGAAACAAATGGCTCCAAAAAAGTCGGCCACAAGAATAATTGTTGCACATGAACTTTTTCTTCTTTATAAATGATTGTTTAACACGAAAGAAACCGCTATTAGCCAGGAATTCAAGAGTCTAGCTTTTCTGTTAGAAAAACATTCTTTGAATATCATTAATTTCAAAACTGAAATTAAGTTATTGTTTTATTAAAACACCACAAAATGTGCTTTTTTTCAAATGAGCTGTAAAATTTATTTTCAAAAAACGACTTTATAATATAAGAGTTAATTATTTTTGTGAATAAAGCATAAATGATATGTATGTTAATAATATTTTAAAATAATAAAGGTGCATAGGTACATTTGTAATTTAGCTTTAACGTAAGGTTAATTTTAGACTTACTTAGTTGTGACTAAGAGTATTTTACTATAATGTAACAAAAGAATGTATATAATAGAATCTTAATTTTGCATTTAAAAAAAAAACGACCACAACCAATTTTAAAAATTTATACCAAAAATGAAATAGAAAAAATAACTATATAAAACGAATTAATTTTAACATTCCATTTGTTATATCTATTAATATAGGGGATTTTTTAAATAATCTTAAAAATTGTTTTGATTGAAATATGAAATACACATAAGTTGAATATTGTGAAAGAGAAATTTAAATTAATAAAATATTTTATTATTAGTCCATTTAAAAGCTATCTGATGAAAGGGAACTCCGAAAAATATAATGTATCTATTAAAAATACTATATTACAGTAAGGAAATGAAAAATTTTATATTTTTCCAGAAGAGAATAATATTGAAGAAATTTTGAATAAAAAAAGCAAAGTAATATTAATTCAATATGAATTACAACATTATTGGAAGAAATATTACAATTTTATTTATGAATATACTTTAAATCGAAATACTTAAAATCTTTGCCTTCATATATTGCTTTAATATCTTCTCAAAGCGAAGATATTGAAGTAACTGATCCATAAACATTGTTAAAACAAGTATCTGACTTAGAATCTAGGATAGCTTTTAGTCTAAAGACCCAATTACTGGTATAAATTTTAACATTAAGCATGATGTGCCACTTGCTTGCTTCGAGAGTGAAGCTCATCTATGGAATTTTAAAATGGAGCAAGTGCATCAGCAAATTTTTCAATTATCTTTTAAGATTCAAGAAAATTTTAACAAAATTTGTGTCTGAAAATTCAAAAGGAAACTATAACAGGAAAATGTCTCACTCTAATAATAAAATTAGCAATTCTAATAACTTCTATTCTATGAACACTTCACCAATTAAAATTATCAGAGTAATTAACAGCAACTACTCTTAGATAATTATTTATCACCAATCACCCATCTACGTTAAATAATAATATTCTTGTCAATCAGGTAATTTTTTTATAGGTTACAATTCCTCTATTTAAAGTACCACCGTCATATTTATAAAGCCATTATTATAGCTGTGTTATATTATTACAACTTCTATTTTTACATGAGATTTCTATTATTTGCGTTGTGGTTATTATATTTCTCTGAAGAATTATTCCTTTTATATATACTGTTATTTTCATTTAAGTGCTTGAATAAGACACCCCCTTAAAATAGCTTTATTGTATATAATAAGAGGACTAAGGATTTTTTTTAAAATTAAGATTCAGAAAATGATATTTTTATATATATTCTCTATTTCCTTATTAATATGAAATCTTATCTATCGGACATCCTTTTTCTATAATAAAGCAGTATTTAAAATTGAAATAATAACAAATTTAATCTTCATACTATTTATATTAACAAAAGTTTAATGTGAAATCGCATACTAAGTTACAAAACTGCGACATATTTAAAATAAATTTCTCTTCACGTTAGAGTGATTAAATCCTGTAATCGGAATCTTACTGTTATAAAAACAACCGAAATTTTGTAGAATTAAGTCCAGACGGATTTGAATAAAATTTATGAGACTGAAAAAGTACTATTTATGAACATTATCAATTTCTTCGTGACATCGGATAAAAATAGAATTAGGAATTACTGGCAGCTGACAAGATGTCAAATTGTAAGAAAGAAGTCTAAGAGAAATTACATATTTTAACTAAAATATACAAAAATTAGCCTATTTCTTATAACTAGTTCTATTCGAAGATTTTTCTCCTCAAAAATTGTCAGGAAAACTTGGAAAATACCAAATGAATCATTCTTTATCGAATAAATTCACCGGGTTTAAGTATGTAAAAACAGAAAAGAGCGAACGCTTTATTAATATTTTAGAAGGCACCAGCTTAAATGATCACACATACAACGATAACATATAAATTATATTAGTTGACAGAAATGTTAACGATTTTCTTCCAAGCAGATGTCAGTTATATCTGCCAACTTTTACCTTTCCAGCCGAAGCTTTAGGCATAAAAAAGCAAGCTTAAAACAATTAAACACACATACGATATAATAAATATTATATTCTAAAAATCCTCTTAAAAGAACACTTTTATACTTTTAAAGTACTGTAGGAATGTAAGAAAATGGAAGTTAAAACAAAATATTTATTAGGACATTAAACCTGATGAAAATAGTTACTAAAGTAAATATTTAACAATTATAAACAAGGTTATATATATATTTAGAAGATACATTACAAATAAACAAAGGTATTTATAAACGAGATAGTTCGTCTTCCACTTCTCACATCTCTATTCTATCTCTTTCTTGCCGAGTTGGCAGCCGAATGGTTATCGCTCTTGCCTTCGGTTCAACAGTTCGTGGGTTCGAATCCCACCTGGGACATTGGATGTTTGTAGTGGTTCGAAATACACTTTAAACCGTAGGTCCCGGTCTAATTAGCCCTCGTGTTGCAAAAAATGACCATTGAGCGACAAACCAACAACCATATCTATCTCTTTCTTATTGGATGTTGTAAGTTCACTCTATTGGGCAGTAACGTCATCTCATATCAGTAGAGTTAATATAGATCTGTTATACAATACTAAATAAAAGCTTTTTACTCTGGTGTTTTCTAAAAGATGGAAAACTGTTCTCATCATTAGAATTCCAAAAGTAAATGTCAACAGGAACTAACAACATACTCCAAAAGGTCTTTAAAATGTTTGGAAAAGAAATATGTATATTATGTTGATTAATAATATCAAGTATAATGTTATCTTAAACAAACAACTCGAATTTTGGATTAAGCTTACCATCACGAATAAATCCTGGCAACAAATAAATGCTTAAGTTTAAATAATAATTGTCGATTAGTACAAATTTCATTAGACGTACTATTACAGTTAAAAAGCACCAAGAATGAGGACAAAAGGGAATAAATATATTAATCAAAGTTTATTCATCGTCTTTAAAATATGCTTTAAGTTTTTCTGCCTTTCAGAGTTCTTAGAACATTCTTCAATCGAATAAATTAGCTCAAAGCGATGATCAGGATAAGGCAATTCAAAAATGAAAGTAAGGGTCATAGCGTCTCATAACATGATAATTAAGACATTTGGTCCATTTTTTGCCTGTTATGTTATAAAAACTGACGAATAGTTGGAGTGAGAAAAGACGCACTATCATTGTGCAAAATCTATCAGTTTTTTTGTGATGTTTCATGTTTTCGGAGCCTTGCTTCATATAAAATAAGTAAAATGTTCTGTAATGATTGTTGGGATAAAAATTCTTAATCAACATCGTGATTGGAAAAAGTCAATATAACCTTGAATTTTGAGGATCGATCTTCAGTTCAATATTTCGTGACTTCAAATCTCACTTTAAGTATGGATATTTGTAATAGCTTAAAATCCACTCTTTAAACTGTAGTTCTTATTTAGTTTGAGAACAAAAAATAACCATGGAGTGATGATCCAATATTAACATTTACACTTTTGAGAAACTTTGACTTTGTTCATTGGAAAGGATCATTTACTTTGTTGGTGTGGTTTCTGTATGAAAAACATAAATGCAAGTTTTATTGTCAGTAATGCGTTTACAAAAAAAGAAATTTTCCTTTAAAAGTATCTCTTGACTATGAGATTTTCTATTAGATGATGATTATCAAGCATAAAATTTTTTGACTTGGTTTATATATTGATTATTAATTAAACAAATATTCTCTACTTGTTCACTGATTATCTTCAATGAATTCTGTACTCTCTTTGAGCTTTTACACAAATTAATATTTCTGATGACATAAAATCATTTTTGAATTCAAATTTTATAATAAAATTTTTAAAGTAAAATAAAACGAAAAACATGTTTATCCACCATTTTTAAAAATACAGTTCTGTCGCTAAAAGCTATTCAATTTTCAGACGAGAGAGAGAAAATTAAATATGTTTTCAAATTACTATGGGACTTGTGAAACCTTTGATAAAAGTATGCGAATTATATTCATAACTGATGAAATCTAAATTAAGCATTTTCCAGCAAATTTTTGATCACTGGTACGTAAAAGTTTTGAGAGAATGTGATAAAGATTTGATACAGAAGAATCTTAGTTTCACTTTCCATGTTAATAGAAAATAATTTTTATTTCCCAAGCAATTGTAACTTTTTAGCTAAAAAAGTAAAATTTAAACCCTTTAAACCAATTTTGGGAAAAATCTACGGCATTCCTGTTTTGTTATCTAATGCAAATGCATGATTTTGCTTTCAATTGCTTAGATTTACAGTTTTGTAATTGATATCGTAATTAATAGTTCAATATACTAAAATATTTCAAGAATATATAGTAAATCTATCATTTTTTAGAAACGTTTCTTTAAATGGTATATTTTTGTGAGTTTTAATTCACAATCGAAACTTATCTCTAAATTGGTGGATCAATATAAGGGTCCTAGTCCAATTAAATTTCTTAGAGAAATAATACTATAAATTTGAATTGAACAAAATCTTACATTATTAATAAAGTTTACAATGCTTATTAATATTAAGTATTGTATTTTATTAATATTTATGATTTCGAGAGAAATGTTACTTTAATAAAAGGTTTTTCATTTTGTAAAAAAAAAAAAAAAAAAAAAAAAAAAAAAAAAAAAAAAAAAATTAAAGCTTGGTGTGCAGAGCTGTTGTTGCATCAGCCTTTCCCCCTGTAACTTGCCCCGAATTAGGCTTTAATAGTTAGTGTAAACAGCCGGCCGAGAATCTTTGTAATTTAGAAGCAGGGATGAAGCAGAAGACCTAATACTTTACCTGCTACAATCAGATTTATCATTCCACTTGGAGGACATTGCGACCATGATCTATTTAACGTGCCCTAGTCACCTTTAGAGAGCATAACGAATCTCTGGGTAAGCCGGGATTCGAATTCACTATATTCTCATAATAGTAGTCCAGTGGCTTAGTAGCTTCACCCTGCTTTCCGTTAAGATTAACAAAGTGAAGGATTATCTGCCGCGGCCGGTGAGTGGGAGGGAGACCACGACGTACTCTCCCTCTTTGAGGTGCTGAGCTCCGAGGATTAGTTAAGTGTTCACGTTAATATGTGATGTCCAAAGTGTGAACGTTAGTGTGTACTGGATGTGGAGAGGAGGGTGCTAGCTCAGGTAGGACGTCGTCACCTGACTGTGGGTCAAAATTACGAGGCACTTGGTAATAGGCGAGCACTCCAAAATCCTTTAACCTAAAGGTAAAGTTCGAGACTCGCCTACACCGCTATGTATGAATGTATGAATGTATGTATATTCCAATAATAAAAGCGACATTCTTACCAACACGGTCACCGCGGCTTTCTATTATACAGAATGATATACACAAGTAAATCGCTAGAATTTGCAAAATGTATGATCATAAAAATGCCTGCCATTTAGTTTAAAGATGCATACAATCTAGTGTAAGCATCCAGTATTTTTTTTTAAACTCTATGAATTATAAATTTCAAGGAAATTTCTCTAGTGTCCAGAAAGCGATTGATCTACAAGCGGCAGAAACCAAGTTCAAGCATAAAAACGTAGATCAAGATAATTCTTGTACATAGCCCGTTGTACAAGATCTTGCTTCTAGTAAACATTTGCTTCAGATTATTTAGTGTGCTGTGATTTAATTGTATATTGTGTCCTCTATCAATAAAAAATTTACTTTTCTCTCGTGCTTCAAATTATTTTTGTGAGGATAATTTCATAGAAAATTATAATTATGAATATACTTAAGAAATCTGAAAACAAGTAGAACATTCTATTATGTAAATTTTGAAGAATTTTGATTTTTAGAAGAGATTTTAAAAAAGCCATTTTTCTCACACTTGTTATTTACTGCAAAAAGTATCGAGGGGAATTTTCAAATAAAATCCTTTTTGAGAAATCTGTGAAACATTAGAATATAAATTCAAGCGTTTCTTTTATTGACTATATTTTTCAGAGAAAAATTTATTCGAAGCAACAAGTGTTTTCAAACGACTTTTATCTGTTTCTGGAGATGTATATGCGCAGTCACTTCAAGTTATGAGAAAATGACTTTATCGTTTCTCTTTACTTTATATGTGAAGAAGGCTTTTCGACGCCCACGAATAGTTTTTCAAAATTCTGAGAAATTTCAAGAGTGGCATTTATGATTACTGAAAGAAACATTTCAACGTGGGGGAGGTGTAAAAGCTATTTTCTTCCAAAATATGAAATATAATTTTCAAATTTTTAGTAAAAACGAGCATAGGCGTTTTTTATTCTGTAAGTTTGAAAACGTGACAAATATTTATATAAAGTATCCAAGCAATCATTAGAGTAAAAAGTAAAAAATGCTTATTTTTAGGTGGGAAATGATGCTTTAAAATATTATAAATTTTTGTGAAATGCTGAGAGTTTTTCTTTTTGTTCATGTTTCTAGTAAACATTTTTCATTCAATTAGCAATTCATGGTAATTCACTAAAAAAATTAACAGTAGCTATTTCTCTAAAATGAAATTATTAATAGATTTTTGAAGCTTTAAAAGCGCTCTCATTTGAATATGTTAGAGAAATATATTAAAGAGAGAGTAGGAATTAACAAACGTTTACATTTATTTAACATAAAATATCAGAAAATATTAAGAATTTCTAGGTATTCAAATCATTAATCCTTAAAGATAATTTGTTATGAAATTTTCTGGAGACAACATAATCCAACAGATTCCTTTAAAAATTTTGGGAGGGGAGATATAAGTTGGGAATTGACAAACAAATTTTTTGACAACAGGAAATTAAAAATGTATGTAACATTATGTACATTTCTGGAGAAAAATGGTATAAATTTTTATCTTTTATGGAATAAAACCCAAATTTTTAAGATTATTATTAAAAGATGCAAAATATATATTTTATATTAGATTTTCAGAATTAGTTATTTGTGAAAATATTTGGTTTGAAATATTACAAAGCAATCGCGGCGACAAACATAATTGAAAAATGCATTTATAATCAATACATTCTCGCGAAGATTGAACCTAAATTGAAGGGATTGGAAAGCATATAACATTGAAGTCTGTACCATTTGAAAGGAAGTAGTAGTACCTTTTTTCACAAATACTAATAATTTTTCTTTTAACGAAAATTGTTTGATACAATTGAAATTATTTGATACAATTATATCTGAGATTAAATATTTTCAATTTTAAGGAAATTAATTTGAATAGAAATCAGAATTTAGGAAGAGCAAGAAAGATCCAGTGTTGGTATTTTTTCTGGAAAAAGTTTTCTCTCTATCCAAAGAACATGGCTGTAGTAGTGTGAATATATATATATATTCCTCGTAGATGAGGCATAAAAAATGTTATGAATGGTCATAAAATACTTAATCCCAATTTTGAACTTTGACTTCCAAGTTATAAACTAAATTTTTTTTATTTAAGGAAAAATATCTATATAAAATCGGGTAAAAGTGAAAATGGGTTCACAGATTATATTAAACTTATATTAGAAATGCAGGCTAACTTAAAAGATCTTTGTGTGACTATCTTAAAAATCAATGGTTCATTTCAAAGTTTTGAATATATTGTTTGTATTTAAGTAAAACATGCAACGATACTGTGTTTAACTCTTTGTAAAATTACTTAAACTGCTATGTAATTATTTTAAACAAGATAATATTCCACTTCAGAACTTCCTTCGCTTCAATTGAAAATCTTACTCTCTTAATGAACCATCAGGGGTATACCGCATTAACGATTATTGTTCTATTTTCCAAGTGGAATTACTCTGCACTAATCTTGCTGATAAAGATGCCATAAGCAAACCTTTTAAAAATTTTTACTTTGCAGTTACTTGATGTAGTCCCTACTGGCTCTGCAAGATTTGAAAAACTTATTGTAAATGTCCAGACTTTAATTCACTTGTGCAATATAAAAAATATTTCCTTCACTTTCTCCCATGTCAAGGGTCGCAGTGGTGTGTATGGAAATGAAAGAGCAGATTTCCAAGCCAAATCTTCTCTTTCACTTACAAATAAACTCGATACCAGTCTACTCCAAGTCTTTTTTTTTTTTTTTTTTAAACCATTACCCAAAAGAACATTACAGAATGGAACTCAGGTTTTGTATTCTATCCCAATTATAAGTGGACTAAATCTTTTTTCCCTTCAATTCCCTGCAGAATTAAAAGCCACTGGTTCTACAATGACTTCAAAATTACTCAATTCTTCACTGGACATGGAAAATTCAACAGCTATCTACACCATTTCCATATTAAAAAAACGACGTGTGCATGTGCGATTTTGGGATTGATTACCCATCACACATTCTTCATGAATGCCCATCTGTTTCACAAGAAAGAAACGAGCTTGGTAAAAACTTGAATAACAGATGGCTCCCAATTTTGGCGGACCTAGTCCAGAAAGATACTTTTGTATTTTTTAAAAAAATTTATACATGTGCTGTGTTATTTAACTCCTTTTTTTTTGCTTTCATTATCTTTTTTTCTATCTGCCTTCTTTTACTTTATTATTATTCTTTTCGTCACATAATTTATTTTTGATTTGTTATGTATTACATTTGTTGTACTTTCGGGCCTTGTGTGGTATTCGTTGATGCACAGGGAGGTATTTTTGTTTTCCTAAATAAGTAAAATGGTAATCCTGGATTTTTTGGCGATTTTTATAACTCTAAGAACTAAATAAGTTAAAGCACTGAAAATACCAGGTTACTAAGTTTAAAGTTTACTGCCAAATTTTTTTTTTCCAAATCAAGGAGAACCAAAATCTTCATTGAACCCAAAAATAATTTTTTTTTTCTCTTTAAAATTGTTATTGATAAGTTACCACTGCGAGTAGAAAAAAGACAGTTTCGGCACCGAATCTCATTTTCCATCAACACTCTTACAGTGTAATGTTTTTATTAAAAAAAAATAACGATTTCTAAACATTTTTAATTTTTGAAATGTAATTTTTACTTTCTTCAGTGAATATATTTTCCCGTTTCACCATTTATCAGCGTTTGTGGAAGTGCCTTAGAACATAAATGAAGGAGTCCCGACTTTAATATTAACGACTTCATAACTAAAGAGCTCAAGAATTATATACCTCATTCGATATATCTTCAGTTAATTTATTCAGACTTCATTCTAAGGTGCAAATTATCACTTTTTTGAGGAGCATTGATTACATATTAATGTGTGAACTGTTATGGATTAAACTGTAGAACTTCACATTTTTACGTTTAAATCGAAATTCCAGTTAACAATAATTTTATTTTACTTATTTTGATTTTTGTTTATTTCGATAAAACATATAAAAAATATCTAATTTAAGTTCTGTTTTTTCAATTGCAGGAATTTAAAGTTTTTCTTTTCAGTTCATAATTGGATAATTATAAAGTATAAATTTTAAGTTCTATGTACACTTTTATGTGTTAAAATGTAGGTTTTCAATTTTAAATTGAAAGTTTAGTCCGATGCAGTTTTTCTGAGATTTGTTTTTAAATATTTGTTTATTTCTGTATGCCAAAAGTTTCTTATGTTATGCTTCCGATTTTATTGCATATACTTAACGTTTGTTTTTCCAGTTCAAAACAAAGGGGGTTACTTGAAATATAGCTACTCGTTCTTTCCTGGTAGAAAGGAAAGCAAAACATGTAAACATAACATAAACTTTAAATTAAAAGAAATTTTATTTACGCATTAATTTAATGCTTACCTTTTTAAGTTCATAACTAAACTGGATTCCCGAAATCTAGATTTACATTCTTTCCTGGTAGAATCTAAACTAATAATGTAAATGGAATGCAGGAAAGTAGGCAATTCCAACTAGTATTAATATAAAAAAAACTAATTAAAATTTTGTGTTGTTGTTACTTAGGACACTTGGATAAGCCAAGCTTACTAAGCCATTGGCTATGCAAATTAACGTACTGATTTAGTAGTAAAAACCTTACTGAATTATTTATGCGCGTCTTTTGTTTAACCAGAGTACCACGACGGTGAAAGTACGACTATGATCTAAACTCCTGCGATAGATGGCACCACTAGAGGATCCACTTTCTGAATTTTGACATTGATCTGGAGGAAATTTTCTTCAGACTACTACTCTTTTAATAACTGCACAACGATGACTTCCGATTCCACAGATTTAATGATCACGTATATCACACGTACTCCTTTGGTCTTGGGTGGCATTGGGAATGAAACCCCTACCCTCCGGTATACTCTATACTCTAACCACTAGGCTAACACGGCTATTAAAATTTTGTAAATAAATTATAAATATTATGACTCTGAGAAACGCTGATGCTAATGTTTCATTCAATCGAAGTTCGTATTTTAAAGTTCACATTTGAATACAGGATACCTAAGGATACCTCGTTCGGAAATATTCATTCTTAAATATCAACTTTATAGAAAAAATGACTTAATTCATGAAAAACTACAGTACCTTAATTGCGTTTCAAATAATGCTAAAACAAAAGGTGCATTTTACTTTATAAAATTTTACCAAAGAGTATATTCAAATTAAAAAAAATTGATTTTTTCTTGCATTATATATATAATGTATAACGCACAGAAGAATGGGAAAATATTTGCTTCTATTTTTTTCTTGCAATTTTAAATGAAAGATTGCTGTGAGAGAATTCTAGGTTGCGGAATTTAATGATTATAAATCTGTGAGAAGGACGTATCCTTTTGCAGTAATACTCAAACCCTCAATATACTGGGCTTATTCGGAAGTGGTCAGTCTAATTACTTAGACGCAGTTGTACGGTTTTGTAATGCACCCACCAGAAGAGCATGGTTTCCAAGAGACGAGGGGAATGAAGATGAGCTGCATTCAACTATTACAAAAGGACACCCGGAAAGCAATCATTTCAACAAATAAACTTGTAAGGGAATCCCAAATATGTATGCGTGTGGTGTAACTAACTCACTAACTCAATCCATTGATATTATTTAATTTACACGTTATTTATTTCAATTTCTTTGACATGATCAATTAATGTAGAATATTTTATTATATTACATACAATGAAATATTGAATATTATTGTATTATACATATATATACGTAAATTTGCACTTAAAGAAATAAAGATAATAAATCATAATAATTATCTGAAATATAATTAATATTTTTATGAATTTTTAATGATTAATGATATTTTTTAAGAAATTAAATTTTGGTGTCTTAAAAATTGGAATTCATTTTTAGTATTAAATCATCTTTTTATAAAAGATTTCTATTTTCGTAAGTTTAAATGAAGAGAGAGTATAAATTATTATAGAAATCCTTTTATAAAAATTTCCATATAAAGATTTCAATAAATTTTTTTTTTTTAGAAAGTGATTTCAATGTAAGAATTTTTAAAGTAATTTCTCAGTAGTTGAAAAGTATACCATTAAAAGTAATCATAATTATTTATACTTTCTTTTGGATAAAGATTTTTATATGTATTGATTATTTTTAACTAGTCAATTTTTCTAAGGGAATTTATACTTTTGTATCCGTTAATAATTATGACAATGGATTAGAGATTTTTTTACATCATGTAACTTTTATGTTTTTCTGTTTATTTTACTATTTTTATGCTTTATAGAAAAATATTTCACAATTTTCATGAAAGAAACTATTACAAACTACATAATTTTAAGTAGGAAAATATCATTGATTCAATTTTTTAAAATTGAATATCACAGAACTTAAATAATTTTTGACAAATTCTATATAAAATTGTTTTCAAAGTAATACATGCACACTGCTTAATTTATAGTCTTTAATAGTGAAATAGTAAACTTCCATGCTCTTATAGTCATTCATTTTTAAAACCGATTTAGACATTTTTATTCAGGATTAAAATTTTTGATATTTAAACACCACTGTGTTTTATTAATTATTAAAATAATATTTATAATTTATGTTTAATATTTAATTAAAATACAAACGTAGTTGAATTATTAATTATATAGTTATATACTTAATTCAAAATTCCTTAACTTGATTTAAAAAAAACCATCCTGTTTTCCCCACAATTTAAAAATAGCCTGCAAGATTACAACAAGCATTCTTACATTCATAAATGAATAAGTCCCTGAAAAATGTGAAATAAAACTTTTCAAAATTATTAAATTAAATTGTACCAAAGATGATTTTTCCAGTATTGTATTTCTTCAAAGTAACAAGAAACAATTTAATTATAAATATGTAAAGTCTGGGGTATTGCTGTTACTGCCGAGTAATCAAAATAGGAGAGTTTTCTAATAAGCAGGTAAATCTTCAATTTTTTTTTGTATTCATTCCTTTCATGTTCTTTGCATTTCCATACATAACCAAATTAGTCAAAAGATTATTAGATATCTGTATTGTTAGTGAAATGGCACTCACACAATTCAATAATTAAAATGTTTTAATATGCAGGTTGAAAGAGCTCATTCAAACAAACTTTAAAAGGTCTAAAAATAGCTTTTCTTTAAACAGAGAATATGTTGACAAAATCGTTGAGTATTATTTTTTTCACATACAATACACTTAATTAGAGTAAGAGCTCTGTTTGCTTAGGAATTCGAGGACAAAAAATCCACTATAGCTAAAAATAGAGATAGGAACATATTACTTTGGAAACAAGTTTAATCAAATAAAAAATAATCTAAAACTGAACTATAAATATTTTTAAAGACATACTTATTTTCAAAATTAGTTGATGAATTAAAATTTTTTTCTCTACTACATCATTTACCTAACTCATTATTAAAATTTTACTTAACAAAATGTAATGTAAATATTAATTTACAAACTCATTATGATTAAAATTGAATTTAAAATATTTATTCTGATAAAAAAACTTTGATTATAAATCAGAATTAGACTCTTACATAGATTCGAAGGAATTGGATTATGTAATAAAAATTCTATCCAAACCGTAAGGAATACGCATGAGATACAATTAAAAGATGTTTCTAGATGAAAGAACCTAGAACAGCAGAATTGAATGTTTGCTTAAAATTAGTCGTGCTATTTATAAATTATGGAGATGGAGGAAAATGAAGATATTTTATGAAAATAATTATCACACAGAATTGGACTAATTTTGTGCTACTACTTACCTTCAAAAATTTCTAACCTTAGTTGAGTGGTTCTAAGCAATGAAACATGCTTACAAGCGAAACCAATTGTAAATGACATTCCTATAATAGAAAATTTTCAAATTATAAATAATATTATGCTCTAAAAATCTATACATACAGATTTTGTAGAGCATAATACATATATTTTTAGAGTATAATTTGTATTTTTTAGAGTATAATTTGTATTTTTTAGAGTACAATTTGTATTTTTTAGAGTACAATTTGTATTTTTTAGAGTACAATTTGTATTTTTTAGAGTACAATTTGTATTTTTTAGAGTACAATTTGTATTTTTTAGAGTACAATTTGTATTTTTTAGAGTACAATTTGTATTTTTTAGAGTACAATTTGTATTTTTTAGAGTACAATTTGTATTTTTTAGAGTACAATTTGTATTTTTTAGAGTACAATTTGTATTTTTTAGAGTACAATTTGTATTTTTTAGAGTACAATTTGTATTTTTTAGAGTACAATTTGTATTTTTTAGAGTACAATTTGTATTTTTTAGAGTACAATTTGTATTTTTTAGAGTACAATTTTTAGATTTTGTGATTTTTAGTCAGTTTATAATACAACATCGAACAGTGCATATTTAAAAATGCCCGAAAGTAAAATATAATATTTGATTATAAAAGTAAATACATATATCAGAATTAACTCTCGATATAAATAAGATTTTTATTTAAAAAAATTGTGAGTGCTAGTGCACTATTTATTTATTTATTACAAAGAAATTAGTGTTAATTTTGCTGAAAGTGTACTCATTCTATTAAATAAAAGAAATTCAAAGTTATCTCTCAATTTTTCTGCTATTGGGCAGATAAGTATAGGACAATATTTTTTTAATACTCGAATTTAATTCTATTGTATTTAGGATTAAATTTATAGGTCGGAATATAGCAATGCAAAATAGCGCTGTGTTTTGAATCCTGTATTTACAACATTTCAAGAACTAAGGTAAAATAAATGAATGATACATATAGAGTTATTTTGAAAATGTATAGATACACTGAAGTTGCTCTTTTTTTTTCATCAGCGGACTGGGAGTTTGTGTTTCTCTGACTGCTGTTCTAATTCCAATTTAATATCGCGTTTAAATGTTGATCTAATTCGAAATTTTGCAATTGTGTTCTGTGCCAACGCTTTGTTCAACTTGTCAAAAAATTTGGTATGAATATCTGCCAAAACAGCGAAGATATAAGCATTATTGTGAATATTTGATAAAAAAAATGTACAATATGGCGATTCCCCCATCCTAACAAAGAGGGCATAGCAACCAAAGGCATACCCCCTAGCAACGGAGGATAGTGATTTGTGTTCAAGCTTCATTATTTCAATTGCTATTTCTTTCTTCATTAAATTTCAGCTGCAGACCTATCAAAATCCCTCTGAACTACTTAGGTGTAAATTTGTGTGCAATTTGGATAATTTTTCTTCATTCCCTGACAATCCTAACCCAGAACTTCTGATTTTTCTTCAACCATTTTTCTCTACATTCTACACATTAACAACATGAGTGGCTAGTTAATTAGGTAAGTGCCCAGATGTTATCTTCTTTCATTCCGCGCGATAGGTCTGCGCATTTTGATGCATAGATTGTGTAGATAGGATAATTGGGCCAGAAGATGTAAGCATTTTAATGAATTAAAAAAATTTATGTTTTTCGGTGATTTTTCGCAAAATTTTTTTTACATCAATGATTATTCAATTATAACTTCATCCCTAATGGTCCTATCATATTAAAACTAATTTTAGATTGGAGTGGACATTTTAACGTTTCAGGAATTGTTTGTATTTTTACTCTTCGAATAATAGTTAATTTTCCATAAATTTTTAAATACTATTATTGTTAAATTTCTGTGTTATTTTATAAATTTTTTGTCACTTTTACTTTAATGTTGCCATAATTTTTTAATTTTCAGTCAATCCACTCCAATCTTTTTATGTTTACTCGGAGCAGATTCTTGTGACAAAAAATTTGCATAACAGTTAAAAAATAATCATTAGTTAACGAGATATAGCTTAATTAGTGTGATTAAAAATTGAATATTTTTCTTATTTTTCTCCCATTGGTTCTTCGTTTCCTCCCTTATGTATATGCGTTGACTCTGAATTTTTTCCGAGTCCCGTTTCTTGTTGCCTGCCATGTCCCCCTGTTCAATTTCGTCTTAACCCTTTGTGCACCAATATCCCGCGCTTAATTAACTAAATTATTTTAATATTAATTGGCGTTTTTCTCGGCTCCTAACTGTCTCAGAGACCTGGGACTAATTTCTAAATTCCTTTAATTAAATGTGCTTCCAATGAGCAAGCTTAAAAAGTATATATTCTTTAAAAAAAATCTTAGTTAGCTAAGATTAAATCCAAGACTTAAACCTTTTCCATCATTCTCTCTCGGTCTTTAACCCTTTGGCTACAAGAGCTAAACCTAAATTTAAAGACTTTAATATAAAAAAATTTTATAAAAAAATTATAATTAAAATTGTCCCAGATGTTCCATATATTTATTCTAATAACTCTAATTTTTAAGTTCATTTCTTTTATTATTTCTCCTGCTCAATTTTAAATTTACAGTGTTCCTAACTAAGCCCTTAAAGTCTTAGTCAAATTCTAAACTATATTGACAATAATATAATTAAATTATCCATTTAAATTTTATTTCAATACATAATCAAACATTTTACTTTAATGTATAACCCAAATATATTTTAAATAATCTAGTTCTCATGCAAAGGATAATATTGCGGTTAAAATGGGCATGGGGAGGATGTATGACCAAAGGACCATATTAAATTAAATAAATAATAATCTACTAAATTCTCCAGTTTTTTAATACAACTAGCTACTTGGTCCATATTTTTTTACGTGAATGAATGTGTATTTACATTTATTTAAGAATCTGCCCCGATCTATGCAGTGAATGCCGGGATTGTTGCGTGGGACGGGATGGCGATGGCATCTGGGTTACTTCTATTCACTTATGAATTAAATTCCAAATCTTAACAATAATAGGTAAATTTTAGAATCTATTTCTGACTTCATTTCCCCCTATGTTTCCAGCAATAGCATTTCTGCAATTTTGTATTTTACTCCCACCTCTAAGAAAAGATTCCATTTTTCTTTTGGACATCAAACTCCCAAACAATGGATAAAAAACAACTCAAGAAACCAATCTCGCTTCTCAATCTTAAGAACATTACAGTATCTCAAAGTCTACCTGCAAATCATCTAAACTTTGGAACAATGGAAGAGGAAGATAACACACCACACGAAAGCTTAAGAAATAGCTCAACTACAGAGGAAGCAAGCGAAATTACCCCATTGAATCAACACTCAGAAGATTCCAGAAATACAGAACCTTCTCCACTCCACCTAATTGATTGTATTCAAGGAATTATCCTATTAAAGACCAGAGGGAAGTACTATCTACCAGAACCCAAAAGAAACCAAGCGAGGGAACTACTTGATAAACTGAAAACACTACTCCCTCCATCATTCACCGCTTCCAAACATGAAGATGGGTCATCTCTAAAACAGCAAATGGATCAACTCAACAACAACATTCAGAAAATCAAAGAACTTCAAGAAGAAACCAAATTACTTCTAACTACATCCAATCAACAAATTTTTCCACTTAAATCCACCTATAGTGACATATTAAAAAGAAGAACAGAGGCTGACATAGAAACATCAACCATCATCAAACCTGCTGAAAACAAAAACCTTACAACCCTAAAATCAAATCTCCTAAAACTAAATAGTGATGTTTGCCCCAAAAAAGTAACATGGGGGAAACATGTAGGTAAAGTAAAGTGCTGTTCAACTGCAAATAAAGAAAAGCTAAAAAAAAAACAACTGGTAGAGAAACGTTTTAACATAATAGAGCCCAATTAGTTAGAAAACTAATATTTCTAAATATGCCAGCTATAATTAATGATGACAACTTAACCCAAATAATATTGAATAACTTTCCAGAAATGGACAAAGATACGCATATTAAAATAACAGAAATCAAGTCACATAGGTACAATGCAAACCTACAGCATATCGTAATAGAAGAAAACAGCTTAGCAGCTAAGATACTCGCTGCACGGAGGCAGATACACATTGGTTTTCAGACTACATATATACACAACCATAAAACCATAATCCGATGTTAGAATTGCCAAGATTTTGGACACTTTAGCAGGGACTGTAAATCTCAAAAAGTTTGTGGTAGATGTGGATGTGGACACTCAGAAAATGATTGCCAAACTCAATATCAAAATTGTATCAACTGCCACATTGCCAACAAAAAAGGAACAAATTTCCCCTCAAACCATGAAGCTTACTCTGCAATTTGTCCCATCTATAGGTCTCTACTTAATTCGAACAACAAATAAATATGCCAAGCAACATTTACCCAACATGTAACAATGCCCCACAAACACCTAATCTTCAATCACAAGTGAGCACCAGCATGCACACAACAGATTATCCAAATAAACCTTATGAGGTCAAGTGCCCCAACTGACTTATTGCAAATGATTGCCTACAGTTTGAATGTACTGTCAACGCTTACATGTCTTTGTGGTACAAGAACCACATATAAACAAAGATAATCAGATACTGGGAATTCCAAGGACCTGGAAATTCTGGCTCTCTGGTAATGGGAAGGCTGGAGTAATCACCAGAGTTGATTTAAGCCCGATCCTAGTTGGACTTACAGAAAATGCGGTAGCAGTTAAAATTGCAATTAATGCTAGCCCACTGACAATTTCTGCATATAGCGCCCCACCAAATCACAGGCATAATATGAGCGAGTCTGGCCAAGCAAGAATCAGTGAAGTGCTGCAGGATATTAATAGCTTCTTACAAAATTTAGGAAACGAAAAGATCATTATCGGTGCAGAGCTTAATGTACATCACATATTGTGGGGATATAAAGACAACGACCAACGAGATGAAGTACTCTTAGATTACCTGATAGGTAATAATTTACATCTTCTAAACACCATGGGTGCTCCTCCAGCTTTTAACTCGTCAACCAGTGAAGGATGGCCGGATGTGACTTTAACTTCTAATGTCGACATTGCAATGGAAAGTACATGGGAGGTAATGGACACTGAAACACTCAGCGACCATAAATATATCCAGATCACACTGGATTCACCACCAGATACGACACAAATTACAAGATTCAAGACTAAAATGGGAAATCATCACAAGTTCATTCAAAATTTATATTCACATGTAAGCAATATACTACAACTGTTAGAGGCTAGTCAAACAACTTATCAACTTGACAATGCAGCCGCAATCATGCAAAAGCAACTGATTGAGTGTTGTCGAATTTCCTATAAGAAAATGAAGCCGCGGAATAATTTAATGCCAAACTGATGAACGCAGTCTTTTGATCTCAGGAAAAAAGAGTTAAATGCCAAAAGGCGAAAAATGCAAAATTTAAGTAATCCTGACCAAACTAAACTCAGAATTGATTACAAAAAGCTGAAGGCGGCATATATTAAAGATATACGAAGAGCAAAGCGCACATGCTGGCGAGAACTGTGCACTTCAACAACAAATCCTTTATGGGAAAATTTATAAAGTCACTTTAAGGAAATCCTCTCCACCATCAGCTCTATTCTGCACGAATTTACAAGAAGGTAACGCTATTTACATCGCCAGTAGAATCTTAGAAAAGCTCTTTCCTACACACCTACGACTCTTTTTCAGCGATCTCATACCATTGGCAGTTATGATCCAGAACCCAGCAGGGGAGATATAGACAGAGCTATCGCCTCCCTCCCCAATGGTAAAGCACCAGGACTTGACGGAATTGACAACATCATACTTAAAACAGTGGACCGTCTCTGTACAGAGCTTCTCAGAACCCTAGTAAAAAAATACTGGAATCTGTGCCACTTCCCAAAGTGCTTCAACATTGGCTTAAACATTCTATTCCATAAGGAAGGAAAGGACAAATTGCAAGTTAAATCATACAGACCAATTACTCTCTTACCAACGATGGGAAAACTACTGGAGAAAATTGTGACTACGAGATTGACTTTCTTCTTAGAGAGCCATGGTCTTCTTCACCAAAATCAATTTGGTTTTCGTCAAGGAAGGTCAGTGGACGATGTTCTCCTACACTTGAAAAGACAAATCGAGATTGCAAAAAACTCAGCAAAACATTGCGCAATAATTTCTCTGGATATTAAAGGAGCTTTCGACTTTGCAACATCCATCTATCAAACAAGCACTCGAAAGTAAAGGATGCCCAGAAACTATCAAAAACATTCTTATCAGCAATCTGGAAGATCGAGAGGTTGCCCTCACTACTAATATGGGCATTGTGAAGAAAATGCAAGCCATTGGATGACCACAAGGCTCCTGCAGTGGACCCATCCTATAGAATTTGCTTGCTGATGAGCCACTACAATTTGACTGGACCACATTTGGTAAAGATATTGATCCTAAAGCAACAGTTGCTCTCCAGGCCTTTGCTGACGACTTCACCTTCGTAGTGTCAGCTGATAGTGAAAGGAAGCTTGGACGCGTCGCTATAGAAGCCTTTAAGATTTTTAGCAACTGGACCCATAAGCATAACCTGGGAATTTCAATTAAAAAATGAAATTACCTCCTATTCACGAGACTGCAATGTGAACCACGAATATTTTTAAATAACTTAAGAATAAGGAGAAGCAAGAAAATTAAACTTCTGGGTGTACTCCTGGATGAAAAGTTGAATTGGTCAGCACATATCAAACAACAAGGTGTCAAAGCCTTTCGCATTCATCAAAAATTACTTAGAATAGCTGGCTCAACCTGGGGATTATCCCAAAAACAGCGTATTCCACTGTATAAAACAATGGCAGAAAGAATTCTAGCCCATGGTGCAACACTCTGGGGAGCCAATCTTCGGGTCAAAAATCAGCTACTACTAGACAAAATACAGAGAAAGTTTCTGCTTAATATAACTGGAGCCTACAAAATAACATCGACGGCAGCTTTACATGTCATTACTGGCATACCTCCCCTTCATCTTACCAAGTCATCAGTCCTTTAGCTAGGCAAATTCAAGAGGAACTTAACAATCAACAAAACATCTCCCTCTGCTGGATAAAGGCTCATGTAGCATTTGAAGGGAACAAACTAGCAGACCACCTAGCAAAAACTGCTGCTTCTTCATATGAACCGGTAATCCATCTCCCTATTCCTCGGACTTACTTCAAAAGGATCAGAAAAATTGCATTAATTTAGGAATGGCAAACTCTGTGGAATCAGAATACCACCGGACGCCCATTATACTCTATCTTGCCAAAAGTGAATTTAAACCAACAGTGCTGGCCAAGACAAATGACGATGTATGCAACGGGACATAGCCCATTTCCAAGTTACCTGCATAGAATAGGAGTACAACTTGACATAGCTGTGCATGTGGAGAAGAAGGTACTCCAATTCATTACGCTACGACATGCCCCATCACGAGTTCCTGGCACTTTATTACTTCTTTCACATCCCCAGTGACAATCTGAAAAGTGTCTGGGTCAAAAACATCACCATCAACAAGGCAGCAAAGCTAAAAATTATTAACATAATAAACTTTCTCCTTGAGTATAGGGACTGAATAATTCCAGAGGAATAGGAGGATAATGATACCCGTGACGGTGATTGACTTCACCTAGAAGATGATGAGCCGTTAAATCCACCTACTCCATCTCTCTCATATTCTACATTTAGACATTTTTCTCTCTACCTGTAACATTTCACCTGTTTTTCATCTCCTTGTATATAGTTCATTATTAATTGTTTGCTATTTTATCACCGTCATTAAAGCGCTCTTACTTAATTACTTAATCACAATTGTTATCATCCTGTTGTATTGACTTATTAAAATAAGTCAATACAACAGGATGATAGGTTATACATAATGTATCTAGACTTATCTAAACTTTTTGTATATATAGCTTAGAAATTTATATGACCTAACTTACCTTGAGCCGATACACCTAGCAATCAAATCCATACACTAAATGCATTAATTATTCTTTAATCATTATTACCTCATCAATTTGCAGGAAGTGAGGTATATGTATTCAATTCTGTTTTTTTCACTTTTAATTTTATTTTGTTTTTTCATTTATTTTCTTTATTTCTTATATGCATGCAATTTGATTTGTATTTTATGTCTGATTTATCACATCCTGCCATGTATTTAGTCATACACCTATATTGAATGATTCTTACGAGTCCCCATGTTAACTCTCAATTGCAATCCAATTTGTGTAAAATAGTATACTTTACTATCTTCTTTACTGTGTAAATGTAATAATTTTCAATGTCTCCGTATGATTGCAAGCATAATTGTATAGTCTTGTATATACTGTGTTCCGTTTTCTTTTCTGTCCAGCGGGTCCATCAAATCTGGTGAAACTCTTTCAGGGATAGGTACAGGGACCTCTGCTGGTGTTTACTTTACACTCAAGTTGCTGAAATCTCATTCATGAATGAATTACACGTTTTATAAAAACTTTGATTTCTAGTTACAAAGTATCATTTTCTGTTGGTGGTAAATACTTGGAATCAAGGAATTTTATAAGTCTTACAGGAAATTTTCAGAAATGCAGTTGAATTCCAATTATATGAATCAAATGACACCGGTCCCCATTCGGATAATTAAATATGAGTATAGTTGCATATTTTTCGATAAAATCATTCAATTATTTATTTTAAGTTAAAAACGGAAAAATGGGAGAAAAATGCATATTTTTAAAGAAAAATAAATTTTAGTCGATTAAATTAAAAAGGAACACTTTTGCATGTTAAGACACTCACAAGTGTTATTAATATAGTATGTATGTACACTGTTTTAAGTTTTGCGCCAGCATATTTCCCTGTTCCTTGTTCGGGAGGAGCATTACCAGTTTAGGTAGAAATCACTGGATAATTTATTTGATATTTTATAATTACAATAAAGGGCTTTTAAGCCCTTCCAAACAATAAACAAAGTGAAACAAAAAATTAGGTAAAACAAAAATAAATGAAAATCATTGCTTGCTGAATATTTTGGTCAGAATATGCATTTACACAGCTTTCAGTCGCTTTTGGATTATCAAGTCACACATCCATTTTACATTGAGCATTTGCAAGTGTTTCCATTCGAGCTGACGTCAGTGTTGCAGCATCACATGTTGAGGAGTCGGTGGTCTGGTTGGTTAGGGTGTCTTTCTCATCATCGGAAAGTAGTGAATTTGTATCCCGGCCGACCAAATATCTAACGTGTTCACTAAAAGCTGCTGGGGTACGTTAAAACTGGGCATGGTCGCAATATCCTTCAAGTGCAATGATAACTTTTGGGGGTGGCAGGGCAAGTATTGGGGGTCTTTGGCTTGATCCTGCTTCAAAATCGTGAAAACTCTACCCGGCTGCTTCTATCAAACTGATGGAGCCCAACTCAGGGCTTGGTACAGGGAAGCATGCTGGTGCAACAACATCACATGTTGATAGTCTCGTGTCTACTTCAACTTGTACATTAAGGTAATTTTCCTGGACACTTTCAATTAACTTACAATTATTTGCAATTTGGAATCCATTTTTCTATATTTTCTCCACAAACCTTTGAACATTCAGGAATTTTCAAAAGAATATTCTTGAATTCTTCAAGTAATGCATCATACCTTCCATTTCCTCATTTTTTTCTTTCTCTTCTCTTTAATTTATTTTTCTAAAATTCTGAAAACGATTCGGATGATCAGGGATTTAGCTAATTGGAATTCCACATTATTTTTATATATTTATATACATACTACAGTATTTCTACAGTACATTTAACATGCATCCCGGAGAATATTTTTTTTAATAAGTAGTTTAATATTTTTATTCGTTTGCTTCTGATGTCTCTCAATTTTAGAACATGAAAATATATAAAATTATAAAAAAACATATGCTTTACAAACTAATAATGTTTCAAAATTTTAAAGGGAAAGATAAAAAACGATAATAGAATATCTTTGTTTATTATATAAAACGAATGAGAATGCTACTAAATATTTTCTTTTTTGTTAATAATAGTTTCTTATTAATTCTTAGAAACTTAAAGCCTAAGACCATTGAACAAAAATATAATCTTAAAAAATGAAACAAAAAAAGTTATATTCCCAAAATATATTTTCTTATAAATCCAAATAACACAAAATATATGAACTGTCTATCGTATTCTAGGAACAACTTTTCATGATTGTTATATTTTATTTAACTATTAATATTGTTTATAAAATACGATTTTTCATTTGGTTAGTTTTCGGATAGTTCCTGTTGCTTCGAAATAAGTCAGTTTATAATGAATAAATTTATTTGTCGAATAAGTAAGTTTATTTATTATTCTGGCAGGAGTTTTGGAATAAGCAGGTTCCCAACAAATTACGTGCCATTTTCCCATAAGTCATTCTATTATCAATTTTATCGTTACGAAGTGCTGATGTCCGTTTACTCGCCCCCCCCCTTCGACACACTTTACATATAGACATCTATTTTTAAATGAATTAAAACCTGTATGATGAGTTATACGTTGTGTATTTCATATTTTTAACTATTATCATCTACTTTTTTTTCACAGGTATTTCAATTTTGTTAGATTTATCAGGGAGCCCACCCCATAAAAATCTTTTTACATTTTAAAAGGTAATTAGATATTTATGCCATATATTTAACTTTTATAATTTAAAATTTTTAAGTGTACTTACACTTTTATTTCAGTTTTATATAGAATAGATTTTGATTAAATTGTATACACTTATATTTGTATTTAAAATTTGTAATTCTAGGGTTTTAAGGAAAATTATCTTTACTAAAATAAAATCTAAAGCAGCTTGTCCACTTTTTGTGCTATGAAACCCAACTAGCCAAAGCAAATCAACTTTGTTTAGATTTTTTCCATTGAGAAAGTTCAATTTTATTGATTTATTTTCACTAATTTAACAAATGCATAGCTGTACTTAAGTTTGAAACCCTGTTCAACAAAATTTTGGGGGAATGTAAAAGATTCTGCATTATTTCTTCGTAAACTAATATTTCATTATAGTTTTTATGATTGAACCTTCACAGATTCTGAATTTAAATCCTAGAATATGCTTGTTATATATCATTGCACATGACAGATATTATGAACATGGGAGTGAGTGATAATTCTGATGCATCACGGATCAAAATTCAACAATCTGTAACGCATCATCAAGTGTTCCTTCTTACCATCTGATGTCGCTTGCAGCTAACTGCATTGTCGAAAAACCGTCCTTTATTTTTATTCTTGGCTCAAACCTGCTGGGGCTATTACTACCATAGGTGCGTTAAAAGACAAACATGTGAAATGGAATAAGATGACATTGTCCATATTGAAGAATTCCACTTCTGTCTATAAAACCATTGTGGTGTTGTTAAAATCTGTTGAATAATTGAGGAAGAAGACTGTTGGGTTATGTACTACATTACTGGACGTGCAACCGGTATCATGGTTTGGAATTGAATTGGACTTAGTGCAGCATACAAGATGTAGGAATTATCTGCATACAAAACAATCAGCATTGCATCTCTGAAGTGTTGGTGTCCCTCATCCTCCCCTACCTTCAGTGTTGGTCATCAGCAATAATACAACAGCATAATGCCACTGCCACACATAACACGCATTTTTCAAGAATTCTTTACCCATAAGATTAAGAGAAGTAGACCAAAGAAGACTTAATCAATCACCATCGAAAATCATGTAATTCATGCTTTGCAAAAATTGGTTTCGGATACACTATTCGCAGTTGTAGTAGATCATTTTTGATAATGTGTGAAAGTCCCATGTGTTGCTATCCCCAAGGATACATAAAAAAGCTTTTTTGATTCTATATCGAGGCGTGGGGTAGCGGTTATCACCAATAATTGTTGTTGATCTAGGTACTGATTTGTCATCATCCAAACTTACCAAGAAGCTATTATTTCAATTATTTGATCTTTGTGCAACCTATTATATACCAAATAAATTTTGTTGGGATATATCCTGTCTGGTTGTTGCATTTTGGGTGGTTAGCAGTGCATATTGTAGGTACAAGATATAAGCCAGTAGTGCATGATTATAGAAAATAAAGGTTTTCTACTCAGAGCATATAATTATTCTAAATATTGTATACTCCACAAATAACTTTGTACCTAAATATGTATTCTGATTAATTGAAAAAAAGTCAATTGTATTTATATAAAACTTTCCGCACTTTGTGAATTGATCTGCTTCTGAATAATTATTGCTTTGATAATTATTGCTTTGACATTATTACTTTCAACAGTTTAGTTGGTAGTGCAACAGTTGCCCCATTTGGAGTGCAGATGTTTATAGTTATTTGGTGTTTCAAATCGTAAGCCTTGGTCAAATTACACCTTAGAAACAAAAATGACAATAGAGAATCAAGCCAAAGCAATTCATCAGGATACAATAAAATGATTCACATTTCGCAGGTCCATTCTATCAATGTAGATTCAAATATCCGAAGAAAGTTGCAGATTTTGATTCACACATATTGTATTTCTTAAGAATCTTGTCTAGTAATTCAAATTATTTCCCTAAAATTCCCTATAGACTGTTGCCAGTAGGCAAAATATTTAAATTTATTTCTTTTAAATAAAGTTCTAGTGCAATATAAATCTATAAATTACTATTAATTATTTTTTCTTATGAGCAATATGCTGATTTTTTTAACTATAAAAAGGTAACCACTTATTTCTTAAATAAAGGTATAAACCAAAAAGAGAGACCAAATTATAACAAACGATTAAGTAATGCACCAAAACTTTTCTATCTATTAAGCTGCTTAACAATACATATTTAACTTAATATTTTCCAATTCATTAAATTACTTAGAATTTTTATGAATATTAATTACTTTCATGTATAAAATGAAAGAATTTACTGTAGGAAAAATAGGATCATGCCTATAAGAGTGAAAAAATTCCAATATCGATCTAATATTTTCTATACAACGAAAAATGGATTCAAAGTTTCTGCTTGTACACACATTTGTTAGAATGTCTTAAGTGTTTTAATTACCCCCTTCTCGACACTCAAATGGTATCAGTTATCTAAAAGGCAAAGTCTTGGAGATTGTAAAAATTTAAAATAACAAGGATAAACTACCATATGATAGTAAATATTTGTGATATCGTTTAACGTGTTATAAAATATCGATTAATTTTTTAGATATTTTAGAGAATAATTTCTAAGGAATTATACTTTATTAGGTTGATATAGATTACATTCAATCTGGCAAATTCCATGCATGCACCAGTGGTACTCTAGAACAGTTTCTGTAAATCTTCTGGAAATGTGACCAAAAATCTCAAACTGCCTTGGTCAGATTCTCAAGTGGACATCTAAAATGGTTATCGTTTGAACGTGTATAAAAATCCCACTCATAAAAAAGTACTTTGACCATCCAGCCTCACCGAAACATATTCTGGATATCGTCGGACTTTACCGGGAGAATTCATTCTCAGATTCTCTTTGCTAGTCATCAATTTTTTGACTGTTAACAATTTATTGGAGTTGATCTGACAAATTTTAAATCTTAAAAGAGGATAAACCACAACACAACAACTTTATAAGAAATTGAAATGTGTGATGTTTTTGCAAGAAAAAGATCAGGATAAATGATTTTCATTCCTGGTTTCATTGTTGGTTTTCCTTAATCAGTAATATGAAATGAAAAAATGTATTTACTTATAAGAAAAATTATGCAACCACACTTATTTAAAACTACAAGCATTCAACTACATGATTGCTTAATAATTGATATTCCTATAAAAAATCATTTGAAATTCCTAAATTAGAGTCAGAATAACGTTTGGGTAGCTTTTTGATATTTATGCCTTCTTGAGGAAATTTTTTATAAAGAATCGATTTCATGCTTAAGAAAACATTGAAAAAGTTCAAGATGGTCTATGAAAATAAACAACTTGTACAAAATAAAAAGAGCCATCCATCTTCTTTAAGTCACAATAACTTAAACTACAATTTTGTTTTATTCATAACAAAAATATCTTAAGGACACTTACCTTATTTTAATGAAAAAGTGAGCAATAACTAAAATAATTTAAATAAAGAAATCATAAATGAATTCTAGAAAAAAAATCTATAAAAAATTTATATTGCTACATGAATTGCTTTTATTTTTAAAATTGTAATTTGATTTTCAATGTAGTCTAAAAATTTAAATAGAAGTTGTTATAATAAAATTTTTAGTTTATAGTTTTCATTGAAACAACTTAATATCATGTTGTAAATATTTTAGAATAATAAAAAAACACGACACACTATTTTAAATAGATGAGAACTTTTCCTTATAAAACTGAATGAAGAAATTTTTATAAATATTTTTGTAAAAGGTATTTTTATTTTAAATATAAGATATGAAGAAAAACTCCAGGGCCATCTTCTTAAAAGATATGAATGGTATTCGAATCGAGGCTTTTCCTGAAAGATTTTTGACGGTAGGTATTTTCATCAAACGTAGTAGCTTGCCAAACGATTTTTTATCACTCTGTAAATGCATCTGGCAGCTGGCAATTCTTTATCAATTTATCATTTCCTTCCGGTTCTTTATAGGGAATAAGAGCATTCTTACCTACGCCCACCAACTGGATTCGAAAAGCACTTCAAAGAGATTTGGAGCAACGACCTTTAACATATGGAACTAAACATATTTTCGATGTTCTTTCTCAAGACAGCAATTTTTTCTTTTTTTTTTTTAAATAAACAAAAATAAAAAATTTCGACCATAGTACTTATATTATAAAGCCGATGAAAATTTCATCATATTGTGTGGTCAAATTCATCAGTTTTCTTTTTCAAAAAAATGAATTTTCGTATTCATACGAAAATATTTTTTGAGTAAAGAATAAATTTTTAATTTTAAAAGTAGTAGATAAAATTATTTTTACACAATAAATGTACTATTTCTCTTTATACTGCATTTTCCTCACCACACAAAAGACGTATTACACTTACCCTACTACATCATTAAAACATTCATTTATCACATTAGTTGTATAAGCACTAAGAAATAAAGGAATAGGATTTTTTGTCTAGCATTAATATTACAAAAATATACATGTAAAAATAAAGAAAGAGATTTCAGAAAAGGGATGGAAAGATTTTGATAACCTTATGTTAAAGGCTTGAATCCTGTCAGTGAGAAGTGGATTGCCATTCCATTTCTTGCAGATCCATTTGTTTTGATTTTAAATAGGATTTGGAAAAAATCAAGTATGTTTGTACTCTATGGATAAAAAATTATGTAGATGATTTATTTGTAAATAAAACTTAATTTTCTAGTTACAGAAGCAAGAGAGCCTAAGAGGAATTTAAATAAGAAATTACAATGAATTGGATGAAACTGGATCTGGGTTATCTGGGATCTGGAACTGGGTTATTAAAAACACACTATAAACCAACCGATATGGGTATTATTTACGATATGGTTAATGGGTAAAATTATAAGACATTCTCGAAGCACTGTGAACTCAAAGCATATCATCTTGAGTGAATCGAATCGGGAATAGAAATTAAAATAGGCATTTTGAATTTTATTATTCTCGGGTTCAATAATATTAGCACTGAAATTCAGAAATCATTTACATTTAACTTCTATTGATATGGCATGGCGTAAGATAAAATATGAGAAAGAGTGGATATTGGTCTACATAATTTGCAAGTTCGCTAAAATAGTGATATTTCCAATGTCACTTCGATTAAAATTTAAATTTACAATAGTATATGTGATACGAAGGAGGATGAAACTCAAAATAATAAAAATAATGGAAATTATATATTAAAGATTTTATTAGTTGGTTATGGAACATCAGAAATTTATTTAATCTCTGAAAGTCTGAGCGCGTCCGAAAGATTTCAAGTTAAACTCTAAAAACTATCACCGCTATTAATCTGGATGAAAAGAATAAAAAAACATTGATATAAAATTAAGGAAAAGGAACAGGTATCATTTTTCGGATCCTAATACTTTAATGAACTAGTGTAGTCATGTATGATACCATTATCAACGTTGTTTAAATCAATATTTAGGATTTCTCTTGACATGAATGTGAGCAAAATGATGATAAAATTTCTAAAAATGACCGAAATATGTTTAGATTTCGATATGTAATTTAGAACTTAGATATTAAATTAATATTATAAATATGAAGAAAAAGTTTATTTCATAATTTATATATATTACTTTTATTTTTAAAAACGTGTTAATGTAATTAATTTAAGTATTTTAAATGGCATATTTATTTTTCTTCCTAAAAAAAAAAAAGACTAAAATTGAAAAAAAAATATATCCATGAAACTTCGAATAATTAATCTGATCAATAATGACATAAGTGAGACATGATCATTAACGAATTTTGTTGGTGAATTTGGTGAATCAATGAAATTTGGTGAACTTGATTTGTGGTGAATTTTAAAGGCTGAATAAAGACTTTAAAATTTGCACTAAGTATTCTTCTACCCATACCATCCCTGGCCATATTTTATCTTGCCCGGGATTCACCAGGCAGGACTTGGATTCAAGATCTCGTACTGGGTGAGGGACTTCAGAGTGGATGGGCTCATGAATCTGGTCTAGCTCTGCTATTCAAGAGGATGAGAAACTAATTTTCTTTGCTTTATTTTAGCCTTTAATCATTTGGTTAAAATATTTTCTGTTGACCTCTTTCCAAATTTTTACAATCTCTGATGATTATTTGCTAACAGATTTCAAAATTCATTGAAATCTTTAAATACTGAGTTAAAAAAAAATGTTTTAAGCGTTTTGTGAGGAAAATTATTAATACAGTAAAAAAAAAATAAATAAAATGAGATCATTAAGAAATTTGCCTCGTTTCTATCGTTGATTAAGAAGTTCAATAAGCATGTAGTTTTCAAGGCGGAAGCAAATTGTTTGGCCATTTACAAAAATAATCGGGTGTAACTTTATTTATCATAAGTTTCTAATTCACACATCTTTCATATGAAGAAAATATTGACAAAGATATTCACTAAAGACACCAAAATTTCGAATTAAACTTAATAGTTAAATAATCTTCAGGCAGAATGTAGAGATTAAAATACGGAAAATTAGCAAAAAATATTTTTTACTTTTCTCAAATCTGCACTCTTGTGAAGAATAATTGCAAAATTGACAACTTTTTCTCAATTGATGATCAAAATGAATTTTATTTAAGCACTTGAAAGTTTTCAGTATTGAAATGATGCAATAAGGTTAGGATTCAGAAAGTTACTGGCAATAGAATATACAAGTTCAGTAAAGAAAACAAATTGTCATTAATTATTTTTTTTTAGTTACGGATAAAATTTGCTTTTAATATTTTAGAATAAATATCCATTGTGTGTTTTTAATAAATACGAAATATCAAATACAAATTGATATTAGAAATCAAATTAAAGTATTAAATTAAATAATTTACTATTTAATTTATAAAATTCACAAAGCCAAGAACATGTTAGTATGTTAAATGTTCTCGAATATTTTATATATAATTACATTTGTGTGCATCTTTTTACGATATTCTATAAATGAAAAACTTACAAGTAAATTTGCTCTTATGAAGAACTATTTTCTATCGAGTTATACATGGCATTATTTAACTTTCTAGAGAATCTAATCTGGAGAAAATAATAAATAATTCCTACTCAGTATCTATGATCATAGTAAATTTCATAGTTGATAAATTTAGAACTAAAACAAGTTGGTTGGTTGGGTTTTCTGGCGCAAGGTCTAAAAAAGAACAAGCTGCGCCATAGAACTAAAACTAATGAAGAACATATATAAATAGATATTCCCCACTTAATAAATGAAATCGTCTAGTCTTCCTGAAGATATATTTTTCTGTTATAATTTATTGATTTTATTTATACGATTTTGGATCACCTATATTTTATTGCAATTGAAAGAGAACATAAATATGTTAAAATGTTTTCGGTTTTTGAACAGTCAACAAATTGTTTTCTATGTTAATCTAAACAAATTAATTAAGTTATTTGAGTTTAGCCATAGAAAAGATTGATAAAAAATGAAAAGGTTAAATATTAGATTCTAAATTATTACTACAGTACTTGATGAAAGTAGAGAAAGTTAATTATGTACAAGGCAGATTGAAATATTGCATGGATTCTACTTGACCTTCAATTTCTAAAAATCTAATTGCTTAAAAATTTTCCAATTTATTGTTATAAAAATTATACCTTATTGCCCAATAACGAATATTGATAAATAAAGAAATTCCATTTTCAAGATTTGTTATTGTTGGTCCATTGTTTTTCTGCTTTAAATATTAAATTACAAATTTTTTACTCTGTATCTATCTGTTAAATCACATAAATTAACTATCAATGAACAATTTTATAAATTTGTACTATTTTATTTTTGATTTTTAGATTAAACGAAAACGCGTTAAATATTTGAAATATTGGTATTCATGAATATTTAAATCATTATCTGTATTAAAGAAATATTGACAATTCAGATTTAGGAAAAACAGATTTCTTTCTTCATCCCAATAAATTTCACACATCATTTATAATTTACCTGAAAAATATTTTTGAAAATTTTTTATTACCATAAAAAATTAAAATAAAACTGGAAAATATTTTCAAGATAGAAAAATATACATTGTGTTCCGTTGGCAGTTATAAGATTATTTTGGCAATGAAAGTCACTACATTCAAATCAAGCAGTAATGTAGGTAGAAGTTTAATTCATCTATACTATAATGTTTCCACTATTGCCATTACATAAATTATCCATATAATTATTACTTTAAGGACCAATATATGCAGACGGTATAAAATGTCGTTACCAACAATTAAATAGTGCCCACTTCATGTTACAAATGGGATAGCCCAAACACAGCACATAATCTGGTAAAAAATTATAAGAATTATTTGTATTTGCCTTAAATCATTGCAGACAGATCTGAAATACTCAGATTTTAGGCAAAAGGTGGTGCAATTTTGGCGTATTTTTAATAACGGCATTTCTTGTGATTTGGTGACGTTTTGGCGAGATTTTTGACTAACTATGGCAAAATTCCTGGAGACTTGGCGGGAAATAGGTATTTTTGGAAAAATCCATCACAGAAGTTCCAGGGCCAATATTAAACGATATAATCAAGAACCTTCCAGAAACTTGGTGAAACTCTTAGATTTTTTTTTTTTTTTTTTTTTAACCTCAGGTGCGATATAAATATCGCTTCCGGCATAAGAAGAGAGTGAAGATGATTATTCTTGAATGCTACTTTAGCGCATAGAAGCTGTTGTCTGTCTGAGGTATTACAGACTTTTGTGATTGGAAGTTGATTACCGTTGTATTAGCTAAATTGGAGCTATGTAACTGAGATTTCTACAGCTGGGATTTCCTGAATCTTCTTGAGTTTACAACTAATAAAAGTCTTGTGATTTTTAACAGATTGTTTTATCGACTCTTAATAAATAAAAACCCTGAAGCTTCTTACAATATGTTTTAGTTAAGGAACTGTAAAGTTAAAAAAATATTACTCTTTACAAACTTGCTAGATCTTTCACCCTGAAGAACTGTTATTGGTCATAGTTTGTAAGTATTACAACTGTCATGTTGGGTCATGAATTAATAGCATGTATGATGGTAAAGCATACTCCTCCATTTTTCAAATCACAGTATTTTGTTTCCTAAGACTGAACCACAATATGCTTTTCATTTTTTTCTGTCATAACCGTAAGACAACATATATTTAATTCTAATGAACATCTGGAAATCTAAATTATTCTCCATCGCTAAATCACATTATAATAAGCATTACTTGCAATAACAAGTACTTGCGATTAATGTTAAAATATCACTTATTGCAGACACTTGTTTTCCATTTTTTTTATAAAATTTTACAAGGCATTCATGCTGCTGCATTTATACGCGTAACTGCTGTATGTATACACACTCACTTCCAAAAGTTAAGCACGAAGATGTAAAATACAAAAAAATCAACAAATACTGCTTTGACACAAATTCGGCAGGAAAATAGCATATATATTTATGCATAAAATAAAATCAATAAATATATGCAGAAATGAAAACAATATAAAATTTTTGTAAGTTATAAGATAATGACATACTGGAGATTTAAGCAAAATTATGTATAAAGTTAAAATAAACAACATAAAATGAAAAACGGACATTAATATAATATGTGATACTCTCTCATCTGTAAACAAAGTTTATACCTTGTGACCATGCTTGCAATTAGGTGGTCAACCACCACAGAATTAAGCAATAGCCATTCTTGCAGAGTAATTTCCAGCTCAGTAAAAATGGCTAGAGATGGGAAACGTGAAGTTACAGCACGGCCAAGAACACTCCAAAGATTTTCAATGGGATTAAAGTCAGGCGAATATTATGGCAACGCCATATTCCCGAATATTCGCCTGACCTTAATCCCATTGAAAGTCTTTGGAGTGTTCTCGGCCGTGCCATAACGGTCGAGATTCACTCCCCAGGTAGTCATCGACTATGTCAATTCTATGGGGACGTGCGTTATCGTCCATTAAAACAAAAGTAGGGCCAACTGCTACAGCGAACAATCTCACAATGGGTTTTAGGACTTCATCTGGATACCGGACAGCCGTCACGGAACTTCGTTTAAAGATGTGCAGGTCGGTACGGTATCCTAATGAATCCCTGCCCACACCATGATGTTTCTGCCTCGGAATGCGTGTGATGTTCGGTGATGTTTTGGGGCTGATTGCGGGTTTCTCGTTCACGTCATATCCTTATACGCTTGTCATCTGGTTCCAGAGCAAATCTTGACTCATCAGTAAATATGACATTGCCCCAGTCAGACACAGTCCAATTGACATGTTCCAGGTACCACTTTAATCGGGCCCCTCTTGATTGGACAGATAGACAAACACGAATTTGAAGTTCCCGGGCGTACAGTTGCTGCAGATGTCACCTTATCAATGGACGCTGTAACCATAGATGTCATACGTGTTTAGGTCACTTTGTGATTCCGCTGGCTAAAATCGCAATATATCGACTTTCCGAGGGTTTGTAACCCTTGGGCGACCGACTATGGGCCTTAGGACAGCTGTCTGTGAGGTTTGGGATTGTTTCCATAAACTTGAAGTTATAGAATGATAAACGCCGAAGAAAAGAGCAACATCTGAGATCGACTGTCCTGCTTCAATGCACCTCACAGCACGTCAGCGCTCAGAATCTCCCATTCGTCTTCTGGAAGTCATAGAAACACGTATGCTTTGAAAATAAATCATACGAAAGTTTACACCTTCTCTATCAGCACTTACAATCAACATCTGTAAACCTTCATAAAGCTGGTATCTTATAAGACTATCCCTTTTGCATATTTCTTGACATGAAAGCGCGATTGGCTCTGTTACATAACATATTTTCATACTTCGATCTACCTCTACAGAGATTTACATCCTCTTCAACTCTGATAAGTTTCCATGTTTAAATTTTGGATGTCAGCGTATATTGAACGTTAATATTTTAATTACTGCCATTAAAGCTTATTCATAACAGCATTAATATAACTTAAAACCATAATACATTTAGTTTTTAATTACCTAATGTAATTCTTTTAAAAACAGTAAAACATTTTTGAAATGAACTATAAGAAAAAAGGATTAAAATTATAAGAATAAAAAAATATTTAAGTATATGAATTAAAATTAAAAATTAATTATTTATTCTTATAAGAAAATAAGATAGATCAATTTTCATAATTAATATAATTTCATTAATATTTATTGAAAAAGTATTCATTATTTACCATGTTCACAGAACTGAATCTATTTACAAACATATGCTTTTATTATCAAAATCAATTATTTTATTTTCAATTAATTTAATTATGATAATTTTAATGTTTAAAATAATTAATGAAGCAAGCTATTTTTTGTAGCAAGCAAATCTACTGTTTGTTTTCAAGCTCAAAATTTTGAACGGAACCACAATATATTCTAAGAAAGCATATAAGTCTTTAAGATATTAATTGTCACATATACTACATATGTGGAAAATTTAATAAAATTTCATCTGTTTCCTTTTGATCAAAACATATTAATACAGAATAGAGACTTAGCAGAATTAGTTCAGTACATTTTCTTAGGACATTAGAATAATAATTTTTTTAAAAGAAATCTTGTTAATAAGTTTTAGCTCTAATGAGGGACAAGGTCGGAATTTTACGTTAAAAGCTTTTAGTAGTGTTTTGTTGCGCACTAAAGAGAAAAATAACACATGCATTTCCTGGAGCATTATTATTAATCTTAAACGTGCATTCAATTATTTTCTGTATAACTGATTTGTGACACTTTTGAAATTCAAATTTCTTTCGTGAAATCTCAGAAGGTGTAAATGTTTAGTATTTCACATCGATGATATTTGGACTCCTTATTCCAACAAATGACGAAAATAAATAAAATTATGGCAGTTAGTTAAGTATTTTATATTTTAATCAAAGTAATGTCATATAAAAACATAATGGTAAATAATTTAGGAATTTTTTTTATTATAAAAATTTATTATTAAATATTTTATTTTTAATTATATTGCTCAATTATAAATAAGTAACAAAATCAATTATTATTATAACATAAAGAAGCATAATTTTGAACAATCAGGTCACTTGATGGTAGTGCTATTTCATTAAATAAAATTAACGCTTTATAATATATATTCTTCTAATCTTGCTTTATATATATATATATATATATATATAATAAACATAATGTGAATTAAATTTTTTAAGTTAAATATATAATTCTTATTACAAAATAGAGATCTATAGTATCAATACAGAAGTATCATTGATGTATTGTTCTGAAATAATATATCAATATATTCAACGCATTTCTAAAAATAAATTGAATATACAAAATTATACTTTTTTCTTATTGCATTTAGCAACATATGGCAATCATAACTTAAAAATGTTTGATGAATTCTTGTGAAAGAAACTAAATGATAAATAAATAAATATATATATTTTCAGATTCTTTATATATATATATTAAGAATCTGAAAATAAACTGACAGTATTGAAAAATTAATGGAAAATTCTTAGACAATCCCTTTTGAAAAATATAAGAAAAGAAATACATTTTAATAATAGGCTGTGTCATATTTTTGATCGATTTTAATAATCGATAAAATTTGAAAAATGGGTTCTTAAAATCTGTATCCTTTTGGTTTTGCCACGGAGAATTTTACCAAGCACAAACATATTTTTTTTTAAAAATTCTTATTAAAATGTATCTTGCATTTTACTTTCTAAAAATATACAAACATTTCCTTTAAAAAGAGAACTTATAATCCGAAATTTTTTTAATTCTACTTGCTGACACATTCCACTTTATTAACAAATGTCGATGCCTCCTAACCTGTCTAGTGGTCAGTGTGCCTGACTGTGGATATGGAGGTCCTAGGTTCGAATTCTGGGTCGGGCATGGATGTACTTTCTCTCTCTATCTATCCCATCTTTGATCTTTCCTTGTATGAACGGGTTGTGAATAGTTGCCAACCTAATAACGAGTACCTAAGGCATGTATGTACTGAAGAAGTCGGACTCCACACTGAAATACGGTTAGGTTGGAAAAGTGGAGCAGCGCACCCCATAATGCCAGCCTATCTGGCACACGACGACAACAACAAATGTCAATCGAGTCCATAAAATAGTGTGGATTATAATGAAAGATGTGAAATGCAGCTTCAGGAGGTTCTAGTTCCACCAAAGTTTGAAGTGTGACTTTAGCCTCTTGCCTTCAAAGCATCTATCTAAGTAGGTGGGTGGAGTTTTGTAGTTTAAAAACACAGATCCCAGATGAAGAGCATTAATAACACTGTGTTTATTTATATTTATATTTCTTACTGTAGTAACAAAAAAGATACTTGGAAAATTTCAAGCATTTTCCTGCATAATACAACGGATTCTTCGAAACATCCAAGTACCGGATTGTGTTCGAATATATTGATTTGTTGAATTTTTATGGTGTTTTTGTGTTCATAATTTTTTTACAGCTAGTTTTATATACACACGCTTTTCTTATTTACTGTTTGTATTGTATTTCACGTTTAAGTTGCTTGGATGCTAATAAACAAACATAAATTGAAAATAGCTTTTATTGTCCAATAGCGTTGATTAGATTTCTTAAAATATGAAAAATACAAAAGATTTTCCTTAACATTAAATCATGGTAGATCAATTTCAATTGTACAGGAATGTTTTGTATTCATTTTCTTTGAGATCATGGAATACAGCTAATAAATCATATTGGAATCAACACAATAAATTCATAAAATTGTTTATCAAGTTTGTGGCATCAATAAAATTTTGGATTCATCTTATTAGAATATTTTTATTCAGATGGTGAAATGAATACATAAGATATTAGAATTTGATTATATATATTTAGAAAATGTTGTGAAAATGATTAAATAAATACAGAACACTCTTTTTCCGGAATTAAATTTGAATAAGTTTTTTGTTGAAACTAATGAGTGTAATTTTTATTGACTCTCTCTATTAAAAGTACATATGATTTTAATTTGTATAATTTTATTATAAATTAATAAAATCAGAAGGCAGATACGAAAATTTGTTATCATAATACATTCAACAGCTTGCATATTTATACTTAAGAATATTCTTTTTACTTAAGAAATTTCAAACCAACCGATTTATATATTTTAAAGTTTGATACATTAAAAAATAATTTTAACTTATAAATGGTTACATTTGGTGATTATGAAACGCGAATATATATTAGAATATTTTCACTATGGAGCAATTAATTTCTAAAAACGATTGGCACATGAAATATCTCTAGAGAACCAATTTGATTAATAGTTCAAATTTTAGAACGTTAAAAGTTCTTTTTATAACGTTGTCTAGACAAAGAAAACTATCTAGGGGTAACATTTGACTATCTGTTTGATAAAACAATTATACGCGATTAATGTGGACAATAAAGAGTAATTTGTGAGTCAGTTTGTCGAAAATGTAAATCAAAAGCTATTTATAGTCGCTTCAAATACACCATTTGCATTACATTACATATTTATTATTAGCATAAATATGAAAGATAGGAAATATTTTCGCGCTTATTAAACATAATAAATTGTAGTATTTGTTTCAACAACATTTGAAACATTTGTTTCAACAGTACATAAAATAAGCATTAGCGATATGAAATTCGATGTAGTTATCAACTCTAATTCATAAATAACTTTTGACACTTTTTTCATTTTATTATGTTTGGGTTCTCCAAAATTATAACAATGTATTATTTTTTTCTGTGATTTTCATGACATATAAGTAATTATCTTTGATTTGATATGAAACAGCAGAAAAAGAAAATTTATGTTGTGGAAATTTAAAAAAAAACAATATACCATTCCGAGGTATATTTTTTAATTTATTACATCATATATGTATAAAAAATGTATTAATCACGGTTTCTTTAAATTTTTAAAAATTTATATGCTGAATCTTGAATGAAGATTTACTTATAGAAGTATAATTTTGGATATGAGTTGATGCTAAAAGATACAATTTTTATTTATGAATTATTTTTTATTTTAAATTTCGAGTGCTAAAAGCTGACTCTGTTTTATTTGAAAATAAAAAATGTTTTTTTCTAATCGAAATCCACGAGTGATATATTTTCTAAGATAAATAAACACGTTAAAATATCAACTATTCGTGAGATGTAATATGGAAATTTGAAGAAAGATTAAGCTTTGACACTGTACATATTATTTTTAATATAACTTTAAACTTTGAACTTTTCCATTGGTATTTTGTTTAAAATCGTGAGTTATATTTCCTGGATGCTTTTAAGATGTATTTCAAAAACTATCACCAAAAGCTAAATTTACAGCTCATGTATGATGCATATTAATAAGTACAAATGATTTGCAAAACAAGATATATTACTTATTCTCTTATTAAATATAAATTTTGCGATTATTCTTTTTTAGATCATGCGCCACAAAATCTAGCCAATCAACCAATCTTTTCTTATTTATATACAAAATTCCGAATACATTTTTATAATTAAATTTCAGGATATAATCTTTAAATAAGCTTAAACTAGTTCTACAATCATATAAGACAAATAAATAAACTTACTATTGTCTGCGGAATTGTGAAAAACAGATAAAATTATAAAAACAAAAATTTAGCTTTTTCATTATTCATTTAAAAATATATATAATAAAATGACATAAAAGAGCAAATATCTTAATTTCACTATGTTTAAAATAAAAGTGAAATATAGTTTTTTTATAGTAACAATTATTATAACATTGATTCTTTAATTTTATACTGTAAAAATTGTATCTTTTAGATGAAATATATATATACACACACTAATGGATGTTTATAGATATGCGTACTAAAAATAATTTTATGTTAGTAACTTAAAAAATAATTATAATTTAGAGCATGAATTCTAAAACTGATTAATATAGATATTGGAAAGAATTTCCCAATAGAGTATATTTAAAAAATTCAAATCAGAACTCTTGAAAGTAATTCGCCTTTTGTTTAATTCACTATGGATACAATGATCTGGAAAGAATCATTGCATTTTAATTTACAACATAGAATTTTAATTACTCTATTTACCCATTTCAATTATTTTCCTTCCTGTTTTTTTCTATAACATCCCAATTTAAGGTACATTTCATGATGAACCTTTTTTGAAACTTAAAATTACTTTCTTTTTTCTAATGAGAAATTAATCTCCTAATCTTAATTTCGAAATATTGTTTTTAAAATTTAATTTATATTTTTGAAAAAAAAAAGGTTTATTAAGGTCCTAAGCCATTTATATTTATTTATGCATAAGCAGCTTCTTTATTACAAGGTTAAACATTTGTTTCTCCTTCCACTTATATTTTTTTCCAGATTTTCGATATTAAAAGATGTATTGAATCCCTTAAATATAACTCAAAGTTGAATTTATTTACCAATGATAATATCATTTGAAATGAATTGGTATCAATACATTTTTAATAATTTTAATTTATGTATACTATCAAAAGAAGACATTAAAATATAATTGTCTAATTTCAAAATTATTCATTAGGAATATTATTCCATATATGCTGCATTTTTTCAGTTAGTGAGAAGCTTAGTAAAAGACAAGGTAAAGAACTATAATTTATATCAAGGTAAAGAACTATAATTTATATGTTAAACTTTTCCTTATTATTTTAAGTAACAATTAATGATATAAAAATAATACGAATATTGCTAAGATTTATAGACATAAATATCAAGAAAAATTTAAGATAATATTTATGAATTTCTGCTTGAAAGTAATCATTTCAACTATAGAGTTTCAAGCATAAAATCCTTGTTAATAAGAGTGATAGTTATCTTAAATAATAGTTTTATTGAAAAAAGTTTTGAAATATCTCAAAATAACATAAATAGAAGTGATTTACTTTCTGAGAAAGTATGAATTTTTAAAGCGTACTTATCTTTAAATAAAGTAAACTGCTGCATCTTGCATTACTCGTAATTGTTAAGATGTAAAATCAAGTCGTACTTTTCAGGCAGTTTATTTTTTAAAGAATATTAAGTAATTTTTGTTAAGTATAAAAACTATTGGCAAATAAAAAAAGGAATAATAAAATTTCTGTTTCAGTAATCGATAAACATTCGCGATCTTATTGAATTAAGTGTAAGGCTTTTACCAAAATATTTCGGATACCTTTTACATCACTCTTTATCTTCTTTGCAGGAAACCACCTTGTTAATAAGTTTTAGCATTTTCTATCATAAATGGGTGTCATATACTTACATTTGCATGAACTTTTTCCCAAGTGATTTTTTTTTATTTTTTTACTGCTTTTCTTTAACATATATTTAGAATTCTTTTTTTATAAAAACAATGTTTAGTTTGAGGCTATTTGTCGCAGATAGTAGGGCATTTTTTTCGAAAAAGAACCGTAGGCAACAATATGTCAAATGATAGTGATTATTGACAAAAGTTAGTAACCTAGAAAAAATTTTTCTTCTTTATTTGACAATAAATAATTTTATTTGCTCTAGAATTAGAACTATTTTTTGACAGTGGCATTTTTATTATTTTCTTCCATTATGAAAAATCATCTTGGAATTTTGCATAACGATATAATAAATTAATAAATAGAAGTTTTGGTATCGTTTTTATAATTCCATCCAATTGGAATATTGATATTTGATAAAGAAAAATATTATATTTTTATGTATTTGCAAAGTGCGTATGATAGGTTTTGCTGTTAGTAGTTCATAAAATATGAACAAGTTTGTCATTTATTGATTTAAATTATAAGTTAACATACATGTATAAATATCTATTTTTTTACACTTAAATTGGGAAAATTTCATAGACAATTTCCTTAATTTATTTAATTAGCTTTTCTTTCGTAACCATATTCGTCTACTGTTAATTGTTAAAATTTCCCTTTCGTTTTAAAATCATTTTCGGTCCTTGACCATTTGACCAAAAAATGGAACTGACCTAATTTTTTGTGAAACCAAATTAACTAATATAAGATTTCACTTTCATTTGGAAATTTTTGAAGAATATTTTGGACAAAAATTTTGGATCATAGGTGATGTAAAAACAATGACGACAGTTGAAATAGTCGGCATGTTTGCGTATCTTTGTCTTGAAATTGAATTCTTAATATTTTTTATGAGAACGAAGAGTAAACGTTACTATGCGCATAGTAAAAAGTTTTACTATGCGACACGTTTCCGGCTGATTATTACCACTGGTTGAAAAGCCGCTAATTACAGCCAATCCCACCTCATAATTTGGAACCATGATGAAGTGATTACATTGACACTTGAACTAACACCTTACTTTTTACATCTCATCCCAAAAATGGAAAAACTTTGTGACCACGAAATATTTTACGTTCTTCAATTGGGAATCTTTGATCAAAAACTATCACCTCTAGGAACCTCTAAGAAGAACGACTTTTCCAACAAGAGACCATTAGTTCATCTGTTAAAATTTTCAAGGATAAACAAAGGAAGAATAAACATGTTTAGTCAAAAACAACGATTATAGTTTTTTTTTTAAATCTATCGAAAGTGTACTCAATTTATATCTACTTTTATTTTTTATGAATTATAATTTGTGTCATTTCCAATGGTCAGGGAAACACATATGAATAAGTAATCTATACAAATTTACAAATATAGAGTTAAGAACAAGTAGACAGAAATTACAAATTTGCTAAAAAGTCTCACCTTCCAGTACCATTGCCCTTCTATAATTTTATGAATTATAAATATCAAAATATCACAAAATTAAAAATGTATTTTTATAGACACTCTATGTAATCATAATATTTATTATGGGTGGGGTATATATATATTTTTCTTTCTCTCAAAATTTCATGTAAATCACCTTCAATATTTCTATAAATATCCTTCAACATTTCATATAAATTCCTTTCAACATTTCAAATAAATCATCATCAATATTTCAAATCATCTTCAATACTTCCTGTAAACAATAATTGTGGTCCCGGTAATAAAAAATACGGTTATTCAATTTAAAAATATTTCGAAAATAAAAAATATTAATTTTTTATAAAAAAAATATTGTTTTTTTTATATTAACATGTTACTCTTTATTGTTAAAATTAAAAAACAAAACAATTTTAGTTTATTTAGAAATTAATTTTAAACTTTATATAAATAAAATATGGAGACTTAGAAAATTTTTTATTTGAAATATCAATTACACTACTGGCCATTAAAATTGCTACAGCAGGAAGAAATGCAGATAACAAAATGATATTTATTGGACAAATATACTATACTAGAAATAACAAGTGATTAAATTTTCAAAAAATTTGGCTGGATAGATCCTGAGAAATCAGTACCCAGAACAACCACTTCTGGCATTAATAACAGCAGTTATACGCCTAGGCATTGAGTCAAACAGAGATTGGATTGCATGTACAGGTACAGATGCCCATGCAGCTTCAACACGATGTCACAGTTCATCAACCGTAGTGACTGGCGTTTGGTGACGAGCCAGTCGCTCGGTAGCCATTGATCAGACGTTTTCTATTGGTGAAAGATCTGGAGAACGTGCTGGCCCGGGCAACAGCCGAACATGTTCCGTGTCAAGGAAGGTCCGTACAATACCGGCAACATGCGGTCGGGCATTATCCTGCTGAAACGTAGGGTTTCGCAGGGCTCGAATAAAGGGTAGAGCCACGGGTCGTAACACACCAGAAATGTAACTCGCACTGTTCAAAGCACCGTCAATGCGAACAAGAGGTGACCGAGACGTGTATCCAATGGCATCCCATACCATTACGCCAGGTGATGGGCCAGTATGACGACGACGAATGCACGCTGCCGCCAAACATGTGGATAATATGCCTGTCTTCTCGGCTGCTAGTGATAGATGACCGTTGAGATCCCGCATGGCGTTCCGTATTACTGTCCTGAACTCATCGATTCCATATTCTGCTAACAGTCATTGGATCTCGACCGACGCGAGCAGCAATACTGCGATAAGGTAAACCGCAATCACTCTACGCTACAATTCGACTTTTATCAAAGTCAGAAACGTGCTGGTACGCATTTCTCCTCCTTACACGAGGCATCACAAAAACTTTTCACCAGGCAACAACGTTCAAATGCAATTTGTGTATGAAGAACCGGCTGAACAATTTCCTCATTTAAACACAATGTAGGTGTCGCTACTGGCACCTGCTTTGTCTGAATGCGCTGAAAAGCTAATCATTTGCATATCACAGCACCTTCTTCCTTTCGTATAAATTTCATGTCTGTAGCATGTCGCCTTCTTGGTGTAGCAATTTTAATGTCCAATAGTGTACTTTGTTTTATTCCAGCTGCTATACTCTAATGAAAGGAAGAACAATTTGAATGTATATGACACTAAAATTAAATAAAATTAAGTGATAATTTTATTATAGCTTCTAAATTTTAATCAAACGATAAAATAATTAGTAGTTGATGAAAATGGATATATATTCATCTAGTTTTATAAGTGGATTAAAAATTTATAACTTTAACCAAATTTTTGGATTTCATCATGATTCATTACCTATAAGATATAAGAGAACTATTCTGTTTTACATTAAATAAAATGATAAATTTTTTTCAGCTATTAACAATTTGTTAAATATTTCTTTTTATAGGCATTATTTTATGGACGATTAATAAATCTAAATAATTATTTTCTAATTATAAACTAATAAAAACTGCAAATATTAATTCAAAAACTAATAAGTAATAATTGACAATTATTTCTAATTTAAGTATTGAAAATAATTGTCATCTGATAATAAATTAATGAAAGAGTTTGAATATTAAGTTAAGAATCACATCAGAAGTTTGTGTTTCACTATAACATTGCGACATTTAAAATGTTAATTTTAAAAGTAATTCCTTTTTCTTAATAAAGTTTATGCTTTTTTGTTTTTAACAAAAATTAATAATAATGCTTTTAAAAAGAAACTTCAAACTTAATTTTAAGAATGTTTTAGTACCTCTTTTGAGAATGTATTTTTGAAAAAGCAACTGTTAAGAAATTTGTGAATCACGCTCTCTTTCAATTTACACGAGGAAAAGAGATAATTATTTATTAGTATTTAATTCATGAGCATCTGTATTTATGTGTTTAAATAATATATTAAGTTGAAAACAACTTAACTATTTTATAAAATTTTGATTTCTTATATCATTTAAAGGTAAATGCATAAGTTTTCCTCTTTGAAGTCAAGTCTTTTATAAGAATAAATTAATTTAAAATGAGCTGTTTATTTTAAAATTTATGACTACAAGTTTGAAAATAAATACTAATATTACAATATAAAGGTACACGTGTTTTAAACATGGTATAAAACATGTTTAAATATGGTTAAATATGTTTAAACATGGTATAAAACATGTATTTTTATACCATGATTAAACATGGTATAAAAATTCTCTCGAAGCTGAACTTTCTAGAACTTCTAAAAATTCTTTCAATTAAAATTGTTTAAATTATGATAAATATTGTAATTTTTATATTATAATTATATAAAGTGTATTTTATCTTTTATTTTTGTATTTGTTCGAAATAAATATTTTTAAATTCTTTTATTTATCTACTTAATACAGTTTTCATTTAGATTTAATGTCACTTTTCAGTTTCTTACACAATTCCTGGTTTTTAAATTAATAAAAAAGCTTAATTGCGTTAAAAAATAAATTTTTTTTTAAAAATGAAATTATTCATTTAGGTGAATATTACAATGGTTTTCTTAAGATAGTTTCTCTTTTCTGAACGCTTGAAAGAAATGAATTAAAATTAGGTATTTTTTATATATAACGTTTAAAATAAAGAATTGTTTTCTTGCTATTATTGGAGCAAAATATTTTTTACATTTTTATATCATATACAATAACTTTCACTTATGAGACATATACTCAAAGTTGAAATTAACAACAATAATATAAAAGTGCATAAAAAAGCAAACATACTTTCGAATTCTTTTCGCTATAGATATACTTTAGAATTTCAGAGCTTATAATCAAAGAATAAAAGAATACAGCGAATGAAAAAACTGATATAAAAAAGTGATTAGAAAAAAAAGTGACTGATTAAGCAAAATTTTAAAGTTTTTTTTTGTTAATTATTGCTTATAAATAAAAATTCAAATGCTTTTGTGAAAGCAATTTCACATGCAGCTGATAATATTAGGGTTGTGCTGAAGGTAATTGGCGACGATTGTTTTGAGTGTATTTACAGAAGTATTTAACAATATGATCTATTTGCTGTCAATATAATTTGACTGCCTTACTTATTCGGTTTTAGAAATTTAATGCTATTATGAATGCTAATGCTATTATTATAAGTACCTTGAAGAATATTCTGGTCTTTTGAAAATTTAATTGCATGATTCTGAATAACACTTAGATGAATCAAGTTGCCAATTGAAATTATACTCTAAAAATATATAGCTGACGCCTGTAAATAATATCTATATTTCAAAATGTAATCGAAGTAGCTTCAGTTATAATCAAACAGTTTAAATTAAACATTAAACGTTATTACGGTAGATTTTATTTTCACACTCAAGACAGAAAATAACTGATAACAAAAACATAAGAAAAACAATTTTTTATATGGAAAGTACCTTATTGATAGCTCTATGCTAGAATGCTTTCAGATCACATTGAAAATATAACATCAGTTAACAAATTTTGATAAATTGATGCAAAAAGTTTGATTGATCTTATATGAAAGTTGATACAATAATCTCTCATTGATGAAGTCTCCACCTTTCCAAGGGCAGAATTTATTTACTTAGATCCAAGGGCAGAATATTTATACCATCAAATGCATTTATAGGCTCGATTGATGAAATTGTTTCACAAAGGATAGTATAAAGTTACTATATAATCTTTGCCAGTGAAATGATTGGAATCAAAGGGAAACTCTGAGGTTGAATAAATTGAAAATGATCTTTAGTGCCGAATTTTCATCTCATAAAGTTAAGACTTTTTAGATCGTTTCTTGAAATCCACGATGCATTCAATTCTATTGGAATGTTCTACAGATAGCTCAAACAACCAAGAAAAGGACAAAGCTTCGATACTTATTCTTTGGCGAAGGAGCTCTCGTATCTACTAGTATAAGGGACATTCAAGTAATATGTGATCTGCAGTTTCGGCCACTTTACACGTGCATTTGTCTGTATCAGATAAATTGAATCAGGCTAATAATGAATTTGTTGGAATACGCCTAGTTCTAACCCTAGTAATCCAGACATAATCCATGCGAGATTTTAGAAAGATAGAACTGGCATCGTCTCCTGAATGCAGGTGAGCAAAACTGTTCGCATACTTACTGTTCATCCATTTCTTTAGATATGAGTTCATAAAATGAATATGAGCGGAAAAAGCGAGATCATCTGGAGAAATTGATTTGTCAATATACTGTCTGTGGAGCGCAGATCAACTCCTTCTACACAGTCAACTCTTTCGTTTCCGTCTATTCCAGAATGTCCTAGAACCCATACAAAGGGAACTGAATTGCAAATAGACATTGCATCTATGATTGCTGATCCAATTAATTGATTCCGTAGGTCCCGGTCTAATTAGCCCTCGTGTGCAAAACATGACCGTTGGGCGACAAACAAAACAAAACAAAAACCAATTGATTAAAACAATAATTATTACACAAACAATTTTAACAACTTACCGATGCTAGATCTCAAATATCAGAATCTTATTTCAAAATTCAGTGATTGGCACGTTACTCTTCAATTGTTATAAACTTAACCAGAAATGAATAACTTTTTTTAAAAATAATAAATGTTCTTAGTAGCAAACATTAACAACCTATATTGTGTTATATGTATGTATATATATATATATATATATATATATATATATATATATATTTTGTAATATTAAAAATCATCAGCATAATACAAATATGATTTGTTTGCTGATGATTTTTAACATTTTCGTAAAATATAATTTGCTTTTCTAATGAATTAAATATCAATATTACTAATGTTTTTGAAGCATTAAAAGTATAAATAAATTATAATTAAAAATTCCGTGTAATATAGTTTAAGAAATATTTTATAGAGGGATAGTTATTATATATATATATATATATATATATATATATATATATATATATATATATATATATATATATATATATATATACAAATATAACTTGAATAATCTTTAAAAATGTGTACTTGGACTGTAAATTTTATGTTATAAAATTGAATAGGTTTGTCTAATGATTTTCATTACATAATTTAAGATTTAATTTTAAAAAAATGTGAATTACAAAATATACTGTTTTCAAAATTAAAGAATGCTTCTTAAGCGTTTTGCTGAATCAATCAGTTTCTCTCAGTTCACAAATATGTTTTAGAGTTTCAAAAGATTTAATACGTCCAAAGTTTTGATTATCATTTAAAATGAGTTTCACAGGTGCAAATAATTGATGCCATAAAAATTAAAATTTTCCGGTGTTACTTTGAAATGCAAATTCAATCTGCAAATTAATCTGAATTTAGAAACTAATCTAAAATTTTGTGCTCTAGTAATTTTCGGAAGAATATCACAAGATAGAATTAAATGTTTCCAAATGCATTCATGCAAAATTTCGATAATTTGTTAAAATTTTACTTTAAAATCAAATTACATTACTAATTCTTATTCTTAGTATATTTTCAACTAGCAAACTAATTTCTTTTTGCTAACTATACCTTAGTCGTAGCTGTATAGAATTAATCACTCCATGTTAGTGTTTCATTCTTCAATTCCTAAAATTTAAAACTTGATGTAAATATTAATTTTTAAACATAAAATTTACATAATTTACAAACAGTATTGAAGTTTTATATTCATAATTAAATAATGTTTGAAGTGATAAGAGCTCAGTTAAGAATATTTTTAGATTTGATCGAGGAAAATGCTAGAAAATTTAATTGATGCTTATCAAAAGAATTTTTCATACAATGATATCATGAGGATTTTCTATAATGAAGCCACGATTGACAAATAAAAATGTATAAATTTTTATGGAATAAACTCTATTTGATTTTACCACGTAAATCGATTTAAAAGCAATTTTCATATAACATAGCAATTACATCTCCGGAAAATGTTTTTATGGTTGAATGTATTTACTTTTGTAAATCACATAACCTGCTACATAATACATGTAATTTCTTTTTTATTTTCTTTAATAAAATATATATAGAGGCAGATATTTTATTTTGAGAGCCTTAATTTGTAGGGACAAATTTTTGTGTTATTTTAAAACTTTAAAAAAGGCATTATTTTTAATGAAATTTTTCATACAAAAATGCTTTCCCTTTTAGTAATACAAATTTAAATATTTTAAAATTCTTGAGTAATTTCTTCTCTTTTTTTAATGCTCTGCCACTCTGTCGCTTTTTAAAATGCTTGAGTCTTCGGAATTTAGAAAGAAACTAGATTGAATACCTATACATCTGTCCCACTACATCAAAGAATCATTTCACATGGAAGATATTGCGGCAAAAATTTAGCTTACATGCGCTAGCCTCCATTGATAAACACGAAGAATTTTTGGATAGCTCGAAAACAGTTTTGTTAAATCTGAAACTGTCCTCCAGTGTTGAGATAGACAACTTGGTTAACCAGGCTACCGCAATAAGTTATCTATTAAAATGTTTCTTTAAATTAATATTTTTTAAAACTTTTACCAATATCATATATCACCAATAATTTTCCGGTGTATTCTGATTAATGGTTTGAATTTATTTTGTAATATTATTAATTCGGTATTTATATTATTTAAATTGCTTATCAGCATTATCAAGCTCATTGCTAAAAAAATCTCTCTCTGTTACTTTAATTTTACTAACAAGTATACAAAATATAATTAAATTGTAAGCAATTTGAGATTTAAATTTTACTAGTTGTGCCATTTGTTTTCTGTAACTGTATTTTTACTTTCAGTTTATCTTAGTTTGTTTATGAATACAAATTTTAAAAAAAAGTTATAATAAGTAGATTTAAACCGTGGTATCCACGGTTTAAATCTACTTATTATAACTTTGGCCTTTTCGTTTTGAATGTGAAGACTACTTGTATTCTCTCTAAATGTTTTGTATCTTTTGGCATTAAATAAGATAAACGAAAAAAATAATGAGACAGTTCACACTCGTTTGGTACTTATCCTTAGGTTATAAATAGTTCGTAACAGTTTAGTTTAATGAGGAATACAAAATCACTCCTAAAAACATTCACTGATTTACCATGAGAGCTCTATAATAGATTTTGCACAGATTTAAACTGAGTAAGTTCATGGTTTGGATATTATTCTTCAATTCAGAATAGTATAAGGTGTTATAAGGCCGTGGTAGCCTAGAGGTTATGTCATCGGCCTTCCGTCCGGAAGGGTGGGGCTCGATTTCCCATGCCGCCAAAGCCCACCGAATGCATGCAATATACGTGCTCGTTAAATCTTTAGAAATGAAAGTCCTGTGGTCGCGGTCGTTAAGCAGTTACCATGAGTGCAAAGGTTTGGAGAAAATTTCCTTCCTCTTCAGATCAATGTCAAAATTGAGGGAGTGGATCCTCTAGTAGTGCCCTCCATCAGAGGATTTGAATAGCACACTTCGTGGTGTTCTGATTAAAGGAAAGATGTGTCCTATTGACTTAAAATCGCATAGCCAAGGCATAGCGAGCTTGGCCTGTCCAAGTGTCATTAGTAACAACAACAACAACAAAGGATGTTATACGGTTAATTATATCTGGAAAAGATGAGAATAGACATTACAAATGATATGTTTGTTAGTTTTAAAAATTAACCAACGATATAATTGTTGTCGTGACACCAAGAAAATTTGATTTATATAAATCTTCACAAAAGATATGCAAATGGAAAATTTGAAATTGTGTAAGACTGATGAACATGTTAGCCAGACAGCCCAGTACTTTCCGAATTATCTATCTATCTATATATCATTGATTCAAAATGTTATCCTCAAAGAGAAATATTTGAGTAAGTTACAGTAATTTCTACGTAATTTTGTACCTCAATTTTTATTTGATTCTTAAAAAGAAAGTAAAGTTATGAAATTAATTATATCCTCATCAAACACACAAATAAGCTAATCCATATGTTAATATTCAACTATGTTATTAATAATATAATCGTGATGGGGTATGTCAAGAGTTCCAAGTTTTGATATAAAAACGAATTATTGAGCTACCCAAGTCACATAAGTTTGGCTAAAAATCAAAAAAGAGAAATAACTGAACGGAATTGAAATCAACTTATCAGAATTCAAAGTATGAATTCCAAAAGGGGTTAGTTCGTCAGTTGCCAAAAGCATTATAATAACATAAAATGTTAAAATAGTGTTTCATCCCTCCAATCACATTTCCTCCAGAAAAGATTCAGTTTGTTACTCATGATCTGGAGAAGCCTTTTTGGTTTACAGAAGTCGGTGAGAAAACCAACTAGTTACAGTACTTCTGAACCGATAAAGATTGAGAATTATCTATCTATCTATATATATCATTAACCTCATTTTAATGAGGCCATTTGTTTTTTGTGCAAGAAGTGTCCATAAATTAAACAAGAATACAAACTCTAAATTTTGGAGCTCAAATATGCAAGATAATTTTTCTCTCCAACTCTTTTATATTTGATCAGATTCTTTTTTTCTAATAGATATGATTATTTGAAAAAGTTTAATTAATTTTAAGTATATAATTTATTTGAGTTTTACTTAGAATATAATAATATATTTTTGAAATAATAAACAAATATTAACTATTTAATTCTATGTCTTCTAAAGAGTGATTTCTCTTTATGTTATTGTGAAATAAATCACTTGTTTTTCAAGCGGTTTTAATATGAGATTCTTAATCACTGATGAAAAACTCAGCGCTAACTATTCAAAATTTGTACTCTAAAAATGCTACGAAGTATCCATATTTCTGCAATATTTACTTAGATATGAAAATTTGAAACCAAAATAAATATATTTGAATGGATTTATACAACATTAACTCATAGCAATAAATTTTTAAACAAAATGCGAAATTTAACTTTTCAACCGGTTTTCCTCTTTTTATTGGGAATCTTAGAAAAATTTCTAGATGTGTACATTTAAGCATTTGCTAAAACAATAAAAAGTAAATCAATAAATAGTACGAATTGAAGATGTATCTCTATATCAACTGTTGTACTATTTGTAAAGCAGTTTAAGAGCTTTATATATATATATATATATATATATATATATACACACAGAGACTAAGTAAAAACTTTAAGGCCAGTACACATTGTTGAGAAAATGGAAACATTTAAACAGAGGAATTAAAATAACATTTGATTGATAATTATTAAGCTTAAATAACTTTAAGGACAATATAGAAAATAACATATAAGAAAAAATTACAAATTCTTAGAAGTTTGTGTAGGAGCCATTTCTTTAAATTGCTTCAAATATTCTTGTTTTCATGGATGACGCGAGTTTTTGAGAAAGGGTGGAGTCGGTTTTATACCATTCATCTTCGATAGTAGATTTCAGCTCTATTGATGTAAAATGTTTCCCATTTGCATACTCTCTTCTTGCTAAGTCACACCAAATGTTTTCAAATAGGTTGAGATCAGGCGATCCAGCTGGCCATTTCATAGTTCCAACATTGTTGTCTTGCAACCAATTTTTGTGCTGTTACTCGAATGGATGGATGCAGTGTCTTGCTGATATTTCCTCCAATTTCCTCCTGCAAGACATTTAGTATTTGGGAAAAGATGATTTGTTAGGACATTTTGGTATCCTTGTGAATTCATTTTACCTGAAACGAATGCAATTGAGCACACAGAGTCATTGTAAGTAAAACAGCCCCAAGTCATGAGAGATTCTTTACCTAATTGGTGCTTGGAGAATATTTCTTTTTTATTTCTTATGTGATGTTAGTAAAAATTCCAGCCATCTGATCCATCCAAATTCCATTTTTTTCGCCAGAAAAAATAATTTCTATTTATTGGTTGTTTCAGGTCATGACTTTCTGGCCAAAGTTCAAACGCTCTATTTTGTGCCTCTGCAGTAACTGAAGCTTAATCAATTTTGCTGTAGAAGTGTACCTTCCAGACCTTCTTATTGCATTATAAATCATTTTTGACAAACTTTTAAACCTGTCATCGGAATCAGTTTCCTGGTTGAGTACTTTCCAGTAGATGCAAGTTTGCAAACACTTCTTTCATAACGTTTGAACAAAGCTTTAGGTCTTCCCTAGTATTCTTTTTCCCATATTTGTCTTTCGATTTAAAAAAAAAATAGTTGACTACAGTCTTTGATGTTTCTATCTTTATCGCAATAGCACGACTATACATTCCTGTTGAAGACAAAGCTTCGATTTGTTCTCTTTCACGATCAGTTAACTTCTTGCCCCCTTCGCCATCTTCACAAAGATCACGAATACTTCAAAGAAACGTATGACACATATGAAAAAATTGCAGAGGTGTCACAAGCTAGTAGTTGCAATGGTAATTAAACGATTATATTGTATTTATTTAAAAAAAATGACTAGTGGCCTTAAAGTTTTTACTCAGGCAGAAATACTAACTATGTAAATAACCGCAAGTTTCTCATAATTATATGTTTACAAATTATGTTTATAGCATTTATTTCTTATCAATAAACTTTAATAATTAATATTATTTGAATCTCTTTTTATTTAATTTTACATTTTCTGAAACATTTTTACTGGCCTTAAAGTTTTTTCTCAGGCTGTATATATATATATATATATTTAAAAGCATCACGAATTTAATTTACTAATATTTTATTTGTTTATATATTTTATATCAAAATAAAATTATATTTGCTTCTATCAAGTTATTTCATTTAGATAATTTAATGGTGAAAATCTAATAAAATTGCACCCAACTTTGCATTACATTTATCAGCTTTTAATAACAATTGTCTTTTTTTTCTGAATGCATAAATCATATGCTATTATTTAATTTTTGCTCTATATCTTATTCACTTACAATGATGGTTTTTATATGTTAATTATAATAAATTACAAACTCCATTTAGTAATATTTGAACTGAATCCTCAGTCTCTGAAACCAAATAAAATAATTTATTTAGTAGTTTCATATTTCTTTAGATATGATGTTCATTAAAAATATATTGAGTTTATTTTCTCTTCTAGAAATTCACCATTTTACACGCAATTTTTACATTAAGGATAATCTGAAATAAAATGTGCTTAAATGAGCTTTATGTATCAAAATAAAATGTAATATAAGTTAGGAAAGTATTAAATAAATATATATTTAAATGAGAGAGAGAGATTCTTTGTATTTCATAAATACGAATATAGTTATGTATGCCTTATTTTGTGATGGAATTCAAATTTATAGATTTTTACTAATCTCATGCAATATTATTTAAATAGCAATCTAAATACGAATCTAAGCTAATTTCAATACAGTTAATTTTTCATTCAAAAATGATCAACAAAATTTTTAAAATTTTTGGATACTTTACAGAGTATCACTTATGAACATATAATTGTTTTCGTACAAATCCAGTACATGAAGATCTTTACTCAGAATAAGCAAGTAAAGCGAAATATTTTGGTGTATAATATTTTTTATTTTAAGTAATAAGATATAAAATTATTGCCACAAGTTTTTCTTTTTAATAATTACAATTTTTACAATATGATAGATAATACAGCATTGGCAAGGATCTTTTTGGAGCACAGGGGCCGTATAATCCAGAGTTCTAAATTCTGAATTTTTTTGGCGATGAAGAGATTTTGCCAAGATGACGTATTGTGACGTTCGTGATGACGTAAATATTAGGGTTTCCAAAATAGAATTCACTGCATAATTTTTATAGGTCTCCATCTCTATGACGTAATAAAAATAAAGTTGCCAGATATATAAAAAAATACGCCAAAAAATAAAATCGCCTAACTCAGAACTTGGCATCCTGGATTATACGGTACCTGTATCCTTTTGTTACATATTAATTTTTACTGTCACTGAAATAAATTACCAAAAAGTGCAAGCCATCTTTAACTGAAATGACTAATGAAGATCAAATGACATCATTTGTTATATATTTTAGACTCCGTTAAGCCATTATTATCATTTAATAACTTAATGAGAAGTGCAGAATTATGGTATCTGTTGCTATTTAATTCTTAATAAACCTATCCAAATGCAAAAGTAGGCCTAAATAAGTATACCTCAAATGCAAATAAATTCAGTATAGTTATTGGTGCTGTTTCCACATCAACAATGAATGCCATAAAAATAATAATGGCGTACTTTAAGTTGAATTTTGTTATATTTTACTGAGATCACGTTAAAATATTTTGTCTGATATTTTTAAATTAAATTTTAAACCGATACTTTTATATTATTAATTTTTTTTAAAAATTGTCTGAAAGCTTATTTCTTATAAAACAGTTTTCTTTTTTGTAGAATAATACATGATTTATTATATTTCTTCTTTTTCAGGCACAGGTGCCATAAAATCCATGATTCCAAATTCTGAGATTGACAATTTGTTGTGGATTTGTTTATGTATCTGGCAACCTTGATTTTATTATGTCATACATATACAGGCCTGTAGAAATTCTGCAGAAAATTCTATTTTGGCAACCCCAGAATTTACGTCATCGCGCTTGTCACGATACGTCATCTTGGCAACATTTCTTCATCACCAAAAAAATTCAGAATTTGGAATCTTGTATTATACGGCACTGTGCTATTTTTCAGGAATAATATGTTGATTATATATTTGGAAATATATACTATATAAAGAGTTTTTTCTACAAATATTGCTGTTTTATATGAATTGATTAAAAGTTCAATTTTTATGCTACAAAATTAATAGTGCAAATTTATGATTTAAGATATATTTTATTGTCTTTCAATAACGTTTAACATTTCAAATTATTTTTATTGCTCTTATGAAAATAATGCTAAAAATTAAAGGATTCAATTAAAGCGCTGGAAATATCAGGGTTACCAGAAATTAAGGATTATGGCAAATATTTATTGTGTTAAATTTTTTTTGCCAAACCAAGCGGTATCTTCTACACTGAATTCCAAAATAATATTAAAATTTAAAATCCTGTTTTAAATGCGATGTCTGTTTTCATAGAATGCAATTTTATTAATCTAAAAATTTTCCAAATAGTTTAACGATTTTAAAATTTTTTCTTATTTGAAATTTTTTAAATAAATCTTTGATAACCCAACATATATTTTTATTTTAAAAAAATTCATAGAAGTAAAAAAATATTAACAAAAATATTGCACTATAATGTAGACATTTATTCAATATATCCCAAAACATTATAACAATCAAACATTTTTATCATCATTATTTAAAATATATGATAAATATATATAAAATATATCAAAAATATGTAAAATATTTTTGAAAATTGAATGTCAAATATAGCATTTAAATTATTTATTTTTACAATACAATATTTATTACCTTTAATGTTTTCATTTCTTCATGATTAAAGTTTTAGAAACACTTTGGTTACTCGTATGTAACAATTTTGTGCTGTAAAATTTATCGAAATTTAAAAAGGTTATTAATCGAAAGTAAAGGATATATCGTGCATCTGTGAGTTTTAAAAATTGTTTCATTTTATTAAATATATAAATCTGAGTATAATATTCCTATATGTTGTCAATAAGCATTAATTGCAATTTGATAGCGATGAGTAAAATGGGAGAGAATAATATTTTCCAAAAAAGCAAGCAAACATAAAAATATATGGAAAGACAAACACAAAAATCATATCTCATTTTCTTACTTTTATTAACCATGAATTATCTTTGTGCCAACTCAAATTTGAGCCATGGAAATATTGCCAAAATATCAGACTATTAAGTTTCATACATGCAAAAAAATCCAAGATGTACGTGAGGATTACATGCCATTAATGTTAAGGATAAAACTGAATGATGTTGTTTGCTATATTAGAATATAAACTTATTAATATATAAAAATCAAATATTTTAAGTATAACTGTTGTTATAGGTCAAGGATAGTGTTGCATATATGCTTTTATTTTTGGCACAAAATTGACAGCTGTGACGCTAATATGTAAATAACGAATTATCTTATGTGGAGAAAAATAAATGTATTTCAACCTATTATTGAAATGCCTGAGACGTTTTATGTTTCATAATTCAAAATCTAAATGTTGAACGAGGCATGCGTAAAGAAGCCGATGTCGTGTAGTCAGTAAAAAGAGTCCAGCTGATATTTTGCTGATAAATTGCCAACGCCAAATTTGTTATACTCTTCTACCAGATAAAATCCCTTAATTCTGATTATTTGACTTACCATTTTTTATTGCATAATGATAGTGACAATACCACACTCTCTATGACAGTTCTGGTTTAGATTCCTAAATGCCGAGTTAACAACTGGTTCTTAAGGATCACTATGATGTAATAATTACATAATATACTGTAACTATACGCAAATAATGCAATTATAAGTAAATGGGAAACATACAAACAATGTGGCTTACAACTCACTTATTAGTGGATTCAAATGCTACCATAAAACAATAATCTATAAAGCAATCAACAAACATGAATACACTCGACTTTCATATAGAAGACATGATATCAGGGATTATAATTTACTAAACTATCAGCAATATACTTTGGTAATTTATGATACTGTAGATTGATTTGAATCCTTTTTCTAAACTGCAAGTGCTTCTCTTTTCAGTAAAGCATTCAGTTTTAAATGAAAATTTATTGCTTTTAAAAAGGTAAATTTTTACATGAATCATGGGAGTTAAAATGTTAAATTTTAAATTTTTATAAGAAACTGTTCATTTAGATATGTCCTAATGAATGTGTGCACTCTAATATAATAACACACACACTCACGCACGCACACATGCACGAGAGAGAGAGAGTTTTAAAAAATTAATTATCTTTGATATTGTAAAAGCAAGTCATGTAATAAAAACAATTTTGAGATTTGTATAATTATCTATAAATAGCATTAAAGCATCTGCTTTTTAAACAGCTTATTTAAGGTCATATTTAAGAAGTTATTATTTATGGTTAAAATCTTGAAATTTTAATTCTCTGAATCATTAAAATTTTTTATCTTTGAATTTATTACTAAGCTTGTAAATATTTAATCATATAATTTAAAAATGAATTTTATTCAATATAGTTGGAGTACTCTTTAGAATTTCCCATTAAAACGATGTTTCTTTATATGAACTATATATAGTAATGTTCATTCTCTTGACTGAGCTTTATATATATATATATGTAATTAGTTTGCTTCAAATATACTATATTCTAATTTTAGTTTCAGTAAAATTAGAGAACATCTTCTTCAGTTATTATTTATCCTTAAATTATATTTAGTTATCTTTCAAACTTAATTAATGTTTAAATTTCTGCTATAAGCTTTCTTTTTTGAAGAGTATCTTTAGAAAAGTCAAATGTATATTCTTTCAACCATTTAATATTAGTTCGTTAATGTATCACAGAGAGTGGTTAATATTGAAGGATATTTAAGATATTTTAATTTTTTAAAACTTTTTAAATTAAAGATAAAATGGTTAGAAAATTTTGTAAGAGAGGAAGATTTGTAGTAATTAGATTTAATATTTTCTTATATATTATGCGCATAGTTAGCATTTGGTATTTATTCTAATGTCTGATGAACAAATTCAAAAAGTTAAAAGCCTCAGTGCCAAGAACAATAGTTTACTAATTTGTAAAGTATCGATGCAATTTACTGATTTCATGTCCTTACATAATAAGGAATTAAAATGTATTCCAAGCCAAACTATAATGAGCCAAATGCGTGTGTGTAAGTGAATAATAAATTTTTATTTTGAAAATTCAGAATATAAAACATTTAAATTTTAAATTATAATGAAATGTAATATGTTAAATTTGTTATATAACGTTTCTATTAACTAGATTTCACCATATAACACTACATTTGAATTTCAAAGGTAACACATCTAGTGGTTTTGAACTGAAGATAGAATTACATTTTATTGTTAAAATGTTGCATTTATAGTTCAGTTAATCTGCATATGTTTTGTTGTGTGAAATTACTGTATACATTATCAATAGATTTTAGCTCAGTATATGATATTCAATTAGTAATAAATTGCTTTTTAGCTTAAATATAAAAAATCAAATGAAACTTAAAGAATGAAATCATTTTAAATAATTATTTATATAATTTTTATATTTGCAAATTTTAAAATACTTTAATTAATATATTTAACTGTAAAAAAAATTAATTTATGTACAAAGAACTTGAGACTTTTTACAAAACAGTATTTACTACTTTAAACATACTGCGTTCCATCGTAAATACAACACCCTGAAAAAGCATGCAAATAAAATGAACTTTACAAGATACATTAGCGGAGGCGAGACATGCAAATGATTAGAATTTCTGTGCAGAAGCCCATCACACGCTCCTGTGGTGCCACCTCAAAGTAGTATTCAAGGCTTGGAGATTTCGACGATTTCAAGCTCGGTACTTGTGTTTTTCATGTGGGTTTTTGCAAAAAACGATCAATTATGCCTCGTAGAATACAACGATAATTTTTTGGATCAAGTCTCCGACTTCGATATAGGAAGAATAGTGGCTCTCCAAGATTGTGGATTATCTTTCAGGGAAATCGGTAATCGTGTTCAACGAAACCAAACAACTGTAATGCTGATATGTGATCGTTGGATGCAGGAGGTTACGAACGACCGACATGTTCGATCGCATTCACCTCAGCACCACTTCACGTGATGACATGCAAATTGTGAGCATGGCAGTGACTGGTCGCTCAGCCACATCATGAACCATAGCACAGCATAATCAGTCTGTATCGCATCATCCAGTGTCTGCGCATGCCATTCGACGCCGTTTACATCATAGCGGTCTGTCAGCAAGATGTCCGCGGCTTCGTCTACCCTTGACGCAGAATCACAGACGTCTCCGGCACTAATGGTGCGATGAAAGAAAGATGTTGACGGTAGAATGGAAGGAAATTGTCTTTACTGTCGAATCATGTTTCTGCCTGCATTATGGCGATTGGTCGCATTGGAGTCTGGAGACACCATGGAAACATGTTGAACAGCTGCATTATGCACCGTCACACTGGTCCTACACAGAGTATTATGGTATGGGGTGGTATTGGATATTACTTTCACACTCCTCTAGTACGCATTGCTGGTACTTTAAACAGCCAGAGATACATCGCCGAGGTGTTGGATACAGTTGCATTCTTTAACTTTAGGGCTTGCCCATAGCCCTATTTCAGCAGGATAGTGCGTGACCATACGTGGCATGCATTGTCCAAAGGTTCTTCGTCAATTGCCCGATTAAATTGCTTCCCTGGCTAGTTCACTCTCCAGATCTTTCGCCGATAGAAAACATGCTGTCCATAGTTGCTCAACGATTGACTCAGATTACATTCCCAGCTACCACACCAGATCAACTTTGGCAACGTGTGGAAGCTGCTTGGCCTGATGTAACTTAAGGACACAACCAAATTCCCTTTGAATCAATGCCGAGGCGTGTGACAGCGGTGATCTCCAACAATGGCGGCTACTCTGGCTACTGATTTTGGCAGGAACCATACTTCATAGAAGTCTACATATTTAATCATTTCATACTTGGTCCATATGTTATCTACAAAATAACTTTTGGGATGATATCTCTTGTCTTTTTTGGTGTTAGAATTTGAGTGGCCAGCTGTGCATCTAGATATTTTACTATACTTTATTACATTAAATCTTACTATACTAGTAAGATTTAATGTAATACTATACTAGTAAGATTTAATTTAAAATAAAATTTGACCGATACTGATAATTTGTTTGTGAATAATAATGCATTTTAGTGATTACTACAGTTAAAAAAACAGATAACTACAAAATACAAATTCTTTGTAAATCTAAAGATTTAACTTTTACTAGTTTGTATACTTTTATCATAATGAAAGTTTAGCAAAAATAAATGTACCTTTCTATTTTACCATTTTTTAATCATAAATTATGTAACTAAGCTTCAGTGGAAAATGCACCACCTTAAGTCTTCTAAAAAATTCGTGAAATTTAGTTATTCTGTTTTGTATTTAGCTAAAAAAATTAATGAAATGTCAAGTTTTAAAAAATTTTCTTAGAATTTATTTTTTTTTCTAACTGTGTGCATTGGAGACTAATCCTTTGCCACAAGGCTGTAAACTGCTACTCCTTCATTGTGACCTGGTGGTCAACTGTGAGCTGAGTCATAGGGGCGAGTAGCCTTACCTGTGTCTCACCCCCAATCTATTTATCAGATAGGTCCCATTCATTCTTTCATCTCCTCAGAAGGATGGATGAAAAAACAGAAAGAAACACTCATGTCCGAGCCGTGATTCAATTCCAGTACCAACATCCTAGTAATCATTGACGCTAACCACTCAGCCAACGGTTCTGGCTTCTTAGAATTAATATAAAGTTTAACATCCTAGTACTAATTCTCTTACATTTTGAAATTATTATGCAATTTTTTATCTTCGTGAAAAACAAAAAATTTAATAAAAAGTAAGGAACTGGTGTATTTATATTTATTTTTATAAAATTCTACAAAATTTTGAATTTTCCCATGTTTTTGAAATAAATGATTTTAAATATTTCTCTGTATTTAAAATTTTCACCATGTATCAATACTATACATTTTCATTGATTTTTTGAAAAATTATATATTGACTAGTTTTATAAAGAGTAATATGAAATGTACTAGAAGTTTGCCTGTAATTTGTTCAAAAGGTAAAAAGTAGTATTTTAATGAAACTAGTAAATTAATTGATACACACACAAATTGATAAATCAATTTGATAATTGATCAATGATTTAATTGATACACAAAAGATAATGTCAATTTTATAGGAAATAAATTATGATAATAAATTCATATTAGGGCTGAATTTAAGCAAGAATTATAATGAAATATTTTAGATTAGAAGAATTTAAGCAGAAAATAAAAAAGCAATTAGAAGAAATCATTAAATTAGAAGTGACTAGATACATTCAATTTTTTTTATTTTATAAAGAGTAATGATAAGAACAAGAAAAATTTTCATTAAATGCTAAATTGAGGAGCTTTAATTTTTATTCCTTATTTAAAAAATTATTAAAATAAACTGATATTTAAAATTAAATTATTAAATTTTAGTGATTTTAATACAAATCTTAATATAAATTTATTGATCGTACTTTTTAAATAATTTATTATTTTATGTAATATTATTAAAAATGTTTAATAATGAAGTTGATGGTTGTTATTAGATATTTTTGAACTTTACAACGAATTATTATTACGTAAGAATGTGGGCATAATTTTATGATTAATATTAGATATTAATATTTCAATTTAAGCTTGAATATGAGTATTTCAAATATTTCAGATATAAAATTATTGTTTAAATGACTCTATGAACCTCTTATTTCGTAATAATAATGGAACAATCTTATTGTATATATAATAATATTTCAAAACTTTTGAAGCAGTAGGATTGTAGTTTTCTTGTGTATTTTATATTTATAGCTTTATTTATTAATAAACATTTATATATAATTATTATATCATTGGTTTATTTCTGATAAGCATGTTTTATTTGTTTATATATATATATATATATATATATATATAAATTAACGAAGTAGTTTAGTTATCAGGTTAACTTATTGTACAGTTTGCTTATCCGAGTGATAATATTATCTAATTTATTGCTTATTGTAAATTTGTCATCTGTATAAGAACGTTAAATTCTGGGTATTAAAGTTAGATAAAAAAATTGACAAAATAATTAAATTTTTCACATAATTACTAACACATTATATAACTAACACATATTTTCTAACACATATATACTTATTAATCACATATTTACTAACATCTGCTTCATTTACTATTTAAATTAATTTCTCATTATTTTACTATTCTTGAATATTCAAATAATATAAAATGCAATTATATATGCTCATATTTCACGATATAACAAAATTTCATTTTGTAATTGCAATTAATTAAAGTATTTTTCTAGTCACTTCTGAAATCTAATAAGGAATTCTTCTTTACTTAAAAAGTTTTTCTTATGTTTCATATTATCAATATTATCATCGGAAAAAATATAAGTTAGCTTAAAAAGTCGACCAAAAGAAAAGAATAGAAGTTAAATGAGCTGTTCTCATTAATTTTAACAATCACTCTATTCGTTTATGTTCCAAGAACAAATTACATTGTTATTAATAAAATTTTGCACAAAAAATCAGTTGAAAAGATACATTTCTTTGAATGAGTTTTATGAGAAAAATCCAAGGGAATTTAAAATCCTATCATATCATTAATTTTAAAATTTTTTCAATAACTACTGGTTTTTCTGGAATTGCATTTCACATGATTTCTTGCTTAAAGTTTCTTCGTTTGTCACCCAGATAGTTTGAAAATATTTTTTTACAGATATGTTATCACCTTCCAATAAATTAAACTTGTTAGTAAAATCGCATTTACGGAAAACTTCATAATTAAGAACCAAGAAAAATTTATATATTCTCATTAACAAATAAAAATATATAAAAATGTTTATCTATTATTCCTTTAAAATATCCATTGCTTTCACAAAGAAAGAATTAGAAAAGAATGTGCAAACGTTGGGCTATCCCATTTTTGCTTTATAACCAAACAGACTGATATTTGTATACTGCATTACAGTAGTAAAACTCACCATTAAGAAGCCGAGCTGGCAGCCGAATGGTTAGCGCTTTTGCCTTCGGTTTAACAGTTTGTGGATTCGAATCCCACCTTGGGCATGGATGTTTGTTGTGCTTCGGAATTCACTTTAAACAGTAGGTCTCCGTTTAATTAGCTCTCTTGTGCAAAAAATGACCGCGTCGAGCAACAAACAATCAATTAATCACCATTAAGAACTTTCTAAAATTTTCCGAGTTCCACTCTGAACAAATAGCTTTGTGAATTTGAATCATAGCAACTAATGAGTTAATAGGGAACCACTAACTTTAAATATATTTTCAAAAGTTTTCTGCAACATCTCCAAAAGACATTAAATTAATGTACAAACATTTATCAGCTCATTGATGCTCTCTGGATTTATTATTGTCCTGAATATTTAACCGAATAACAATGAGATATTATGAACTAATTAACCAAATCAAAACTATCAGAGATTTTCAAATTTGGGGGTTATTTTATGCTTTATTTGTTTAATTAATAGCAAGTGTGTGTGTGTGTGTGTGCGTGTGTGTGTGTGTGTGTGTGTGTGTGTGTGTGTGTGTGTGTGTGTGTGTGTGTGTGTGTGTGTGTGTGTGAGTGTGAGTGTGAGTGTGAGTGTGTGAGTGTGAGAGAGAGAGAGAGAGAGAGAGAGAGAGAGAGAGAGAGAGAGAGAGATAAATCTATGGAATTATTTCAATAAAAAAAATATTTATCGATGTGCCGTTATATGTGATGTGTTAGAGACATTTTTTTTTGATTTTTTTCAAGTACATCAACATGTTTTACAAAATTTGTAATATCCCAATCGTAGTTACCATACATGTTTCGTTTTCATCTTTGATTTAATAGTTCGTGAGTTCAAATCTTTCTTCGGGTTTGAGTGCTCGAACCCGAAGAATTAAATCAAACCGTGGTCGTTTTTATAGCATCGGTACGTGGTGTTTCGCTTTGTTAATCACTCTACAATATTTTTATGCAGATTACTAATTCGATCTGGATTATGCATAATGCATTCTGATTCTGAACAATTACAAGTATCCTCACTCACAAATCGAGAATCGAACACTCGAAGTGAATACCAGAGCACTAGCTATAGATCAATCTAAGGCTGAAAGTAAAGGGCTAGCTTTCGTAATTGTAAGAATCAATTTATTTAAAATTTAAAATAATATTTTAAATGTAATTCTCTAAAAATGTCAGAAAAAGATATTATGTTTGTTTAAAATTTATATAAGGCCTAATGCTTTTCTACTCATGTGATATGAAGTGTGAAGTAGTTGGTGTATTTCATTCGCACACCATACAAAATTATCTGTATTTTTACCACATTTATCGTTTCCAAAGCACAGGTTCCTGAATTAAAGTGGATACCTCCCCAACCCACGGAGCTCAAGCAATCGAGTCAGGGAACGTATATGGTCACCCTCCCAATCCCTGCCTGTGGCAAATAATGCTTCACTTTGCTGATCTTAATGGGAAGTGGCGTGATATGAAATGGGACACAGAGTACACATTTTATTGTGACATATCCAGTATGTGTGCCATCGTAGCTCCAAAAGGGGGTGGATTCTTATAATGTAGGAGCATACCAAGTAAGAGACCGTTGAATTTCCTATACGCATTCCAGATTTTATCATCTCACTTGGAAGACATTGTGATTATGTCCACCTAGTGTACACTTATATATTTTGCAAACAGAGCAAGCAAAATTTTATGTCATATTTTTTTAATATTTCAAAGTTTGATTATCTCCTAATCCATTTAACATTTTTGTTTTTCTAATTTAACTGTAAAATTTTCACATGAAATTTATAGTTTAAAGAGAAATATACAGATCTACTTTTAAATTTTCGCGTAAAATTTGTAAGGTATTTATTATTAAGGGAAAATGAGTTTCAGTTTCTCTTAGTAATAAATCTTAATTATCAACTTATTTCTGTTTGTTAATTTAATTATGAATGGAAACTTCATTGAATTATGGCTTATAAAGAATATATATATATTCCTTATAAGTCATAATTCAATAATTAATATATATGTAAAGTTTTAAACTATAATGTAGAGTGTTATTAATAATTATAGTTAAGAAATATAAATTTAAATGAAATCATTGTGTAAGAGTTAATATTATGTTGATTAATTTGAAATTCATATTCTAAATTTACGGAGAAAATTTTGTTATAATTTTTGAATATACTTTGATAAGTAGGAAGGCAAGAAAGTATATTTTATAATATTTTGGTAAAATTTAATTAATATTGGAATAGGAAACTTTGCCATTGCAATTAGGCATCATATTAAGAAACATATATCCTCATAATAAAAGATATTTTCTTCGAATATCGAAAAGCACCCAATAATTATATTATTTATTGGATGCTTTTCGATACTTGAATATATACAATAAAGTATATATTCGAGTGCATAGGTATATACTTTATTGAAAGTCATTATCGAAATGTCAAAAAATTATAAATCACAAGTGCTTTCTCAAAAGTTAAGTTATTAATTAAATATATTTTCAATTGGAAAGATTTTCGGTTACAAATTATGGAATTAATTTTCGTTGTGTCGATATGCATAAAGTTATGTCTCATTTCTATTATACTTATTGAAGTAAACTTGTTTAAAATATACAGTATTTTAATTATTATTAAATTTTTTTGGATTTTTTCTTTTCATTATAAAAATATATAAGTAAAATATAGAAAGAGAATTATTTAATATCTAATGAAATCTCTCCATTTCATTAAAATTACTAATTATTTTAATAAGAAATTTTTTTTTGTTCCGGATGAAAGTTGGAAAGATGGTTTTCAGATATTTTTTCCAATTTACATTTTACTTTCTAAAAAAGTGGCTATTCCTAAAGAGGATTATTGCTTATAAATTAAGAAAGTTATTGTACTTGGCATTAAACCTTAAAAAAATAAGCTCAAATCTCCAAGTCTCAGACAGTTTTTAATCCCAAAAGAAAATTTAAGTACATATAACTTTTACTTGTACTCATAAATTTGAAAATAAACCCAAAATAATTCTGTGTTTTTTCTTTGATAGATCAATCTTATTACGTTAAGCATAAAATTTATGAAAGTGTTTTTGATGACTTTTTGAGCTTCGACATTTTAATAGAAACCACGTAATAAAATAATATAAAATTATTTATAAGAGTAGATTTTGTGGAGGAAAATAGATTTTCTAATTTATAACTTATAACTGATTTTTATTAATTAGTAAATTGTGTTTTATACATAAAATTATTTTTTAAATAATATTTATTTTAAAGGCAATATCTGTTAAATCCATATTTTGTTATTTTTAATAATTTCAGATTTTTTATACTTAATTTAAAAAGTAAATATATTACTTTATGGTGCTTCTATTTAGTTTCTTTAGAAGCGTGAAATGCTTAAAAATCTTATTAAAGTTTAGAGGGAATACATTTTATCAATTAGGAAATAAATTAATTTGTAAATCTGTAATGTTTAATTTTTATTATTTTATCAAAATTACATTTGCATCTTAGTAAAAAAGCAGAATATTTCTGTATTGAGTTGAAGTGAGATGAAATACTAGTTGAAGTGAGAGTAGTTACATTGAGATCGATATATTGTGTTGAAATGATAATAATGTTTATCAATCAGAAAAAAAAAATTACTTTGCAAATCTGAATTGCAAAATGTAAATTATTTGATAACTGAATGAAATGTTTCATTATTTAATCAACATCGCCTTTATATTTTAGTAAAAGCAGAACATTTAGGTATTGAGTTTAACTAAAATTTAATACTTGTTGAGTGAGTAGTAGTGAGATAGAATAAATTTTATCAATTATAGAAAATAAATTAATTTCATTATTTAATCAACATTTTGATAATGAATAAATTTTATCAAGATAAATTTTATCAATTAGAAAATAAATTAATTTTCATTATTTAATCAACATTTTGATAATGAATCATAGGTTTGATAATGAATCATAGAAAAGTCAAATCATATTATTCAGGAAAAGAATATTAAAAATGACATTAATTATTTTATTAGAAAATATTTCTCACTTAAAAGTAAGATATAATCGATTAAATAAATAATCATTATTCTTTATTTTTAAATTACGAAAATGTTCTTTATGTACCTTTTAATATTATGTGTACTCATTAATAATTATATGCTTAGTTTATATTATTTTAATTTAAAAATATTTAAATGTAATAAATTTAATTGATAAATTTATTTATTTTAATTATTATATATAACTGTAATATTACCAAACATCCAAACTTTAATAATTTAAGTGAATTATTTTTTTAATATAATGTGGGTTATAATTTAAATTTGAAGTATATTTAATTTCTTTGTTGATGATTATAGCATCATATAAGATTATGACTATATTTAAAAGTTCTTAGACTATATTTAAAAGTTCTTATATTATTAGGATTATGACTATATTTAAAAGTTCTTATATTTATATATACTATCATGAGATACCATTTTGAATTATTATTTTAAATCTTATGTCAATAGGTTGTATAAAGATTTACAAATACAACAAGATGTGTAATTTAAAACCACCAAATTAGTTATTTTATAATAACTATTTCTATAATATTTGATTCTAGAATGATAGCGTTTCAATGATATACCTGTCTAATTCATTAAAAACTAGGCAACACTAAAGATGGTCCCAATTTTCTAGACTGCCTACTAACGTGAGAATATACGAATCATTTTCAAGTAATCGAATTACCACTATTAGAAGAAAAAATTGTGTACAATCGTTACTTTGAATACAAAAAGTCAAATATAGAGAATAGATTGATTTCGTTAAGAACAGTTTGCATATAACTATTATAATTTAGAAAGTTTTCCTGAAATAGCAATTATTTTGTTTATTTATAGGATTATTAGTTCAAAAAGTAATTTATGTATGCTAACAAAAGCATTTGAAATTTAAATTGAAGATTAAATTATATTTACATACAAAAAAATTTGGAGTAGTATGTAAATATTATTTATGAATTTTTAAAAGGCTTCTGAAATAAAATTGAGTGTATAAAGAAAGAGACATGAAATTTTAATAAAAGAAGAAAGGCAAATCTAATCATGGATAAAATTTCAACATTACAGAAAAAAACTTAAGAAATAATTTTTTAAATTATTTAAAAAACAAACGCGTCTTTTATGTACAGAGAATATTTATTTAAAATAAAATCTTCCTTTATAGAAGAATCATTTCAACGTTTATAACTTTTTTTACTTAAAATTTGATAGTAATGCTATTTCAATATATGATTTCAATGCATTTTGAAAGATTAGCGCATAAATATATTTTTCCCACAAAAACTAGATTCTTTTCAGTACAGAATAAATTGACTTAAAGTATAAAGTTTCCACACTTGTTGAAGAAATTTTATAACATTTTTATAAATCAGCTTTTTGACTATAAATTTTACTATTACGAATTTTTGTTTTGCTAGACCTTAGATATTCCTTAGGGAATATATAAACAAATACAACTTTCTTTGAAACAAAATAACTTGTAAGAAAAAGGTATTTGATAGAGTACTCTTTTTATAATAGCCAATAATACAAAAACATTTCTATATTTCCAATGATTAATTTAAAAATGTATTGTTATATATATATAAAATATATATATATATATATATATATATATATATATATATATATAATATATATATATATATATATATATATATATATATATTACAATATACAGTTAACATCACAAAGAAGATATACATATATATATGTGTGTGTGTGTATGTGTTGTGGTTGTGTATGTATATATATATATATATGTGTTGTGGTTGTGTATGTGTATATATATAGTGTATATATGTATATATATGGTGTATATATGTATATATATATATGTGTTGTGGTTGTGTATGTATATATATGGTGTATATATATATATGTGTTGTGGTTGTGTGTGTATGTATATATATATGGTGTATATATGTATATATATATATATATATATGTGTTTGTATATATATATATATACACAGCTTGAGATTGTCCAAGAAATCTTCAAGCAGGATTACCCACTCCTAATTCAGCATCTTTTCATTTGTTGGATGTTACAAAGAAGATGTAATAGTAGAATAAGATAATAGCAACGCAAGGCCTCTTCTCAAAGAATCCCATACATTCTCTATGGGATTTAAATCAGGGGAGAACGCTAGCCAGTACCTTCGACTGATAGCTTTTTTTTTGTTTTACTTGCACCTAAGTGATACCGTTGACGTCCAACTTTGAAAGTGATGCAGCGTTTTGGGGCAGTGGGCAAATAGGCCTTCTTTGTGATGTTAACTGGACACGTTAGAATGCGACAGTTGTCGTTCGTTCTTGTACAGAACTGTTGATCAATTGTGCGTACTAACTAGTTTCGGGCCCCTTTCACTTTGAGGATGATATATTGATTACCTTCTGCAATTCTTATCCTAGGACGACCATTATCAATATCTTTCTACTCATGTATCCCTCTATGGTTTGGAAGACTTTCGATGAGCGTGAAACTGTACTTTGATTGATTCTGAATTCTTCACCACCATTCGACATACGACGACCCTCCTCCAGCTTTTCGATCATTCTTTAACGTATGAAGTCATTCAAAAGATATTTTTGAAGCCATATTTCCTGGAAGAACTCACTTGCATTTGCAGCAGTCTTTAAGTCTCTGTCTTTCTTTTATTGTAGCCTTTATCTGCTTTAGCCTTCCACATGCGTTTTGAGTACACTCACATCGCTTGTAATGATTTATTACTGATATTTACCTACGTAGGACCTTTCAACTGAATTGCGTGTTAATTAGCTAATCACAACAACCTTGCAATTTCATGCTTACCTGGTTCCCCTCAGGTGGTTTACCTTCTTTAGGTAAACACGGTTATCTCAATCGTGAGGTTCCCCTAAATCAGTCATATTATTTCCCTCTCTTCTCTACTCTTCTGCTTTTTCGTCCTTTTCTGACTCATTGTGATTGCCTCGTAAAAGGTTGAAGGTTCCTCTTGAGTACGTTTTGCCGCTTTGTTGCTATTAGCTCCTCTTGGGGACTAAATCGCCCATGTGTTTGCTGTGCGTGGTGATCCGTGTACTTGGAAAAGAGGGTTCTAGTAATTGAGGCCCCCACAGACAAACATATTACTTTGGCCTCTGCTTCAGGTAAACTGGAGGTGTGTTGTTGTCCTCAGCACATCAGTCGGCTTTATGGATCAAGTGATCGTACATCTACTGGGTGACTCGTTAAGAGTGGAGCTACTTCAGGGATGTATGCTAGTCTATGCGAGAGTTGAATTGCTTTAGAAGAGACTGTAGTGATGATGATGCAGTGTCTGGTGGGGTCTGCATTTTCCCATCTAATAATTTTCACATCCATTGAATACAACTCTATTGGCTGTAGCTGTGAAAATTCACACTACATGTTTAATAACAGTTTGTAGTTTATTTTATCACCACATGATGTCATCCGCCAATAGGAACTCGATGCATTAGTTGATTATCTGCCTGCACCATTTTTGTTACTCAGTGACTTTAGCGGACATAACTCCATGTGGGGGAAGTGATGATATCAAATCTAGTGGTCGGCAGATAGAACAGTTTATTTCTGATAACTGTCTCTGTCTGCTTAAAACCGACGAGAAGACATATTTCCATGAACCCACAAGAACGTTTTATTCCCTTGATGTAGCCATCTGTTCGCCATCTCTTCTGCCATTGTTAAATCTAACAGTGAGAAATGATCTGCATAATAGCTATCATTTCCCTCTCGTCATCTCTCAGACAGGAGGTAGTAGTGTAAGACAACGCTTACCTAATTACGCATACAGTCGGGTAAATTGGACATTGTTTACACAACTAGCTGTTATTGAGTATGAAATGGTTTCAATTGAGGATACTGATATTACCGTTTATAAAGTCACCGAAACAATTAAGAGTTCAGCTGATATTTCAATTCCTAAGAGTTCCCCTTTACCACACAGGAGTAGCAAATCTTGGTGGAATAAAAAATGCCAAGAAACGTTTAAAAAACAGAGGAATCTATGAGGGTTAATTAGGAGGTACCCCACAATGGAGAATCTTATCGCCTTTAAGAGAACAAAAGCATTAGCTCGCAGATCTCATCGCCGAAGTCAAAAGGACTCTTAGTCTCGCTATGTATTTACAATTACATCTTCCACATCCAGTAAGCAGTTGTGGAGAAAAGTAAAAGCAGCCAATGGGATTTATAAGGATTTTTCTGTTCCTATTTTAAAAACCAGAGCTGCTGTATACTCTTCTCCTGAAGACATTGCTAATGTCCTTGGTGAAACTTTTGCTACTGTATCAAGCAACAACTCTTACAGGTTTCGTAAGAGTCGTTGCTTGAGACACTAGCAAAAGTTTCATCAAGTCTAAGAGTCTCGCTAAGCGAACACCAATTCGCTTAAACCATAGGGAAGCCTTGCCTAATAACTACGAATTTAGTATGTTGGAAATAAAGAGGCCATTAAAGAGAGGCCAAGGACCTAATGGAATCAGATATTAAATGATTCGAAGTTTAAGTCCAGACTCCCTATCGAATTTATTATTTTTGTTCAATTGAATCTGGACTGAAAAGAAATTTCCATCTTCTTGGAATGAAGCAATAGGAATTCCTGTTCTTAAGGCTAGTAAATATCCTACGGATCCTTTACATTATCGATCAATAGCTCTGACAAATTGCTTTTGTAAAACTCTCGAACATATGGTCGACATCCGTCTCGCGTATGTCTTAGAAAAAATAAATGCATAAATATTAATCAGAGTGGCTTCCGTAAAGGAAGATCCACTCTTGATAATATCACATATTTGGAAACCCAAATCCGAAACGCTTTTGTGTGGAGGAACCATCTGGTTTCCATTTATTTGACATAGAGAAAGCTTACAACCGTACATGGCGCAGTATGGAATTCTCCGTTTATTATATAATTTTGGCTTTCGGGGTAATCTTTCGATATTTCTACAAAAAACTTTAAGATCTCGTGTTTTTAAAGTTCGTATTAGAACAGTTTTTTCCAATACTTTTATTCAAGCCGAGAACACTTTATGTTGACGACCTGCAAATATCAGGTCAGGATTAATTGAGAGAACACTAAAAACAGCAGTTAATAAACTTGCTGCATAGTGAGCTAGAATGGCCATACATTGTCACGCATCAAGAGTAGATGTATTATGCTGTAGTAGATGTATTAGACTATAGTCTTTCTACAGAAGTGAGAAACAATCTTCAAAATGATCCTGTTATTAATATCAACAATATCTCAATAGAAGCATTCAATGAAATAAAATTTCTGGGAATTGTCTTTGACAGAAAATTAACCTTTCTTCCGCATGTTTTACATTTGTGGAAGAAGTGTGAGCCATCGCTTAATATCCTCAAAGTACTTTCAAATACATCTTGGGGTGCAGATCACACATCACTAATTCGGATTTATCAGTCATTGATTTTATCCCGCATTGACCACGGATGTGTCATTTATGGATCAGCTAGATCTTCCACTTTACGAAGGTTGGACACAGTTCAGCACTCTACTGTAAGGATATGTTCTGGGGCATTCCGCACATCACCTTTTCAGAGTCTATACGTTGTATGTCATCAGTTACCGTTAGACCTGAGATGAATGCAGCAGTCTCTTAGTTATTATGCTAAGATCATGTCGACCCCTAATCATCCATTACGTTCCATGGTTCCTAATGTCTCTTTAAAGCGACTATATGATGCTCATTCATTGAGCATCCAACCTTTTCTCACACGAGCCAAATCACATCTGTTTCTCTCAGACCTTGGGATGTTCGGATAGAGACAATAGATACTTTTACTCATCTGCCTTGGTATGATTCAACAATTAAATTTTATAACACTTTCTCAGTTTCGAAAATCAGACCCTTCACCGATTGTTTTTCAACTGCAATTCCTCCCATCGCTGTCAGTATCACTTATACACACATATATTCACATATGGTTCTAAAACAGCAGGGCATGTGGGCTGTGAAGTAATTATTAATAATACAGTTTTTAACTACAATCTGCATTTTTCCTGCTCCATCTTTACTGCTGCAACAAAATCTATTTGTTATGCGCTTCAGCATGTGAGTTCCTCGTCAATTATGTGAGCACACTGGCAACATAAGAGTTCTGGAAGCTTTGAGAAACAATAGTTTTCTTTGTCATTTGGTTGTGTCAAAGATTTTCAGAGCATCAGAATCCCTTGCTCTGGTAAGGGATATGACATATTTTGGTGGATACCAAGTTACGTAGGTCTTGATGGAAACGAGAGAGTGGATACTGCTGCAAAGACTACATTAGATCCATTTTTACCATTGGCTCCGTTCTCTGATGAGAGAAAAGGTAAAAAAGTTTTACATAAGATCGTTGGCAGGAATTGTGCAACATGCAGGTCGGCAACAAGTTACATACCATTTTGTCATCCCTCACCTCATTATTTGTTGTATCTTTACAAAGTGCTGATGTAAGATTAACTTACCTTCTTATCGGACACACAAGTTTTACACACAGACATTTGTTTCTAAATGAACTAAATCCATGGTGTGAAATGTGTGATGAACCATTTACTGTTTATCATATTTTAATTCCATATCTAGATTTTAACCAACAACATTTACACTATTTTAATACGGATATTTTAACTTTATTTGATTTAATAGGCAATCCACCCCACAGAAACCTATTCGCTTTTTAAGGGCTATAGGTTTTTTCCATTATATTTAGTTGCTATTTTAAATTATATTTTGATATTTGTCTTTTTTTATACTTTATCAATAGATTTTAAAATTATATGCACATTTATTTTTGCTTTTAAAAGTTTTAATGTTGTTTGGGTCTTAAAAAATAATAATTAGAGCAAAAATAAATAATAAAAAGAAAATATCAAAAATATGTTTCTTAGCGATCATGTCCATTTCTGGATCTGGCGCCATGAAACCCAAGCAAGCAAGCAACCAACCATGGTTATCTGGTTAAAATTTACATTCTTGCTTAAGTATTTTACTGCAGTGTATAGAAATTACAAAATTCAATTTAGCTATACATTCGCGAAAGCAATAAGATATTTTAGAATTATAATATTTAATTAACGTAAATGAAGAGTTATACAAGATGCTTGTGCAAATGGAAATATGTACCAAAATAGTCAGATTTAGAAACGCTAACACTAATATATTTTTATTTATGTGATTTTGGGAATGTCATGGCGTAATTTTAATGATTGTTTTGTATCCTTGGCAGAAAATCATATATTAGTGCCTCCTTGGTCAATGCTGCTTGATGAGACTTACTATTTTGCATCTAATTTTCATTTGTATTTTTCGTATTGTTTTCTATTTATGGAAATCAAATTCAATTATTCAATATATATATAATTTTAATAATTTAAACAAGATTGTAATGTTTTCATTCTAAAGAGTATATATAAATTTATATAATGCTGCTTTTTTAACATTGTTACTTTTATAGTAAAATGAAGTAACCTTGAAATTTCTTAAGTAATATAGAAAATGAAGCATTTTTTTATTCAAGCGATGATAAAAAAGTAAAATGTTGCAGTTTTAACAAAATCCTTAGAAGACTATAATATTTAAATTTTTTTCTTTCTATAAAAATATATCTTGAGGACTTATAAAGAAACAAACAAGAAATTTGTAATTAACTTTTATAATAAGCTGTTTCGTAATATCGTTGTTTGATATATATATATATAAGAATAAAATGTTTTATTACATTATTTCTTAAAAGTAAACAAACTTGACTGCAGAGTTTTTTTGTGCTTAAGATTAATGTTAAAAAGTATTTTTATTATATATATATATATATATATATATATATATATATATATATATATATATATATATAAACTGCTTTTTGCTGTAAAAGCAAGCAAAAATGCTTGAATTGCTATTATATAGAATAACTATAGATTTTTTGTCTTGTGCCTGCTAGGCCTGATAATAAGGGGTGTGCTGCTCCAATTTTTTTTTTTTTTTTACAGGAATAAATCTCTACTTTTATAGATAAAATGAACAAATTTAACTTTTTGAATAAACAAATTTACCAAGACATTTTCGTTGATAATTTTCGTGATTCTCCCACTTATGTCATTGAATATGATAAATTGGAATGGATGAGAAACAATAAAGTTGTGTCTGCTATTGTTAATCCAAACATCTCAGTGAATAATAGTAGGCAACTTTGTTGTTTGAAATTATCTCTCAAGACGTTGAGAGATAATATAAGACTTTTGCGACGGCATAAAAATTAAATATGCATTACTAAATATTGCATTAAAATTGCGCACAAGATTATAAATGATATCATTATGTTAAAATAATAATTTTTTTTAAATCTGATATGATTTATTACTGTAGCAGCATCTTCAATTATTTTACAGATATCGTACAAATCAAAATTTAATTTCAGTTGTAGTATGAAATTATAAAAAAAATTATTATTAATTTAATTTTTATGTTTAGCGATTTTCATATAGATATAATTTTTGATACGATTTAACATTTATTCATGGTTTACATTATGTTAATTTTTATATTTTATAATATACAGTTTTGAAATATTAGTTTATCTAAAAGAAGTGATTGATATCGGACATAAAGATCAAGATATCTCTTAAATAATCTTAATATAATATGGTAACTGGTTTAAAAAAGAAAGCAGAAATCTCGGATTTAATTTTATAATTAATTTTAATATTTTGAGACAATTACAGAAACACACAAACATTAAGACAACATAAAAATACTAAGAGTAAAACACTGAAACTATAAATAAAAACACCATTGCAAAGACATGCATTATTTTTCCTCAAAATCCAGTGTCACTCTACAATATTCGAGATGATAGCCGATAAAGGGCGCTGTTTCCATATTCTTTACAATATTAACGAACTTGCTTTATATTAAAACATGCTTTGAAAGTATTTCACCCTGATCATATGTTTTCAAGCAAAATCTTACGCATTTAATCTAAGCAATACATTTACAGAAAAATTCATGCCAATTAAAAAGAAAACGTAAAGAAAAAATGAAATGCTTAGCTTAGAATGGTATTAGCGTGGAATTTTAAAGGTATTTTTTAAGTTATTGTTTATGTTAATTATGATCAAATACTATTCAAAAAAGTGCAAACATTTTTCTCCTTAGAGGGTCATAATGTATTTAGAACATTCTTTTCTCTTAAGAAGTAAAAAGATTTGATGAATTTAAGCTAACATTTAACTGTTGATTGAAGGTTTTTTGTTTTCTTTTCGCAGAAAAAGCAAAATTTTAGTTAAAAGAATTTTGTTTTATTTACTATAGAAAACTATAAGGAAAGTTAATTGGTATTTATTGATTGCTATTACTTTATAGAATATCTGTTTATAATAAAGATTTGCTGGGTAATAAATAGAGTACACTCTTTATCGAATAGATTGCAAACAATAGAATAGTTTAAAAAATATAATTTTTTGATAAAATAACCTTTAAAAATCAAGTAATCTTCAGCACTCGATGATTGTCGGTTTTGCCTTATTCGCTTACGATTATTAGATATAGACTTTTTTCATTTAGTTAAGTGAATAACAGTTAATTCTTCTTAATTTGGTTAAGTTGAAACTTTTTTTAACTTTCAACTTTTTAAAATTGCTTGAGTTTTGAGAAGTAAAAGAATGGAAATGTATCCCATTTGAGTGTAATTCTATTCTACGTTTTTAAGAACGTATATTGCGTTAGCAATTAGTATTTTATGTTAAATCAAATGTACGTGTTACAAAATTTGTTTTTACACATGATGTTGTCAGTTTTTCTGTGTTATGGAAAAATGTATCAAAATCTTTTTAAAAAATGTGGCTTTTTGATTCAATTTTGGTTAGAAAACGATACTCCAAATTCATGGAAGGGTAGTGCGCTAGCCTTTGGTTCAACAGTTCCACTTTGGGCTTGAATCTTTATAGTGGTTAGAAATCTTCTTTAAATTGTAGGTACTTAATTAACCCTTGCGTGCAATCATTAACTGTTGAGCAAACAACAAAAAATCTCAATGCACATAAATAGCCAAAACCAAAAGCAAAATATAAAAATTGATTTTAGGATTATTTATTTGGAATGGGATTTTATTGCACAAAACAAATCGTCAACTCGAGCAATACGGGATTATTTATTTTGGTTTTTGTTCTTCGATTAATGGCTCATTTTTAGACACGAGGATTAATCGAGGGCTGAAGTTTACAATTTGAAGTGAATTTTGAGTCACTTCAGTATTCAGTTTTAGGTGGAAATTGAACTCACTATCCACAGATAAACCAAAAGTCAGAACTAATTACTTAGCGGAGATGCATGTAATTATTTCTGACTTTTTTTATTGTTTTCAAGATTGTGACGCCAAATGTAGTGTATTGGCAGAAATGCATTGCCAAGTTCTTTCATTCTGATTCTCATGTTAATTTTAATAAGTGTTGATAACATTATTATCAAAATAATTACATTCTTTTGCAAAAACGTAACTGAGTATCTCATCGTGGTTATGTGCATAGTTTTAAATTAATGCAGTAATTAATGTTTTAAGAAATTATTTTATTTAATGATTACATATAACAAGAATTTTTCTTGATCCATTAAAAATAAATATTTTTATTGAATTGAAACAACTGGTTTATATGAGGTGATTATTCCATGTTTTACAACTCTTTAGATCTATCAAATGTTTACTAATCTTTCAACAGTATTGATTCGTACAATGTTTTTCTTTTTAAATGAATAATTTTTACTCATTTTAAGCAAGAATTTCAAGCAATTGTGGAAGAAATTAAACATTTTATACAAGAAATGAAGAAAAGTATTTTGATAGAAATATTAAATAAAATTGTTAAATTTACGATATTCATTCACTTTGTTATTTTAAATAAATCTTACATTAGTAAGTAAATTTACTTTTAGAAATAGTTTGTGTTTTTCTACCTTAGATAGTAATTTTTAAATAAGTGTTCACATTAGTAATATTTTCTATTTTCACGAATCATGGATTTATAAAATTTCTCTAAGGCAATATTTTGCTAAATTTAATAACATAAATAGGCAATTATAATATGAAATTGTTTCTTATAGTTTTTACTTTTTCTACATTTCTAATTTAGCGAAATTATAGATATAACAAAGGAAACGATATCATTCTACGTAAAGGATTTACAGAAATATAATCGATAATATAATGGCTATCACAGCATTTAATAAAACAATAACTCAGTAAATTAAATGTAATATTTCATAATATAATTGTAAAATATTTAATATTATAAAATTTATGGAATTCGCAAAGCTATAAATGAAAAATCCCTATAAATTCGAATAAGAAACCCAATGCTTAACAAAGGAGTTATGATGAATATTTTTGCTTACTTTATTTGATAAAAACATGTTACAGCGTTCCAAATTTTTATGTGCAATTCTGTCTGATATAAACAAGAGTAAAAAGTCTAAAACTCTTAACAAACATAGTTAAATTTCATCTTCTTGGTACGAATTTTATCTATTGATAATGAGGTTTTACCTCCTTAAACATTAAATTTATATGTGTATCAAATGTTTATATATTTCTTAACAAACATAGTTAAATTTCATCCTCTTGGTACGAATTTTATATATTGATAATGAGGTTTTACCTTCTTAAACATTAAATTTATATGCGTGTCCATTTTATTACATTTTTTATTAATTAAATAAACATATTTGTCATAAACTATACTGAATGTCTCATTTTAAGAAACTCATATTGTTGCATCTATTTATCCCAATATGGGGGTTATTTTTTAAATATAAAATGGTACGTTGTTTTGTAGCAAAGTTTATTGAAATCTTTAAACATCAAAAAAAATGCCTTAAGAAAGATCAAATATCTGGTATATTGCTTTTCATAAAAATGGAAAAAAATTTCAATGAATACTTGCTGTCACTGATGCAAGAAATATTTATTAAGTTACGATATATAAACACTATAAGAAATTTTTTTGTAGTTGACATATATGATCAAAAATGAATCCGTATAAAAAAAAGGAATAAACTTTTGAACTGATAAGTGTTTGAATATATTCTTCAAAGGTTATTCATTTCAGCAATGTTATTTTGGTGTAAGTCAAAAATAAAGTAATATGTTTATTTGATAGCTTAGAAAATATTTAACTCTTTTCCAAAGAATATGATTGTAAAAACCACGTGATACTGTCATTATTTGTCATAAACAAACATATTAAAAATGTAAGCAGTAGTTTCAAATATCTCCAAATACATCATTACTTGCGAAAAATAAAAAAAAAAATTCATTCTTTTCATTTCCTCAATTTTATAATTTGTTAAAGTTGATATTTGTCACATATTTTTCTTAGAGTGCTTTAAGTTTTTCTTAGTTATTTTATATTTTTGTTATCTTATATTTTCATATTTCATACTTTTTTTTTATATATTTCTTCATTTTGTTATTTTTTATGAAATAATATACCATGCAGAAAAATTTAGTTTTTCGTATCTGAAAATTTTTGTTTAAAAATATTTGATAATCTTTTATCTCATTGTAATTGATGTGTTTAAACAAATAAAAATACCTGTTTTAAACTTTAAGTTGTTTATGTATAAAAACTAAATAAAATTATTCCTATCGAAATAAAAGTTTGTGAGGACTTAATATAGAATATAAGTTGTTTTAATTTTTAAAGAAAAGAGCAAAATAATTTTGATAGCTTTGAGATTAAACAAAACAATGATGAAAGATTTTAAATCCTTTTTTATGTAATATGTAGCTATAAACAGCAGATGGTGAATGCATATATTTGTTTACGAAAATACATGTAAATTTTAACAAGTGAATGCCATATTGTAATTTAGATTTCAAGTATATTTCCCATTTATTAAAATATGAAAATTTCTTTTTTATCATTCTTTGCAAATAATATCTTTTATTAATATTGTACAAGGTTACATAATGAAAACTGAGAAAATATTAATGCTTGTTAGCAATTTATAAATATGATAAAAAGGAAGTGCAAAATCGTTCAACCTTCTTACATCGGCACTCAATCCCAAACACTATATCTATTAATTAATATTTTTATTGTTTTTTTATATTTGTCATAACAGGCATAATCATTACTAACTAGGTTATTTTGAATTTTTCCTTTGATAAAGTATTATCACCGTATAGGAGGCAGTAAAGCAGATAAAAGCACTTTTGAAATATTTGAATATCCACATCTTCCAACAATAAATTTTAAACAAAGTGTCCCTTTATTCTTATACCATAAATTAAGAAATACAGAAAGTACACAAGAATTTAGCCTGAAAGAGAAGAAAACAGAAGCATAATATCCAAATTTCGTTATTTAATATTTTCGTCCCTGTGTGCAAAACAGTCAAAGTCAGGTTATATATTTTTTGGTAGAGGTTAAGATCAAGCGGGTTATCTGCAAATCTTAAGAGCGTGGTCCAATGACTTGTGCTACGGTGCGTAATAATGCTATTTGAAAACATATTGAAGAAAAAATACACTTATACTTTAAGCAGTTTCCTCTTTTTCTTTCTAATATCCATGTCTAGGAGTACATTAGACGAGGCCCACGAGTCCATTTACTTTCAGAAAGTCGAAAACAAGCGTAGGAGACCAGGCACTTAAGTATATATATGCCAGTGATGCTGGTTCATTTTGACACCTCTGAACCTTGAGACCTCTCTCAGAAGTATGTCCTTTCAGGTGTCCACTGAAGAATCGGAAAAATGTTGTCTGAACATATCTATCGCAATCAAAAGCAAGGGATCTTCCTGGACAATCAGCTTGATACCAGGGTTGACTCTGGGGAATGAGCCAAATTTGCCTGTCTGCATGTCTTCTAATGGAATACAGTTCAAGATATGTCAGTGAATCGGTAGCTGGTAATAGTTCTTCAGAGTCTTCCTTCACCTTAAATAGTTTCTTTATTCAGTAAGTGCAATGACATTTGACTTTGAAACCTAAAAGTGAAACTCAAAAGTAAATGCTTCATAATTTAGAAATCGTAGTGTACCGTGCTTGAAGAATGACATAATTTTAATTTCTTTAATTAATCAATAAGTAAATATTTTTGAAAAAAAAATATTCTGTAATTTTTGTTACTATAATACAAAGTTTTTGTTGAGGATTACTCCATAATCTTGTTTGTGTGGAAACTGAAGACATTCCATTTTAAATGAACCATTAAGAGAGGAAAACATTTTATAATGACAATTTGCTTTGTCACCAATATTTTTTTGTAATTTAAAAAATTTGTATAATAATAAATTTTATCTTTAACCATATAATTTAAAAATTTGTAGTTGTCATCTCTTACAGCATGGTAGTACGTTACTTAAGCATATGGTAATACATTACAACCATAGTACATTACCATAATCTAAAAATGTAGGAAATTGTATACTGTGACATTTAATTCATAGAAGTCCCGAATAAAGTTAAAAAGTTTATTTTTAAATTAGTGATTTGGTTATTTTTGAATTATCACATTTATTCAAAGTGCTGTTCAAACACAGTGAAGAGGCTTTGATAACATGCAATAACGTTTATTAGTCAGGAATAACAAGCTCTAAGGCTTATTAGAAATTTGTATCTTTTACAGATTTCTCACATATTTAAGAAAGTGAGCATAAAAGAGACGTAAAAACACTTACAATGTAGGACCTCTCGCAGGCTCGAACCGACGAACTTCCTGTTCGGAGTCGTTGACTTTATCCACTGAGCCATGGTATACGGTGAGTTTTTAGTCCGAAATGCGGGAATATTTTAGTGTGAAAGCGCTTAATTTTTATATTGTTAAAAGCTCATTTTATCATATAATGAAAAAATAATTTCCATCTTTAATCAAACGTGAAAAAATTTATTCATATAACATTTATTTTAAAACAATGTATTAATTAGCAAATGAAATTTTATTCATATTTAAACAGATGAAACCTCATACCTAATCTCAGGATTAAAATTCTTATTTTTGATAATTGGATTATTTTAGCTAAGTTTTAATATTAGATTATATAAGTAGGATTTATTAGACTCGATTTTATAAACGAATGCAAATAATTTATATTTGAAGATTAACTATGTTTAAATCTATATTTCATGTTTATTATGAACTGAAAACTTTATTAGCAAATAATAGTGGATTATTAACAATTTGAGTTGATTATAATTTGAAAGAAGATATATTATAAAAAAGAATTTCTAATTGCTGAATTAAGGCTTCCATTAATAAGACATTCAATCCGAAATTATTAGAATTGCCTGGACTATTTAAATATTTTATTTCACCCTTTACTTTTAAAAATATTAAAAAGATTTTTTTAAGCATTAGTTATAAAAATAATATATAAATTGAAGAAGTTTCCAGTTATCAAGTGGTTTAGTATTTGCTGTAATAGAGTCAAAAATAGACTAAACACATGTTTATGAGTGTCCTAACACAAGATTTAATAGATACATTAATCTGAATCATTTCTTGTAATATTATTGATTTAACGAAAATTATTAAGGGATGTGATTAAACGAAATTAAACATACCATTTTAATTAAAGTTTTATATACTTTAAAGTTTTCTTAGCAATTAAAATAATAAGTAATAAATGTATACAACACAAATTTTGTAGATTTTGAAAGTATACTACTTATCATATATATATATATATATATATATATATATATATTTCAATTAAATGCGTGAGGATATGTCTAAAATATAAGAACATAGTAAAAACATTAATAAAATATTAAATATAAAATTTTCAGAATTATATGTTAATCCTTGTTTAACATATTCAAATGCTTCAAATACTACATGAAAGTCTTTATTTTCAACTAAAATTTATTTGTAGCATTTAATCGCACAGAATTCTCGATGACATTTTTGGCTGAGTCATATTTTTATTAATTTTATGCAATCGTTCGTAAAAAAATAGCTATTTAATGTGAATATTGATTTATTTCTGATTAAACAAACAGATTGTGTTTATTTTAGATTTCATTAAGAATTAAATTTTGTTCCTATTTGGTCTATCGGGAAGTTCCGTCCATTGATCAATGTTAATATTGCAAAACCGTAGACACAGAAAGATGTTTTTCTGACAACATATGAGATCGCAGAAAGCTTAATTCAGCTCAGCAAACTATTTCGGTCCATAGAATTGGTGTGGAAATATTAAAAATGGGTACCACACGCATTGAGCCAGAAGAATTTCGAGGAATCGAGTCAATCGCTGTTTGTTCAGAATAAAATCGAGTCCAGATTAAACCGGATGATAACTGGGGATGAAAAGTGGATGACCAACTAAAACATTGTAAGAAAAAGGGTATATTGTGCAGAAAACCCAACACTTTAAACATTAAAATAAACATGACTCTGAATAAGAGATATGTTGTGTATAGGGTGAGCCATTTGAGGACCAATACAATATGAGCATTAAAAAATTGAACGAATAGCTCGATTCGGAAAAAGGCTTGTCAGAAACTGGATAATTTAAAGGAAGCAGTCCAAAAAAGAGGCCGACAGTGTTCCAAGAAAGAAGCCAAAAGTTCGTCAAAAAATTGCAGAACTAGACTAGGAAATTCTGCCCATACAGTACATTCTCCCGTTTTATTACCTTCCAACAGTCACTTGTTTTTGTCTTTTCACAGTTTTTTGAAGGACAAAATATTCAAAAAGGAAGAAGACATCATTGAAGCATCATTTCCATTTTTCGCATGAATGATGAAACATTTTTGAAAATGGGGTATGCAGATTGCCCTCCCACTGGCAAGAAGTCATTATATTATTTATTATATTATCAATTATATTATATTTAATAAGTTTATTGACGTTACGAAAAATTTGTATTTTGTTTCATTCCGAAAACAAACAGAATTTCGAGGTATTACTTGTCTCTTAATTTCACATAAAATATTTCCCTTTTTTAATCTCCCTTAAAAAATAATAACCTTGAAATTAATTTGGTGTATGTGAAGTAAAGTAATAAATCTTTGAAAGTATCTAAACTTCCGTGCTGTTACATAATCCGTTATAACGAAACTTAAGTTTTTTTAATCATCAGCTTCTGCCATTAAAAAACTTATCTTTAAGTCTTAGTTGCAATATAGGAAATTAATTAACTTTTAAGATAAAACTGTTTCACTAAAAAATATTCAACCTGAAAATGACATTAAAATCAAAATATACGAAGAATTATATATATTCTTATTATTTTTTCTTCTTGCTCTCAAAATATATATAAATATTTCATTCCCCCGCTATGTGAATTCCTTATTAAGAAAAGTGAGCCGAGCTGGCAGCCGAATGGTTAGCGCTTGTGCTTTCGGTTCAACAGCTCGTGGGTTCGAATCCCACCTTGGGCATGGATGTTTGTAGTGGTTCGGAATCCACTTTAAACCGTAGGTCCCGATCTAATTACCCCTCGTGTGCACAAGATGACTGTTGAGCGGCAAACAAACCAATATTAAGAAAAGTGAAGATAATTATTTTGACCATAAATACCAGGAAAAATTATTCATATTTTCCCTTTAAATTTATAAGATTTAGTAATTGAAATTAAAAAAAAATATCTCAAAATATTATCCATTAAAAAAAATAAAAAATAAAACCCTAAATAATAAATAATATATTTATTTTTCTTAACCATTATAAAATTTAAATCCTTAATATGTGTCCAATTACATTATTTGAAATGCTAATTTATAATGTATAATATTTTATTCTTTACATTTATATGTCATATTATTAATGATACGTATGTTTATTTCTTCTATAGAAAGTTATAATGTATATTTATGAATATACGAGAGTCATTCTGAAATTTTTCAGACACAACTAGGTTTTTAAAGTTATACTTACAAAATTTTAGGTGTGTTCAAAGTAGTCTCCTCCAGGATCAAAATGCACTTTTGTAAACGAATTTTCCACAGATTAAATGCCTCAAGTCAATCATTTCTTGGTATAGATGAAACAAATTCATCTATAGCCTCATCAATCTCTTTTTCTGAATGAAAACGACGTCCACGTAAGTTCTTTTTTAGATTAAAGAACAACCAAAAGTCGCACATAGCTAGATCAGGTGAATACGGCGGATGTTCGATCACTTTAATTTGTTTACGAAACTCAACTGTTATTCCGGCTGTATGTGAAGATGCATTGTCATCGTCCAATAACATTCAGTTCTTGTAGAATTTTTGGAAGACATTTAGTGGTATAACAGTTTGCTGTTCCTGTCTTCTGTTCTTCCAACTTGATGGATTTGACCAATCCCGTACTTCTGTAAAAAAACGGCATACATCACATTTTTCAGTGCGCGTTGTTTTTTCACCATTGTTGGTGTGGAATCATCTTCAAAGACCCATACTTTGTTTTCTTGACGGGTTGGAACGTCAAATGACGGCATGTACGTTTCATCACTGTTACAATTTTAGAAATGATGCGGTGGTCACCATCATTTAGCAATTTAGGAGTTTCTTTACTGATTCTGACACGCTCTTCTTTTTGGTGCTCAGTTAGTATGGGAAACCCAACTGCAAATTACTTTTTTCATATGAAATTCTTCATGAATGATTTTGTGCATGGCTGCGGATCCAATGTTAAGTTTCTTCTGTATCATTTGATAGGTACAGCGATTATCATCTATTAACATTATTCGTATGGCAGACACATTATCCGGGATTACTGCCAACGGCGGCTTTCCTGTGTGTTCTTCATCCTGAAGAAAATTGCGACCTCTTCTAAATTCTCTAAACCATCTGAATACAGTAGCACAAGCTGCAGATTCATCACCAAATGCTAAATGCAACCGTTGAACGCATTCTTCTTGATTTAATACTGCTTTAAAATCGTAGAAAAATTCATAGTGAAAAAATTCTCGCGTCACTCCATTTTCTCTTCTGTTTAAAATTGGTTCTACGCTAAATAAGTTGAAGCAAGTCAGTAAAAAATCGTCTTCTGTGTTAAAATACTTTGTATTTTAAAATTAAACCGTTGTTTTTATTTTGTAAATTCTCGTTTGCACGTATCTCAAAAATAAAATTTCAGAGTAACACTCGTATACATAAACAAACATTTTCCCAGTTACTAGAAATAGAAAAACACTCATCAACGATAAATTACTTTCGATTACTTCCTCATTATCAAAATTTTACTTCATGGCGAGGTATAATGGGGATTTTTACAGTTTTCTTAGAGAACATATTAACTTTAAGGTTGTTTAATATCTAAAATGTCTTATATACATTACGGTGAAAGGACAACAAAGTTTACAGTTACAAATTTTATCATAATAACACTGTGATTGAACTGTTGTATAAAAAGGAAAAATCTTCAAGTAATGTAAAACAACTATGTCTCCTATTTTAAATGAAACTTCATCTTTTTATAGATAGGAAATTGTAAGTTTACTTTCTTAAATTAAGTTTGCTTCGTATGTAAAAATTAATTAAAAATAAATAATCTATTAAGGAAAAGAAATTAAATGTTATTTTAGGCCAAAAGATGTAGAGAAGAAAATTCTTTTTTAGCTATTTTCCTTAGTTTTATAGTAAGTGCTTTTATAATTTTCGCTTGATTATAAATTATATATTTATAGTACAAAATATTTGCTTATTAAAAATGAACATTTTTTGTCTAATTTTTACGAATGCATGTATACAGCTTTCATTTTGTCATCTTATAATAAATTGTAAAAGCTCATGTTCAATTATTTGGATCCATAATTTATTCATGAATTAAATTCGCATTTCACACAAATGTGATCCAAAAGATGATGCTTATGAAAATAAAAAAGCAATTTTATAAATTCAAAAAAGAAATTAATTTCAAGTTACTCTTGAATGTAATTAAAAAAGTAATATAAATGAGTATAATTCATTGTTTGCAATAAAATAATTTATGCTTTTGTTTTTTTAGAAAATAGCTTTTATAACTTAAGAGCTGTAATTATATCATTCATTATAATAATGTATGTAAAAAAGCCACCTACCCAAAAATTTTCAGCGTGGAATTAGTCAAATCCATAAAAATAAAATTTTATTCTGTATTGTTTTAAATTCTATTATAATTTTCTTATAAAAATTTTAATTTTATTGAAAATTCATTATTTTTTTAAAAGTATGATTTGAAGATTGATAACGAGATCATCTTATTTATGATGAATATTAACCTTTTACCATTTATCAGTCATGCTTGTTATTTGCAAGAATCAGCTTGTTTGCTCAAACGTGACTTATCTAAACGTAGAATCAATGGCTGCTGAATCTGCATTTGCTTGACAAGAATAATGATAACTAGTGTATTGAATGGAAGCATAGATCTCTCTGATAAATAAGCTTTTGTCTGATAAATAAATTTCCAGGATACAAAAAATATTATAGTTGACTGCCCACTTCGGATATTCTTAAAAATGGGATTTTTGCCTCTCACAATTGAATATTTCTCAATAATTAGTATTGATTATAGGTATCCCCCCTTCAATTATTCTTCATTACCATATATGTGGTAATTTTGATCATATGATCTACATTATCAAAAAAGCTCTCATTGATATTTCAGTTAAATATCGCTGAAATTGTCTGCTTTTAGTTAAATATAAATGAAAATATTAAAATATGGAAATGAATTGTAGGTTTATGTATCATTACGATGTGATTGTTTTTTTAAACATGCACTATAATCTGATAAATTCTAAATTTAAAAATATTAAAACATAGCAAAATTATTTAGCCATTCATGTGGTATGGGAAATAATTATTTTATTACTTCAAAGTAAATTACACAGTAACACGTAGTTAAAATATGTATGATAAGGATGATAAAAAGCTTCTATTGTTAAGATAGCTAAGTTGTTATTAAGGTTAAATATTTTCTGTGGAAGAAAATGTGAAGAAATCGCTTAAAACGCGAAAAAAATTTAAGAAAAATGGTAAATATTACACTATTTCACAATAATATCTGAAATTTTTATTCCATTAAGAAATTCCTGAAAACAAAATTCTGAATTTCTAATTTATTTTTATTTTTCAATTGCTTTAATCATTTTGGAAATTCTATGAATAGTAATGGAAAGTAAAAAAAATATTATTCTATTCAAATTATATTATACAAAGCTAAACTAGTGGCACAACAGCCCACAGGTTGACCAATTCCAACAATCCAATAATTCCCTATATCTGCTTTCCTGATGGCCGTGGAGAGTGAAGCACATATCCCTTCAGATTAGGTGGCCAGCTTAAAGAAAAACTCTCAGTGTTTAGTTACCAAACATGCTTATTGCTGAGTTTATGGACCCACTGAAGGGATGAAAGGCTGAGTCTACCTTGCATAACCCGAGTATCGAACTTAGGACCTATGCCATGGGAATGTGAAGCACTAGCATTAAGCAATTTATACACATATAAACTGCAAATTTTACCGTTTCATTTTTCTTAAAATATTTGTTAACAATCAAGCTTTTTATTCTGTATATTTCATTCCATATAACAATAAACTTAATTGCAACTCTAAAATTGTAAAGATTTATCAGTTTTATTTCTTTATAAAGTTATAGCGTCATTCTTTGTAGTATTTATTTCCCTTATACATTCAACTTTAATGCATTTTTTATATTTAATTAAATTCTAGGGTTAAGATCATTTTATAATCTTAAAGTTATCTTTCTATTTTTTATCGACATTGAAATTTTCGTCACTCTTTTTCCAGAAACTAAAAAAGTCCAACAATTTTAAGCTAAGCAATAAATGGTATCATTTAGTTTCCCTCCACTGAGACATTTACTTCCATTTCGAAGAAAATATTAAGTGCTATCAAAGGCTGAAAGATAAGTGCCAAAATACTTGCGTGGCCAAGTACTTACACAGCTGCTAAATCCCAATGGAAATAACTAGAGTAAAAGAAAAAGTAAACAGAGGGCTTCCTTTAATAAAAGTGAAATATTTATTTACCTTTTTGGTCAGTTAAAGTTTGTGTTAGAATACATAACTTCAGTGTAACAATGATAGCCAGATATTATGAAAGAAGTTGATTCGAAGATAGAGATGAATACATTTCTTCAATACTAACATTATAGTCATTACTTTTATTTGAGACATGTTTGGCAAATAAATTGGAAGAGAAGAATGCGTGTAATTTTTAAGATAAAACATACTTAAACATATAACTCTAAAATTCGCTTCGTTTTTCTAAAACATCATCCTTTAAAATAGATACAGTATTTAATTTGAATATTTTTAATTGTTTTATTTCAATTTTATTATAATGAAGTTTTGAAGAAAGAAAATGTTATCACGTGTAATTCATGAAAGGAAACATTTTTATTTTGAAAAGATGAATATTACTTTTTAATTTACTTACTTTCCTAAACAGTAATTTATGTTAAAAAATATAATGCACATTTAGACCTTAAATAGCTTGAATTTAACAAATTTTAAATAAATTAACTTTTTAGAAAGATACAGATTATTATTTCATTAGATATTATTTAAGTTTTTTATTAATTATTATATTATTTATTACATATAATAAGTTATTATATATAATAAATAATATACATAATAAAAATATGGAGCAAATTCTTTAATAAATGGTAAGAATATAAATTTTTTTTCTCAATGAAGCTATAGGAGCCTTTCATATTTACATATTACATCATAATTTCATATAGTTTTCATGCTTAATTTGTTAACAAAATGTGAAATTCATAAGAAAATACCTTATTCAAAAAGAAATATTTCTTTAATTAAGATCAGCAACCACTGAATAAGACTCATTTCTGAAAGTGATGTCCCAACTTTATTATCCTTAATGAAATTAGTTTTTAAAATTGCTGTGAAGATTTACATTTTATAAATTTTTGGCTCGAATTTTGCTGAATGATTAGATAATAAATTGCTTTGCTGCTAAAGGTGATAAGTAAAATGTAATTTTAATTGAAAAAAATGCTTGGAAAATATTGAAAAATGTCGTGAATGATAGTGTAATTATTTTAAATAACTTTGTAGTATATAGCATGCTAATCACATTCATGTGCTCAGTGAAGTTATTAAATTACTTATGCTCGGGAAGCGGTAAGGAAATTTTATTTCCAGCTTAACGGAAAACGGAAGGGATACATACTTCTGATTGTCTTTAAGAAAAATCTACCTGGATAATTAAATATGTCCTTAAATGTCTTTTTGAATGCTGAATGTAATTATTTACAAAGAAATGGAGAGAAATCTTTCGAAAGTACAGGCTTTCAATTCTATGATAACTTCTTATAGTCAACCGGTGAAGAAAATGGAAAAATCTTTTAGTCATAAAAGTGAATAATTTATTATACTTTTGTTCAAATAAATGAATAATAAATCATTCAATCTACTGGCAAATGTGCCATTTTTAACATATAACATTACATTTTTTTTTTGTAAAAAAAAAATAAACTTAATATTGGTTATGTAAAGCAAAATCAGGGGAAAAATATAATTAGTATTATCTTTTACTTAATTGGTGCCAAGTAAATGAATTCGCTAAAAAATTCCTTATTTGCTGACAATCAATATCACAAGGCAACTATTTAGTAAAATATAATGTGTTTGTAACAAGATTTATTCCCTTCGATAATTCCATCTAATTCACTGAATGCCTTTTCATACTCTAAATAATTTCTCATGTGACTTAATGTGCAAATATCCTATATTTAAAGTTATAATTTCAATTTAAAGACATAGAAGATGTGGTTTGGGTTTTTTTCCAAAGGATCGTAATAGAGCATTAAGGTGATTTTTCATTAGTTATCCAAAATAGCGTTTTTTTCTTCAGAAAAATATCAGGAAATTAACCTTCATTAAGTTTTCTTAAATCACATAAAAATTAATTTCAAACGGTAATGGAAATTTGCGTATATTAATAATGAAAACATGTGAAATGTAAATTACGATACAATTTATGAAACAGATATTTGCAATTTTATACTGTAAACAAAATTTTTTGTTCATATGTCGTAAATAAATTTTTAATGTGAATATTTATGCACTTGGATAATTGTACTTTTCTAAAAATAAGTTTAATTTTTTGTATTCATTTTTTCAGCATGTTTTTCATAAACATGCTGAATAAATCAATTAGTCACATAATTTAACTGTGGAAAGTTATTCGTAGGAAAACTTTATTTAACTTTTACTAGTCAAATTCATTCACATGATTTAATTTTGAAACTTAACATTAACTTAACATGTAAAACATTTTGGGATAAATAATTTATTTGTTTAAAATTTTTACAGGATAAATTTATTTGCTATTCATGATTATTTTTATACACTATTTTTTTCTCTGCTATTAATGTTCCTAGTTGGTAACCTTATCGTTAGCTTCCTGTTTATGGTTCATCAGTACACGGGTTTAATTCCCACTTTAAGATGAATTCCGAATGATTTCTCAAAAATATATATAGATTTGCATCATTTTTTAAAAATATTCAATAATAAGTTTTTTTCCAATGGTCGGGGAATATCGGGATGAATTGTTCCCTTATACCCAAGGAACCGGCCGGAAACAGCGACCTCTTTTCCGCCGAGGCTTTGCCCCGTGTGCACCACAGGGGTGGGCTACCATTGCACCCTAGATGCCGAGATACATATGAAGAATGGTAGACAAACAGGATTACTAGACGAACACAGCAGATTTTATAATCAAACGATGCATCCCGGCGACACATAACAACCACGTCTTATCGGGAGTCGAACCCGAACCCACCCGGCAGAAGCCGAAGACTGTAACCACCATACTGGCTGGGCGACTATTCAATAATAAGTCTAAATAAATAAAAACTTTAGATTTTTTCTTCAGAGAAACAATAACTTTTTGCCTTCCTTACATAAACCAATTCATCCTAGATACATAATCATTTAATCTTTATTTCTCGTATCTGAATTTTTTCCTCATTATTTTTTTCTAGATGACTTAGCATAACTCTTTTATTAATTTAATCTTTAATTTCTATTTTATAATTTATTGTCGCTAATGTTTTACATTAGTTATTTGACTGTGTGTTAAAGTCATAAATTTATTTCATTTTTCTTAATTTTTTTTCTTACTGATAAAATATTTTTGAATATGGAGCTTCAACTGCTTAATCTTGCGCTGTTTTTAGTCAAACTCATATTAAGCTTCTTAATATATTTTTAAAATTCTATTTTATGAAACATATATAATAACTTAAATTTTAACTATAAAATTTGAGGATAATATATTTCTATAAGACATACTTCCTTTACACAACAGTATAATCATACAATGGTAGAAAAATATTTGTCGGGCATCAGTATTTTATATTGATTTTTCCTTTATCATTAAAACAGAGAATACAATATTTCGAAATTTATGCATTTATTTAAAAATAAAGAATCTAATAACATTGATAATTTTAACCATTATATTGAGAGATTATTGATATTAATATAAATTAATTTGATTTGTGGTTTGAGTATACTAACTGATTTAATGAGTAATAAATAATTACATACTAATTCTTTTTAAAAATTGATTTTGCATTTTTTATGGATGTTATTGTATTTTATAGCACTTTTGTAATTATTTTGGGGTCTAAAGAAAAATGGAAATAGATGAATATTAATCAATGTCATAAATTTGTTAATTTTTATTATAAAAATTTAAAACTCAATCAATAAGCTAAAATTGCGCAATATTTAAAATATATTGACGCACGTGTTTAGAATATTGTAGTAAATCATTTGTGAACCTTTCATAATTTCATTTCAAATTATCCACTGAGCATTTTTTGCGTTCATCTGAGAAATCTAAAAAAATGTTATTATTTCTTTCTAAATGAATTAATGTGTGATAGTGAAAATTAACTTTATATTTTTTCTCCACTTTTTCTTTAGCGAATAATTTTTTGGTTTATATTTTTTATTAAAAAAGTACAAAGAATTTTCTAGATTGAGTTTTAGATTTTAAAGTTCTTTTTATTAATATTTTCTAGACTTAATTCAAATAACAAACGAATTTATTTCAAAAGACTTAATTTACATAAATATTTGTTTCTAAGAGTTTAATAACTATATCAAATAAAAATTTTTATTAAATACAACTTCAGATTTTAAATTTAAATAAGTGGTATTGACATTATAGAGATTTTTCATTAAATTAAAGAAACTCATTCTTAATGTCTGAAATAAATAAAAAATACCAAAATCTTTAAGTAATCATCTTGCATTTTCTATTTTATTGAAGAGAAAATATTATTCTTATAAAGTTATGAGAATAAAAATATTTTCTAGACATCTTCGATGTTCTTTATAACTATTTAAGGAAGTTTCTTATTAATAAGAGCTGATATTTCTTAGTAGAAAAGAAGTTGATTCCGTCTTAAAAGCTTTTTGAGATGCTTCTTTTAGCGTGAAATAGGAAGAAAATTTCTGTCATTTCTTTTCTCGCGCGCGCGCGCGCGCGTTTATTATAAACTCAGAAATGTGCATTAAATAATTATTACAGTGATGAATTCATGCATGGATTTTTAATAAATAATTATTCTTATTGATTTCTTAAATATGTATTATTTTATCCTTCAATGTATGTAAATGATTTGAACATAATTATTAAAGAATTTCTTTAATAATTGAAATTTTCTTCTCTTTTAGTACCCTCATTTCAGTTTTTTTATACAGATTCAGCAATAAATAGAATAATTTGAAGCTTTAAACAAGCATGTTTGGAATTCATAAATTCTTGCTTATAAAAAATTCTGAAATGATTAAGAAAATTAAAAGGAAATCTATTCACAAATTAATTATTTTAAGTCATTATGAGCACGCATTTTATTTAATTACGAATAAATGAGATTAATATCTAATCTAAGCAAAATAAATTTTAAAAGTTAATAAATTCATTGCGAGTTACATTGTATAAACTTTTAAAAAATAATTCTATTTGGCGTAATGAAGCATTGAAATAATTTTCATTTGAGCTTCTAACTATAGATTACGCGATATAAAGGAAAATTTTACTGTCTTTATAACCTACGTTTTAATAAGACATTATAAACTTAATTTTCTATTAAGTAAAGAATTTCCTAGCCTTTCATTAAAAATGTTTTAGCCAATAATTGTAGTTTTGAATAAATTCAGCCAATAATTGTAGTCTAGTGAATAATATTTAAAGTAGTCATGTGTAATTTTGGTTTAAATAAAATTTTTAACAATACTTTTGAATACAAATACTCCAACCATTGTATTAAATACATATACAAAATTAAGATACAAAAAACATTAAAAAAATACATAAATTAATACATACAAGCAGTTAAAATACAATGAAATAATGTATTTAGTATCTAAATCATCAGAAATGTTTTATAATGATGTACAATATTATTTATAAAGAGAATTATGATTCGGTGTAGGAGCGGGTATCCCATGGATTGACAAAAAATAATATGAGAAATAAAATTTAATTTTTGGTTGCCTTGATATTTTCAGTGCTTTAACCAACATAATTTTAGTATTGTAATTTTATGATTCACATTTTGGCGCCTATCTATTCGTTAAAAAATACACCAAAAGATCAAGGAGGAACTGTAATTGAATTTTTACACAATGTTTCACAATTTTTCAAATAACAAATATATAACATCTCTTTAATTATATTATATTGTTTTATTTTGCTAATAAATATGTGTAAAAATATTTATTGTTTTTATTTGTTTTCTCAATTGTTTTTAATCTTTAAGGGTAAATATTTCTCGAAATGAGACAATAGTAAAATGATTTCCTTATTTTATATTATGAAATTAAGTATTTAATTATTTCTTGTAACTTTCACGAAAATTGGATGTAAAATTTATAATATACTGAACTCCCCTAAAAGTGTTATAAGCGTTATGTTCATTAGATTATACTACATATGTAATGTAAATTTAGAATATATTATTCCAGTTGTACGAGATCTTGTGCAACTAATTCTTTCAGAAGTTTAAAATTCTAATTAAATATTCTATATTTATCATGAGTGTAAATTTTACGAAGCAAAATATTAAATTTCACAAATAAAACTGCATTTTAAAAGCTTGTTTTGAACAATTAAAAAAGAGTTTTATAATTTACATACACTAATGATGAAATGAAGAATTTTTAATATGCATGTGATTCCTTTATGAATTTGCAAATTTAATCAGAATTTACAAATCATTGAAAGCACTTTTTATGTCCAAGAATTGTATATATGTTTGAAAAATTGTATTTTAGATAGCTACTAAATATCTGAAATTTTGTGGTGGGAATCAACTTTATATTTTTGTTTTAAAATTTTTTTCTTGTAAGAATTTAAACTTTTATGACGAATACTATGAATTTTAAAGGACATGATTTACACAATAAATATGCAGTATGGGATAAATTAAAAAAAATTTCTTGAAATTAATCTACTATTGCTCAAATGACGCAGAATATATCTATTGTTACTTGAAGTTTTGATTGTTATCTAATTCTACCGCAATTATTTATTTATATAATGTTTTGTTAATTTCCTTTATTTAATGTTTCTCCTATAGATTTTATTACCATAACTTAACTCATCCATCGCCTCTTATCTGAAGATAATTGTTCATGAAATGAATAGTTCAACCGTTGAAGCTCTTGCTGAAATTAAATACCCGAAACAAACACTTTAATCCCTACCTCAGTATTAAAATTTTTCCTTTATAATGATTTGAGTTAGGTAAGAGAAAAGACATTTTTAATTAACTTTTGAAATAAGTTTCTTTCGTAATCTTATTATTCAAGAAAAATGTTTCATCCTGATTCTGACATAAGTGGTAAATTAAAAAATATCTTTTTCGACCTGTTTTTATTTAATGCAAAAGATTGTTTTAATTTATTACTCGCTTGAGACATGTTTAAGAATTTTTTATGTTAAACATTCATTTATTAGATCTAAACTTGAATATCAAAATTCTTACAAAATTTAATTACTTGAATTTCAGTAGTTGGTGATTTAAAAATTCTCTCTTAGGTTTTAGGTACACAACTATACATTTTAATTTTGTTCATTTCGAAAGAAATTGATATGGATATTAAATTCTGTTGGTTTTATCAAGATGGATTTCATTATAACCAAATATTGGTGGATTGAGTTACTGAATTAAATTTTTTATTAATCTCATAAATCTTTCATATAATTTCATAAGTTTTCCCGACACTTTAAATTAATTTGCTTTTGAAGGATTTTCCATGTTTTTTCATTTAAATTCATATGAATATTTTAAAATTTATTTTCTTAAAATTCATTAAAATATTTTTAATGTTTAAATATTCTTTCAATAATGAAAATCAGTCATAATCTTATGAATTCATTGTCAAAGTTAGCAAAATGAAGCAAAATCTCAAATTGATCAATATACATTCCTTAAATAAAATTTGTCATTGAACTTAAACAAACTTTTATTTTTAATGAAATTTTATTCTAATAGATGGTATATAAGTTTAAAAATTGCAAACAATGAAAATTTAATATCCAATATGTTTAAGAATAAAATATTAAGAAAAATACGTAAGGAAGCTTTATCTTTCCTTTGATTGGCCACATAGCAGTCATTATCATAAAAGAGTTATAAAGTCTATCAACGTTTTATTTTCCAAAAATGAATGAACTTAGTTTAAAAACTTTTTTTAGGCACAGATGCTGTATAATCCAGAACGCAAAATTATGAATTTTTTCAGGCGATAAAGAAATATTAACGCATTATGACGTGCGGGATGACGTATATACTAGGGTTTCCAAAATAGAATTTTCTTCATAATTCTAATAGGTCTCCATCTTTATGACGTAATAAAAAGCAGGTTGCTAGATACATATGGGAATTCTAAAAAAAAAAAAAAAAAAAAAAAAAAAAAAATTACTAAACTCAGAATATTCATCCCGATTTATATGGCATTTTTGCTTTTTCTTAATAGTTATCTTAACAACATTGAAATTCTGAAAGTATTTAGAAAATTAATTTAAATTTTAAATAACGCAACCATATTAAATATTTCTTTCGTTAAATGTTTTATCTATCATATGAAATATTGGATGAATTGCTTGAGTCAGTTATTAGTTGCAATGAGCATTTTTTCTAGAATTAAGAATTATAAATTCAAAATTCATTAACTGTGAATAATTCTAAATTTTTAAAATCAAATGTCTAAAAAAATAGAAGAAAGGGCTAACGTTTGATGAATGTTCATGAAGTAAATTCACAATGAATGGAAGTTTCTTTATTAATTAATATAGAGAATCGCGAACGCAGATAAAAAACTTTATTTTCAAATTTTAGTAGTTTTAAAGTTGATCAGAAATTATAAATATGCCATTAAATATGTATTAAAGGAAAAATTTAGGGGTAAGATGAAACATAATAAATCATTTAAAAAACTACAACTAAATTTTCCAAAGATTAAAGTAGAATTTACAACTCCTAAAGTTTAGACACCCGAAAATAATTATGTTTGTTGTTGGCTTATCCTCTTTAAAGAACTGATATTTGTCAAATTAATTCCAATAAATTGTTGACAGATAGAAAGTCAATGTCTAGCGCAAGGGTTCTGAGGATGAATCCTACCGGGAAAGTCCGACGCAATTCCGAATATGTTTCGGTGAGGCTGGATGGTCACTGCATTTTTTACACAAGTGTGAAAATTTTTTGTACCAAGTTCAAACGATAAACATCTTAGATGTCCACTTGAGACTCTGGCCAAGGCAGTTTGTCATCTTTAGTTGCATTTTATTTCCAAAAGAGTTCCAGTAGATGCTCCAGAGTACCATTGTTGTGTTGGTGAAATTTACCAGATTGAATGTAGTTTAGATTTTTCATTAGAGTAAAGTTCCTGATATGTAAGTGATGAACCAGTGAGCGTATCATCCTCTTTAGCCAGTCGATCTGCTGTCTCATTGTCACTAATATTTGCAAAGGAAAAATTATGTGGTATGTAAAAGTAGATATGTACGGCTACAATAGCTTTGGTAACAATTGATTATCACACAAATATATTTTATATTAAAGAGATTGGCAATAATGTTTTTGGTAAAATAATAGATGTTGATAAATATGATTATTTTTAGTGAAAACATTCCTGCATGAAGAATATTAAGTATTTTTAAGTCTAATGGCAATTCAATATACAGCTTCTGATTAAAAAATTTGTAAAAGAATTATAGATGTCGAACAGGTTTGTGGTCACATGATATATAAAGACATGGGAAAATGAAAAATTATATATTTGACATTGTGAACAAATAGGATTATCACTGGCCTTTTCTCCAAGAAGATGATGCTTGTAACAATGGACTATTAATCTTTGTACACACTGCAATAATCAGAAACACAAATACATTATTTTCTCCAATTACCAAACAAAGTCAGTCAACATGTTAGATCTGTTTTAGAGTTATAAACAGGCTAAGCAAAACTAAGAATTTTTTAAACATTTATTCCTCATTTTTGATATTGATAACTCTGGAGAAATATTAATATAAAAAACTTGTGAAATATTAATATCCTCATAATTAGACATTTCTTTCGCAAAAAATGCTTAAACGCATAAATTTATGCGTTAGATTCTATGCTGTTAAAATTCTTTTCAACTGATGTGTTTTATGTCAACATGTTTTGGAAACTATACCAGTACAAAAATTTGTTTGTCCCAAAATTGAAATAGCCGTCTATAATTACTTTTGTAATATATCACTTACAACTTTTTTAATGCCTGACATTATTATATACAGTTAATAGTTTAATAAATAATTTTTGACATGCATTGTATACTTCGAAGATAAATAGATGAAACTATGTGAATGGGTGTTTAATATCATGTAGAGAATGGGCTAATAATTTAAGTTGCTTAAGGCATCTTAATATTTACTGCGTAAATTATTTTCTGGGATTTTTTTCCTTGGAGAGTGAGCTGCATTTACGTGTCGCAAGGGGGAAAACCCAGAAAAATTCCCCTCATCCCTCCCAACAGTTCTTTGCTCATCAATCGCTGAAATTTAATTCGTGACTTTCTGCTTTGCTCTAACACCAGGCCATGGTGAATCAGTAGTGGAGACTTTTAATCCAGAGACTTTATCGCCTTACTTGTGAATACGTGACTTTATCGTTTTATAAAATTAATTTGTTACATTAAAGTTAAATTTATTTCGATTTATAAACCTAATAGTATAATATCTTTAAATTCTCTATTATTTGAAGATATTTTTTATATTAGACAAATTTAATTCTAAGATTAAATTGTGAAATATATAATTCATAAATATTTGTAATTTAAATTCTTTTTTTGTCTCTCTCTCTCTATATATATATATATTATATATATATATATATATATATATATATTCTCTATTTTTTCACCTCCAATCTTCTTGTCAATAAAAACTGAAGTGATGTCGACCCATTATCGACAGGACTATGGTTGGAACAAATTTTTGTGGGCAAGTTGATATCTGACTATCACACAACCCGATGACGAGAGTGAAAGTGCTTAGAGAATACATACGCAATCTTCACAAAAAGCGTGCAAATACACACATTTTGAAATGGTAAGCTTAATGATCTAGTTAATAAAATATAATGTATCAAAATGTCAATATGTGCAATGTCTGTACAACATCAGAATAAATTCTTAGATCCTATTGTAAGACTAAATTTTTCAACAGTATATTCTACTTCCTTTTTTTTACACAAAAATATTTTACCCTTAGAACAGTCATCGTTGGCGACCTCTGGAGAGTGAAGGATTACAGAGTGACCAATGTATTTTCCAAATCTAAATCCCATTGAAAATCCTTGGAATGCCATTGATCGTGTCTTGTGTATGCAAATTTGACTCCAAGCCTTTTACACAATATTGAACATGGCAATCATTAAAAAGTACCACAACTTGGTTCTGCGAGGGATGATTATACAATGTGACCAGGCATTATATAAACTTTATAAAAATCATGCCAAACTTTTGTGAATTCGTAATTATTATGCACTTAGTTAAAGTTAAATTTTTACTTCTTATTAAACTTGTTTTAGTAAATTATTTCAATATTATGCAAATTCGTAATTTACAAAAACTCGTTAATATTTTGTTTTTGCAGTTTCTTTCTTTCTTTGCTAATGATTATAGACAAATTTATCACTTTTCTCTGCATTTTGTACCCATCAAAGCAGTAATAATCAATTCTTTTTTGTAATTTACTGCCCTGTGATTAATTTTCAAAAATGAGTGTAAACACACAAATAAAATTCTAATTATTTTCGAAAATCTGTGAAATTGTGTGTGTGTGCTTAAAATATTGAAATTAACTTAAAAAAATATTCAGCTATGTGTTAAATTTTGTATGTAAATTTGGTGAACTTTAATCTAAATTTCTCGATAAGGTATATTATTTCCTTAACAATAACACTGTAAATTAAATGCTAAAAGTATTTCAAAAATAAGAATGATATAATGCTAAAATATGTATTTCTGGACTCGGGTAAAAATTTATTAAATAAGGAAAAATTACTTTTACATTTTTTTTAAAATTCGTAGTTATGTATCATTATTTCTTATTCCCCACTGAAATTAAATCCTTTTGTTTACATTGCATTATTTTATTTATTACTAAAAAATATATATTTTCCTTTCTTAATAAAAATTATTCAAATATACATTATCCGCATTGTTTCTTTCCGGTTTTTAAGAAGTAAATGAGAAATGATACTTCCCGATATATTTTATCACATTTAAAAATATTATGAAAACACTGTCTCTTTCCTTTTTGTATTCTTAAAAGAAACAAGTAAATTTTTCATTTTTGAATTTCCTTCTATATAAATGTATCTTGTGGTGAAATGTGCATTTTAGTAACAGAGTAACCAAAATTGAGCTGTCAATATGCAAACAGTTGATTTTTCCAAATTAGACTTATTCTCTAATGCATTTAAATTACATATTTATGGAAGAAAACTTGCTTTAAATAAAAATTTCACAGTGATAGTATGTAAATAAATGTATGTTCTTCTTATCACTGTTCAAAGTCAGAATATCAAGATTTTATAAATGCATTATAAAAAACAAAACTGAGTTTATAAGAATAAATATTTTATGTGGAAACGATGCAAAAATTCTCTCGAATTAGATACAAGCTTGATTATATAAAAGCTCTTCATATTTGCAAATTCTGAATTTATTGAGAATGTTTTCAAAGTAATGAAGAAAATTTTCAAAAGAAATTATTTTTTACTACCTCAAATAGATAAATATCTTAAACTACAAAAACTACAGAAATGAATTATGTAATGCAGATGATATTGCATATGGTGGTTCAATTTGAATAATAGTCATGTATTAGCGCATGTATTTTTGTAATTTAGAGTGTACCTATGAAATTTTCATTCTAAATTTGTTACTTATTATTCACAAGCCTTGTTGGTTTTAGAAATTGTAATAGTTTATAATTGTAAACTGCGTTTATTGATTTTATTAAATAGTTAATTCGTTATTTTTACCTAGAAAGCAATTAAATAACTAATACTATATAAGATTCGTTAATTTAGTAAACTATATAGAAAAATAGTTTTCTCAGATAGGAATAGATTTTCGCCATAGAAAATTAGACAGATTTATGGGTTTAAAATGAACGAGATGACATTAAGAAGTTTAATTTTTTGTAGACAGGAGCTTATATATAGAAGGTTCATATTGCTTATAACTTCTCGACAATTTTTGCTACTTATACTATAAAGTGGGTAGCAAATGGTATTTTGGTTTTATAGAAATGTGTGTGGGTTTAAAGAGTTAACACAAAGAACTTTTAAGCACCATGAATCTTAACAGGCATTATAAATGGTTTGTCATACATTTTCGTCAGTATTATTGTTGATTCACATCCGGTCGTTAGTATACAAATTAAAATTATTATGACGAGTTTGCCTATTCAAATACATTCCTAAGTAATAATCCTAAAGATAATTCTAGAGAGAAAGCTTATAACTGATTATTTTCCTAGATCTAGTTTCTATTTTGAATAGTAATTTTAGTTTATGTAAATATTTGGAAATATTTTTCAAGGTTTTTCTTATGATTAATTGCATCAAACTATGTAAGATATCCTTTTATTCGCAAAAATTCATAATAAAGTAGGCTAACCAATACTAATCGCCTCATTTAATTTACAGTGTACTCATCAAATATTTAAATCTTAGTAGCTTTGCTGTTAACATAGCTCAGATAGATTAAGAAAATAAAATAAAGTCAGTCAAAAGTTTTGGGACATTTGTGATGCGTAACATGTAAAGCGGCGGATATCTGGCGGATATCTAATACAGAATTGTATGTCAAAAATTTGCTGCCTACTGTTAAGTATGGAGGCCGTAACCAATTAATCTAGGGCTGCATGGCAAGCTCTGGTGTTGGAAACTTAGATTTCATACATTGTATAAGTAATAAATATGTCTATCTTGACATTCGCAAGCGAAATTTAAAGCAAAGTGAGAGAATCTTGGGAATAGCAAGTCATTTTAATTTGTACCAGGATAACGGCCCAAAACATACTGCTCACATTTGAAAGTTATGGGCCCTTTACCACTGTCCTGGCGTGATTAAAACCCTTGCACAGAGTCCAGATCTTAATCCCATAGAACATGTATGGGATTATTTGCAGCAAAAACTCAATGAACCCCACATTTCTAACAAGCAGGAGTTAAGAAAACATCTGGTTTAAGAGTGGGCCAAAATAGACTGGTAATTTTGTGCAAAACTGGTCAAATCCATGCCAAATCAACTGTTAGTACAAAGGGGGTCCAACAAGATACTAACTACTAATTTTTTTGCTGATTTTTTATTTATTGGGCAGTGTCCTAATACTTTTTTGAGCTCATTTTTGTCTTGCCTTTTTTTTCTTTAAATTATAAGAATATTTACATTAATATTTGAGTTTTGTTTCAGTCACTGTGATTTGCATTTAACAAAATGTCATATACGTCTTTTTTGTTTCATTTGTGTATTTAAGTTATATATTATGATAAAATTTCATGAACTTATATTGTGTCCCAATACTTTTTTGACAGACTGTATATTCATTTTTTAAAAACTACTACGTTTTTGAAATTATTGTTTCCTGTGTTAAAAATAAACACACACACACATCACATTATGTACCAACTATTATCTTATTTTATTGTTTTTTTATATAAATTATGCATATGACTTTGCGTATAACAGGCCATTTAATTTTTATTCTAGTAATTTTAATTCTAGTAATTATTCTAGTGGTTTCAACACACACACAAATATAAAAAAAATCGTACTCATCAGTATTTCGTAACAAGAGTACAATGAAAGAAATTTATGATTTTAGGCAATCTTATGGAGTAAGTTGGTCATCAGCGTTTTAAATTTCATTTAGAGATAATGTTAAACTACAAAAATGGGAATGAAACAACTTTTGAAGGCAACTTGGGACTTTTTCAAATTATTTCAATTTAAACATGTAGGAACAATATTAAGACAAAAATTGAATTGTATTACTCATTGAAACTTCGAGGAATATAATATGATTTTCCTTAATTTTATGAAATTAAATATAAGTTCTATGTGACATCACAATATATTTTTTAAAGAAATTTCTGGGTTTTTCATTTTGGCAAATAAGGGGATACAAGTTGGTCAAAACCGAGTTTGTCGATCCACATTTGCATTTTTAAATCTCGTTTTACAGTTGGTTTCAGAGGTTTCAAGATGTTTCACGTACATTGTCTTCATTAGCCATTATGTCAGCTTATTCAAACGTTAATATACAAATTATAATTATTACATCAAACTTAGTGGTTTTAATTACATACAAATTCATTCACTGCTTTCAATTAAATCTCATTACAATCGTATCTTGAACTGACATATAGAGTAATTAAGATAACAGTGATTTTGCAGCGAAAATGTATCACTAATTTACATCTGAATTTTAGTTAATCTAGCTTATGTTTAGAAAGGGGCCTTCAATTCGTGTAATTATTTGGAAAAAATATTTTTCAAGAATTCTCTTTCAATTAATAAATTATATATATATATATATATATATGTATATAATATGAAATTTGAATACATAAATGTGAATAAGGTATACACATTTTTTAAAATAGTTTAATTACTATGTTGTTAAATTCAATGTTGTCTACTGTACAAGTGTTCCATAGTTATTCCCAATTCATAAAATATATTGCTAATAATTTTACCATAATACTATTTCATACTTAATATTTTTCCTATTTCATTACATTTAATACATTTGATTCTAGTAATTAAATGAAATTATTTTCCAGAAATCTCATCAAATTTATGGTTTCAGAAGGAATTCTAACAATGAGTTTGGATAAATTTATGGATTAACGTAATCATTAGTTTTAGTGAAACTTTTTCTAAAAACTATTAGTATTAAAATATAAACTTTTACTATGGGGATTCCTTAATTGAAATTTTTTATTCCTATAATTTAAGCCATAATTTTTATAAGCTTTGTCATATCTATTTACAATGTTATTTGGATTCTATGAACCAGGATTTCCTATATTACGCAACTTTGTGACAAAAATGTTTCAAGTACCCAGAATAAAATTTATGTCGATTTTAATAGTTTATTGAACAATTAGATATAATAAACTATTATCTGTTGAGCTTTGTTTTAACATCTGTTCCATGTTAACATCGGTTCCAAGTTCGAATTTAGATCTGGGTATAGATGTTCCTTTCTCTCTCTGTGTATGTGGTTCTTTATTCCTTTGCTATCGAGGCGGAGCTGGCACACCCACTGTGTAAAATGCCATTACAATCCTAAGTGCAGCCAGGCAATAGAAAATGATTTAAAATTTTGCCGTTAAAAGAAATTGATTAATAATGTATTGAGGTAAGCGAGATGAATTTACATGCCTCATAAGGTGAAAAGCTATATCATGAATAATACATGAAATAAAAGTTTCTCTTTTGAGAAATTATTTGCATCTATTTCTCCTTTAATCCAAATTTCTGCGATACTGAATCAATTATCAAGTGTAAAATATCAATAAAGAAAAATCTTTTCCTTGGTATTTTAATCGTAACAATTTGTATCGAATCCCGCAATAAAATGATTTCAATAAACCATATTTTTATATAATTACAATAAAGTGTTTTCCTTATGAAGAAGTGCAAATTCCAAAATATTGACATATAGTAAAACTCTTTATTAACTCATAAAATTCCAGTTTTTATATAACATCAATGTTTAAGATATAGTAGTACAAACATTTACTTATTATCAGTTGGAGTGTTTTCAGACATTTGGTTCAATTCAGTTGAGTTACGTTCACTCTTTCCAAGACACACATTTTAAAACTAGTTCTATATTCTTTTGATAAAATTTCCAAACATCAAATTTACATTCCTTAGCAAATTTTAATTGAATTTCAAATGAATTTTCAAATTGTCTACAGAAAACTCAGTTGATATATATCGTCCAAATCATATACATACATGTATACGTTAAGAGCAAATGAGCCCTGTATTGTACCTTTAGGTAAACGGATTTGGTGTACCTTAAGGTAAACGGATTTGGTGTACCTTAAGGTAAACGGATTTGGTGTACCTTAAGGTAAACGGATTTGGTGTACCTTAAGGTAAACGGATTTGGTGTACCTTAAGGTAAACGGATTTGGTGTACCTTTAGGTAAACGGATTTGGTGTACCTTTAGGTAAACGGATTTGGTGTACCTTTAGGTAAACGGATTTGGTGTACCTTTAGGTAAACGGATTTGGTGTACCTTTAGGTAAACGGATTTGGTGTACCTTTAGGTAAACGGATTTGGTGTACCTTAAGGTAAACGGATTTGGTGTACCTTAAGGTAAACGGATTTGGTGTACCTTTAGGTAAACGGATTTGGTGTACCTTTAGGTAAACGGATTTGGTGTACCTTTAGGTAAACGGATTTGGTGTACCTTTAGGTAAACGGATTTGGTGTACCTTTAGGTAAACGGATTTGGTGTACCTTTAGGTAAACGGATTCGCTCATCACCAAACACCTTATGATTTTGAGCCACTGTCAGATGACGAGGTAGCACCTGAACTGGCAGCTTCCTTTCAGTAGCACAAGTGGAAGGACTTTCAACGTTGCAAATTAACGTGGACAGATCTCTAACCCACAAAGCTTTCCAAATCATATATAAAACACAGTTATAATTGTCTTTTACAGCGCAATATTAGCGAAATTTTTTAATGCCTTTCTGCCTTTTAGAATTTCATCGCTACAAGGGACGAAAATATTTACACTGGAACAACTTTTACAGAGGAGCACCCAGTATATGTGCCATCTTTTACCCGAAAGTTAAAAGATGAAGAAACATACACTTAGAGAAAGGGACATCTTTGTTCGAACCAAGACTCGAACTCGGGACCCACTGCTTCAAAGTTATGGACGCTAACCACTCAGTTATCGGTGAGGGATAAGAGAAAAGTATAATTGTCAGTTATAACTGAATTGAGTTCTAAAAAATAGCTACATCGTTAATATTTTCTTTTACATTTCTATTAATCCGTTACCTATACCTTAATATTAAAATAAAAAATAAAATATATGATAACGGTAAATTATATAAAGATTATAAGAGGGTCATTCTGAAATTTTTGAGACACAACTAGGTTTTTAAAGTTATAAAATTTTAGGTGTGTTCAAAGTAGTCTCCTTCAGCATCAATGTACTTTTGTAGACGATTTTTTCACAGATTAAATGCCTCAACCCATTCATTTCTTGGAATAGATGAAAAAAAATGCATTTATAGCCACGCCAATCTCTTCTGAATGAAAACGACGTCCACGTAAGTTCTTTTTTTAGATTAAAGAATAACCAAAAGTCGCACATAGCTAAATCAGGTGAATATGGCAGATGTTCTATCACTTTAATTTGCTTTTGCTAAAGAAACTCAACTGTTAATCAGGCTGTATGTGAAGACACATTGTCATTGTGAAGCATTAGTCCCCTAACATTCAATTCTTGTAGAATTTCTGGAAGACATTTAGTGGTATACCAGTTTGCTATTACTGTCCTCTGTCCTTCCAACTTGATGTCTTTGACCTATCCCGTACTTATGAAGAAAACGGCATACATCACTTTTTTCAGTGCGCGTTGTTTTTTCACCTTGGTTGGCGTGGGATCATCTTCAAAGACTCATATATTGCTTTTTTAACTTGTTGGAACGTCAAAAAACGGTATGTACGTTTCATCACCTGTTACAATTTTAGAAATGATGCGGTGGCCACCATCATTTAGCAATTTAAGAGTTTCTTTACTGATTCAAACCCGCTCCTCTTTTTGGTGATCAGTTAGATTATGGGGAATGCAACGGCAAACTACTTTTTTCATAAGTAATTATTCATGAATAATTTTGTGTATGCCTACGGATCCAATGTTAAGTGCCTTCTGTATAATTTGATAGGTACAGCGATTAACATCCATTAACAATTTTCGTATGGCAGACATATTATCCGGGATTACTGCCGACGGCGGCCTTCCAGTGTGTTCTTCATCCTGAAGAAAATTGCGACCTCTTCTACATTCTCTAAACCATCTGAATACAGTAGAATGAACTGGAGATTCATCACCAAATGCTAATTGCAATCGTCGGACGCAATCTTCTTCATTTAATCCTGCTTTAAAACCGTAGAAAATCATAGCGCGAAAATGCTCTCGCGTCAACTCCATTTTATCTCCTGTTTAAAATTGATTATAAGCTAAATAAGTTGAAGTAAGTCAGTAAAAAATCGTCTTCTGTGTTAAAATACTTTGTATTTTAAAAGTAAACCGTTATTTTTATTTTGTATATTCTCGTCTGCTCGTATCTCAAAAATTTCAGAGTAACCTTCGTAAAAATTTATCCGCATATATATCTTTCTATATTTAGACCGAAAATTGTTATATTCAATTTACACGCGTTATTTTTTTCTGTCTAGACAGATTTTGTATTCATAATTATTAAGTCAAGTTTATCTAATTATGCAAATTTATATATATATATATATATATATTAATGACATAATTTGACATAATTTTATTTCTCTACGTATTTCGTTTAATATTCAGCCAACAAATTTCAACTAATATAAAATTTTGATATAAATATATTCAATCGTTTACTTAAAATTCTTACATAGTATCTCTAATGGAATATTTTCTGAATACTTATTTTAACAATTTTTTATACACCTTGTCATCAGAACTATTATTTTTTTTCCAGAAGATGAAAAAAAAATTAACAATGTAATATTACTTGAGAAAGAAACTCAATACTTTTTTTAAATATTTCAATTAATTAATTGTATGTCATTAGTTATTAAATAAAAGTAGTTTAAACATTACGATTAATTAATTAATTTCTGTAAAATTTTAATAAAGTGTAATTTTTTATAGTATAATAAGAATTAATTATTCTTATTTTTAATTAATCCTTTATATAATTACGTAAAGAAATAAATTTTTTTAAATGTTATGAAAATTGTTTTATAATTTATTTGTAAATTAAATGATTTTACATTAATTCGATATAGAATATTTGGGCTATTTTTAGTATTTGTATTGACCTTTCCACAAAAAAGTTATATTAGTAAAAACATAATAATTAGTTGTATTAAACATTATACAAATTACATCATAATAAATCCCTCCACTTCCATTCCATTTTCAACTCTGCAAAATTGAATTTCATGAGAGCAGAAAATCTATGCTTATTTATCATCATTATATATTGAAAAATGTTCTGCATTGTATACTGCGTATCATGATACCATAAAATTCATAAATATACTAGAAAACTTATCCTTAAAATTCTTTTTAATAAATGTATCAAAAGAAAAGGAATGAGGAAACTTATTGCTCTGTGATTTGCAAGACTCGAACCTATGGTATGTATAAATTGAAATTAAAATCAATATTGTGGTGGAATTCTGTATGCTGCATAAACATGACATATATATTTCTAGAAAAATTCATATTAGAATGACCTGAAATTTTCAGAATGCACTGCCAATCTTTTGTGAGGCATGAACTCGAATATTCGATTTTAAAAATGTGAAATAAAAAATATGAAAGGATGTGAATAAGAAACAACATAAATTAAATGTATAATTGAAACATACCTGAAAAAATTAAGCTATATAATCAATACTTGTGGTTCCTAGTAATATATGTAACTTTTGTTTTACCTTTTTCACACCGCAAAAGCACTCACGAGTAGAACAAATCGAATTGCAATGTCATAATCCACCGTTATCGTAGGAAAAAGTGTGCTTAATTAAAAATAATAACTAAATTTAAAGACTTAATTTCATTTATTCTTAATAACGTCTATGTAAGAGCCATCGTTACACCATCATACTTCCCTGTACTTAGCCCTGAGTTGGGATCTGCCAGTTAGATAGAAGCAGCCGGGTGAAGTCTTCGTGATTTTGAAACAAGGACCAAGCAGAAGTCCCCTCAATATTTGCCCTGCCACGCCCAGAGGTATCATTTCACTTGGAGGACATTCCGACCACGCTCAGTTTTAATGTGCACCAGCCGCCATTAGTGAACACGATGGATCTTTGATTAAGCAGGGATTTTAACTCACTACCCTACAATAATGAGAGCGACACCCTAATTAAATGTAGGGGCTATGTGCCGGCCGTTTCTTAACTCAGTGGTCAGACTACATACAGATTTTTGTGCTTTGCACCAACACGATTTCCACTGGTATGTAGGGTCCGTGGCAGCCTAGTGGATAGGTCATAAGCCTTCCGTCTGTTAGTGCGGTGTTTGAGTCTCAACGCTGCTAAAAACTCAACGAGTACATGCGAAATACGAGATCGTTAAATATATGGAATCAAAAGTGCTGTGGTCAGTCGTTGATAAGTTACCATGGGTGTAATGTCTGGAAAAAATCTCCTCCTCCTCTAGACCAAAGTCAAAACTAAGGGAGTAGATCCTTTGGTGACGCCATCTACCGGAGAATTCTCAGCATATAATTAATAAACAAAAGATTTATCGAGACTCTCGAAGACATAATAATCAATCCATTCTATTCTACAACGGATTTTATCTGATAAAAAGAATGCTTATTTTCATTATTTATACTAGTTAGAAAAAAATTTATATTTTACTATATTGAACATTTTATTAAGCTATAAAAACTTTATTTGTATTGAAAATACTTATGTAACTATCCACTAATAGTTTAACAGCCATTTTATTATCAAAACAACTCGCAATTCTATGTTAACTGACATCAATGTGAAAGAAATACAGATTAATTTTCTAAAATATTTTCTGCCAACATTTATATTAACAGTTAAGGAATTGGTTACTTTAGTGTACATTTTATTTTTTAATGAAAGTTATGTTATTTTGTCTCTTATTTTAACGCATTAAAATGGTTGAATAATTAATTAATATTTTATTAATTAAAGAAAAACTTATAAGAATTGGCAGATTGTAAAAAAAAATTCAGTATCATGAAACTAACGTAAAAATAACTATTTTCCTTGAATGATACATTGAAACGTTTTTTGTTAATAGGCTTTTTCAAAAATGAAGTATCACCATCAATGAATTTGATTTTTGCTAGAATTTATATAGATTTCGTTGCTATATAATTTAAAGGCAACAATTAGCTTAATTAATTTTTCACAATTCATTAACAGATAGTAAGCAAATTTAAGAATCTTTGTTCTAACATTCTAATTTATGTCATGGTATTAATTGAAAGAAATTATCAATACAAATATCACTGAAATAAGAAAACATAAACAAGAAATATTTCATTATTCATCATGTGGAAGATAAACAAATAAAGGCCTTAACTCTTTGCGATAAATTATTGAAAAACATTTTTGCTTACAGATAGGGAACAACAAAGTTAAATGCGGTTCAATATCTGTATTAATTGAATACGATGAAATTTATAACAAATTTCTTTAAAAAATTTTTGATTCCATTTTTATACCTACCAATGAAATTTACTAACAAAAGTTTCTTTTTGCTTTAAAAAAGCCTGAATTATTTCTGTTTTTAAATGGCAGGGTTAAGAATTGAATTTATTTACGATTTGATTTGAAACATGTAAAATGACAGCATGTTGATTGACACTAGCAATTCATCAGATATATCAACTTTTAAGGGGTAATGTTTAAAGACAACCCAAATTATTCATAGATAAAATCTTACATGGAAAAATTGCTGTCTTTTTTTGGTTTTTGACTTTTTCGTGAATTTTGTAAAATGAGACTACAGCGTGAGCATGTCTTGATGCTGGCATCTTGGTTGGCCAAAATGAATTGTGGATAATTTATAACGTCATAATTGTTTATCAATCGATCATTTTATTTTAAAATAAATTGTTTAATTGATAAAAATGTTTATTTTATAAATAAGTAACATTTATTCAAAAATATGCATTGTACAATTATTTTCAGTTTTTTTCTCAGCTTATTGTTCAGCATCTCATTTGCTTTCTTTTCTTTCTTTGCTATCTCTCATCAGCATTTGTTGTCTCTTATTCATAATTTCTTCTCTTATCCTCATCTAATTGTTGGACTACTTAAGGCTCCATTCAGGAAAGTCGAGGCAGGGCTTCTACTGGACAGGGAAGTTGAACTCCGCGCGCGCGCGTTTACGATTTAGATCTTTAACTTCTCTCATTATGCTCAATGGGAATTCAATCTTTGATCGTAGACTCCTTTTTTCTGTGTCTTCTTCTTGTTTATATGTAGTTTTCAATTCTTCATAATTCTCATCTTGGCTCCTCCTCTTTACACCATTGGTTCTTTACTGTTCTATAGTACATCTTATATTTATATGGGATAGGTTAGAAATCTCTCCCCCTCAATCCCAATTGGTCAGATTTACATATAAAGGATATTATGAAACACACACGCATTCTTGAAATTTACTCTAAACCACCCATCCATTCCAAAAAGAATTATCCTTTTATTACACTTGTCTCATTGTCCCAACTTTTATTATATCCTTTCCTTTATTTTCCAACCGCATGGTTTGAAAGGAAAAGAGAATAAGCTTTTAAATTAAAGGTGACAAAAACAATATAAGCATCTTTTTACTCAGGTTTTGGTTATGGCGTTTTACACTACGACAAAGTGACTTCTGCACAGTTCTTCCTTGAACATCTCCTCTCCTGCATTGATTCACTTATTACTTCACCTCTTATTGTTTATGATTTTTTGAGGACTCGCAAAACTTCCTCGATCCCTCATGCAAGACCTTGATGAATAAGCCACAACAATAATAAATATGAAACTAGCAAAGATTAGTACTATAATATTAAAAGAAAAAGACATGAATCAGAAATTGAAATTTGATTTTCCTATTTCAAATGTTGTGATATAAACCTACACTCTTAAATTATTTAAATATTCATTTCTAATCACAGTCAAAGCTCATACTTGAAATATTTATAGAATTTCTCAACTATGCAAAAGAAATAAAAATTATCAAGGATTATTCTATAAATTGTGTGAGTTCAAAATGTTTACAAAATAAAGCCCAAAAATGAGGGAGTTTAATTTATTTTTTAAGAATTTTCTTTGAAGATTGAGAACAAAATTTTTTTGTAAGAGTAAACATTGAATTATTAATTTGATCTTAAATTAAATTGGAATAAGACAAGTTTTATATTATTTAAATTTGGGAGAAATTTGAAAGATACCGCATATTTTGTAAAATACTGTGTTAATTTTACTTTTTAAACAGCATTTTTATCAGTTTATTTATATAAATTGCATGCAGATGCTATTCATAGAAACAGTTTTTATGGTTTTAAAATTTAAAATAACACGTCTTTAAACATAAAATTGTTTTCCATATGAATCATACATTTAAAATATTGTCTGTTTCAGAATTTAATAGAATTTTCTACTTTTAAAGAACATTTATATCAAAATTTTAAATCAAAATATAATTATAAATCCATTTGTCTTCTAAAGGCTAGTTGCTAAATATATATTTTAAATCTATTTACATTCAGCTATTTTTAAGTTGATATTAAAATCGAGTATTTCAGTATCATTCCTCGTACGTATTCCAGAACAGAATTTTTAAAAATCCTTCACACCATTATCTGTTAAAAAGTAACTTTTCTATATTGGATATAAATTCCTTTTTGTAGTTGAGCGTAACAAATTTTTTGAATGTTATTTTAAAGGACAAATATATTAAATATATTTCTGCAATAAAATATATTAAAATTTCAATATTTTGTAACAAGAATAGGTTATTTTAATTTTTTACAATAGAAAATACATTTTCTGCATTGCTTTTGCTCTATTTAGTATAATTATAAATAAATTAAACTGACGAAATTCTTTTCATTTATTGCATTTGCTCATCATAATATGCAATGCATGCCATTTTTAAAGAATAAATATGTTGGTAACGTAGGAATTGCCCAATAAAATAAGTAAAATAACAAATTACGCAGTTTCTGTTAACGTCATTGTGTTGGCATTTATAACAAAAAAAGTCAGACTACTTGCTTATGAGAATGACAAATTTTAAATAAGGGAAAGTAGTTTATGTTCATCTAAGTACGTGATGAAGCCTGCTTACTTAGTGGTAGAGCTTCGAACTCCCAAGGCACAGGTTCGAAGTTCGATCCAAGTTGGGCAAGGTTGATTCAACCTTTCTTCCTTTCAGTGGGTCGATAATCTGAGTACCAAACATGCTTAGGAGCCAAATACTGGGGTTTCAGTTTAGGCTGACTACCTAACCGAGACAGGTGCTTCGCACCTCAGGGGCTTTCCGGTCGGAAAACAGGTGTGGGCACAATAGGGATTGGCCCATTTATGGACTATCGTTGCAAATGGTTTAGTTTAGATTAAATTTATGATATTGATGGCAAGTCCTTGGAATCTTGTAATAACTTTGATTTAACTGAAATACTGTCAATTTGCTATACAGCAGAGCAAGGAAAGTACACATATCGGATGCAATGATGTCTCAAATTATCATCCAAAGTGTAGTGATGACTAAAGATTCCAAAAACAGTAAATATAACTCCGCTCTCTTCATGTTCATAAAGATATCTATTTCAGAAATTTCAAACACTTGCTCAACTCTTACTAGAATTCAACTTAGCTTCTGATACATCATTAAAGGACCTATTTCAATTTCAACATATTATTTGATATCTTCCACCACATGACTATCTGCGCGTCTTAACTTTATCCTGGAATTTAACTATGGTAGCAAGAACTGATAGGCTATCTGGAAAAAGAGAATTTTGAGCAAATTAAATAAAAGGATTGATATCCTGATTATCCATGAAAATCAAGTTTGCTGGATTGGGAACTCTTCTACAACATTGATAATGTAACAAATCCTTTTAATTTTGTCTTACAATGTTTATGAGAGAATAAAGATTCCATTTTTGTAAACATCAAAAACTTTCTGTAAATATGATTTCTAAATTCTAAGTATTAATCGTATACAATAAAAATTTTTGCAGAATCGCAAAACAATTACTTCTTTAATGTTAACGGTAATTAGTTCACCTTTAACCTCATGTTCATTATGATCTTGTTCTCATCTTTATAATTAATCAGAATATAAACATTCGAATATGAAATAATCATATTGAACTATTATCAATAAATTTATAATGTGATATTTTGTTTTATTCTTAAATAAAATTCCGAGGAGCAACCATAAAACTGGTAAAGCACCTCGGAGTTAGGTACATGGGAATTTGCTAGGTTCAAAGGTCAACATAAATACTTCAAGAATATTTATGTTGACAACATAAATATTTGTGATCCAAGATATACACAATTAGATTCCAAATCAAAATAGTTCAATTCAACTATCTATTGTACTTATGGACTGTTAAAATGTTTGTCAATGTGAAAAAAAGTATTTTGTTCCAGTGTACAGAGACACATTAAAGTTCCATAAAATAAAAAATTTATTTAATATTATGCTGAAGGAATGAAACTGATGGAAGTAAGGCTGGGTACGTTAAACAGACATGACAAGCATGAAGATAAAATTAACATCAGATAATTAATGATAAGTTGTGAAACAACATGAGTGAAAAACAAAAATCAATTTTCTCGTACTAAAACGTACAAATACAAGAACACGCAAAGATAGTCAAGTCTGATAATGACGCAATCAATTTTATAAGTATTATTGGATAAGGACATGAGATTTCTCTCTCTCTTTTCAGCTATAACTTTGAGAAGATATCTTATATTTGGATCACCGAAATTGATGCTGATACTTTACTTTTTTTTCTCCGCATGATTTAGATTACTGGCAAATCATAAAACCGAATAATTTTCCAATACAAAGTTTGTTGTTGTGATCTTTTAAAACTTCAATAACAACCGATGTTATCTTTATCAAGGACATCAGTGAAACTTGATAACAAATCCACTTTCTACAATATTTTAATTGATATAAGCAATTCCCAAAATGAGTTTAATTGCAAAAATGTGCCTTTAGCAAAGATAAGTATGATAAAAGTTTCTATTGAAAATAGCTCTATCATGTTTTTGTTGCACACATAATATTTTCTGCAAAAAATGTTTGTTAATCACATTGCGTTATATTATTATGTTTGTATTGAAAACACATCATAATAAAGATGGAAAAGTAAAAACTATATTTTGGATTTAAATCAGTTGTTTGTAAGTAATATTTAATTTTCAAGTTATAAAATTTGTTAAAAATGTAAAATTAATTTTTAAATTCATTTTGTGCTCTAAAATGAAAAATAACTTCAAAATAAGCAAGTATCCATTTATAAATTTAAATTTTCTATGAAAATAGAAACATTTTGTGTACTATTTTAAACACTAATTTATTTCCAGTCAACAGATAGAAGTTTTCCAGCAAATAATTTCTTATAATAATAAACAAAGTTGCATAACACTGCAAATGAAAACAACATTGTGTCTTTCTTATTTCTAAGTCTATAATATCTTTAAGGCTGAATTCATGAGTAATTGCTTTGCTAGTGAAATATATAAAGTAGAAAAAGTAGGCCACGTAATCAATTATAGATAGAGTGAAGATCAAAAAGGTGACCTACACTTGAAAAATTATCGATTACATAAGTAAATTATAACATTCTATATATCATCGCAATTTATTTAATTACTATTTCATATTGACCTTTTTTACTTTTATATATATTCATGTTTATAATCCTAATGACATTTGTTTGATTCTACATTTCTTTATTTTCCGTTTTATAAATTTAAAATGATGGGAAAAAATATAAAAAAAATTACAAATGCGAGTAGAAAAGATAAATTCATGCCTCAAGAACGTGTTTTAAATCTTGTTTTTGAGCAGTTAATTACATTTTCAATAATGTTTTAAAATATGCATGGAAACATAGAATAAGAAATACTGATTTTCAAGACTGAAAATTAAATACAAATTAATCATAGTTTATATATTTAATGATATGAATAGATAAATTTATTTAACTGGTTCTGAAAGATTTAAATTTTAATGGGTAAAAAATTAAACATATTGTTACAAATATATTTAATATTAATAATTTTATAAATAGACACCACTTTTGATTTATTTGATTATTAAAGTTTTCCCAAAATTCTGCTTAATTTCATTAGAATAAATAACAATTTTTGGAAATTAATGTGAAAGTGCAATAAGTATACATTTTCAAAGAGATAATATATAGTATTTTGTAATTTTGTAAACTAATATTTCATACTGATTTAAAAATGTGTTAAAATAAAAAAAATTCTTTAAGATTAAAAACTGAATTATTCATAATATAAAATTTATTTTTACATTTGCGAAAATTTTGAGTTATGGTAATGGTTTGGAATGAAAAACGTGCTAACAATATACATATACATACACAAACAGAATATTGTATATACTGCATGAGAGTAAGCACTAAAAAGGATTAATATTACTTTTTGTATGTTTTAAATCAATAATGAAACTAAAAAAAATCGAAACAATAGTTACTCACTTTTTCGTAACAGTTTCGTAATAAATTTTATCATTAAAGAATGAAAACTCAATTTTCGATAATATTTAATGTATTGTATCAATTTAATATCTGATCCAAGAAACCGTTGAAATTAAAACAAAAAATTATTATTATTTAAAGGAATGATGATAACTAATTGATTTACTTGGAAATTCATGCATTCCAAGCATTTTTTGAATTATTTCATGAATTAAAATATGTTGAAAGGAAACCACTTTATTTATAAAATATTTTACTTTTGCATACAAATATCAATGTATTATATGTGATTTTAAAATATCTGGTAACAAATAAACTTTATTAAAGTAATTACATTTATGTATATAATGCGCAGTTTTATTGAAAATTCTAAAATATTATGTATTTTTCTATCATACTTTATGGAAAAAGCTTTTGGCAGATTTTCATTAAGTGAAGTTTTTATACATAAAACTGTTTGTAAAATAAGAGTCTATTAGCTGAGTCTAATATTATCCAATTACGTATGATCAAATTAATTAATTATAATATAAATATTGAATAATAATAAACAATTTGCAAGCGTGTTTTGTAATTCGCGAATATTATTCATTCATTCATTAAGTCTTAATATTTTTTTATTCTCATTTGATTCAGAATTTTATAATCATAATAAACAATTCATGATATATGTATCTATTTATCTATGTGTATAGATATATAGACACTAGGTTATTATTATATTATAAAAGCATTAAGAAAATTATTGTCTCTAAACTGTGTAACATACATTTCTGGCGTAAATTCTCTAGCTCTGGATTTCTGATGCTCTGTAGGAAAATTTATTTCGTTTGACGTATTTATTATTAAAAAAAAACCTATTACTAAAGATTCTTCGTCTTATTTCCATTTTTGTAGTGTAATTTAAAGTAAGGCAATATTCTAATTATTCAATAATAAGGAACTATTTAGCTCAAAAGTTTTGTTAAATTCGTTTTTGTAATACAACACACGACATATAAGAAAACAGTTTAGCATTACATCACTAAATAAAACCCTCTATCAATAAACATTACATTTTTCTTTCAATAACACAACCCCCCCCCCCTTTTTTAATTAGGAGTAAAAGTTATTTACATCAATTTTGATGACTTTCACTGTCTTACCAAACCAACTCGGATCTTCTTCTTGATTGCTTTTTTTAAAATATATACTGAAAAAAATATATGTAACTTTGGTGTTTTCCCCATTGATGTAGTACCAGCAATATATATCAATCTTTACAGTGTTGATAGTGCCTATAAGCATGTCTTGCCCTCTTATGTGGTTTGGAAAATCGGAGAATGAAACCCATTTTAAAAGTCTGATGGGATCGGGGAAGAATAATCAGGTGCTTGACAGTGTTTGTGATAATTTAAAATATAACTTACTTTTTGTTTCTCTAAACTGTGACTGCTTTAACTCAATAAAGTTATCGTAACAAGTGGTTTCAATAATAATAAAAGGCACATATATGCCTTATAATCCAGAATTCAAATTCTGAATTCTTGTGGCGATGAAGAGATGTTGCCAAAATGATGCATCGTGACGTGTGCAATGACGTAAATGCAATGGTTGCCAAAATAGAATTTCCTTCATTATTTTTATACGTTTACACATCTATTAGGTAATAAAAAACCAAGTTGTCAAGTGCATAAAAAAATCCGCCAAAAAATCACCAAACTTGGAATTTGTTATCCTGGGTTTTATGGCATCTGTGCTCATATCTGCTTCTTATTTCAAGAATATTTGTTTAAAATTAAACAGCAATTAATTGCAAATATTTAAACTTTACTTAATAATTTATTTACAACATAAGATAAATATACAGGAGTTAACAAGAACGGTTTTGAAATTGTCATTTTATAATATCCAATATATATATATATATATATTCAGTCATTAAAATACTTAAACATATTCACCCTTAAAAGATTTAAAGAATTCTGTTTGAGTGTTACACTCCCATTAAATTTATTTCCACACATAAATCTATTCAAAACTTATCCAGAATATTCAGACTTAGTTTTTGAAAATTAACAGATGATTATCATATATTAAATCATTTAATTCATTATGCCTTAAAAATCCCATTGCCAGTTCATAAATATCGAAATATTTCAGGGTATATTGTTCGCTAAGTGACATCATTAATATTATGTCAACCATGCATATTTAAATTACATGGAATATTCACTAAAATAGCTATTTCTATAAAATGATATTTTATAAGCTGAATTTATTTGACAGTCTTCCGTTGACTTCAACCGCATCCGAACGGGAATTTCCGCGGCTTACTATGCAAATGCGGGTCTTAATAAATTTTCCTTAAAATGCATGATTTATGAGGAGAGCTTGATCACGTGACCACCCCTATCACGTTACGTCACATTCTCTGAAATCTGTGTCCATTGACGCTTATGAAACTACCCTAATGGAATGAAGTCTAAGTTCCAATTACTAAATTATCTGCTGGTGTGCTGATGGTGTGCAAAATTAGGTATTAATGGCAGTAGTATATATTTATGTATGTATATGTATGTATACATGTATATGTGTATATATATATATATATATATATATATATATATATATATATATATATATATATATATATATATATATATATATATATACTAAAATAAGTACTTCTAATAAATTTTTTATAAACGATACATTTTTGTTATTATTTTAAAATGAAATAATATATAAGTAATCTATATATGCAGATAAACCAATCAATGTTATAAGTGCTGTTCCTAAATATGCTTATTTAGGAACTTCATTTTCATGAGAAAACTAACAATGATTTCCTTAGTAATAAATTTTTTAATTTTAATGGTAGTTTGAAAAGTTTTATAAGCAGAGTTATCATGCTGTTGCCACAATGTCAGTTCCAAAATTTGTGTAGATAGATAAATATTTATAAGAAAACAATGATAAAGTTCGAATGACTGTCAAATTGTAATGTTGATAACTGCTAAACTAGTTTCTCACTAGCAATCGAAAGAAAATTTTTGAGAACACTAGACATCAATTTCTTGGTTTCTTTTGTAACAAATTACCAATTATGTATAAACTCACACAGGGACATGGCAGCCCAAATGGCGTTAAGGCCTACAGTGTTCATATCAGTTTTATAAACCGAGGTCCTTAGGATGCAAAACACATGCTTTCGTGTCATCCCATAAAGTGAAACACTTAGTGTTTAGCTTTCTACGTATACAATTTTATCTATCACTAAAGGGATGGGAGGCAACCTTGACCTTTCCCAGGCCGAGGATTCAGTTGCTTGAAAGCATGGAGTATTTCCATATGTATATATACATATGGAAATATGAAATACATTTCCATGTGTATATATACCACATAAAATTGGAATTATTTTAAAATGTGTGTGCTTTGCTCAGAAAGGATGAACGATATGAAAGTAATCTAAATTAG